>CM038489.1:3696180-4296180 GCA_021464305.1 Kandelia obovata
AGAAGAGGATTCATAGGGTTTTCCCACAAATCCTTTTAAGCAAATATATATTATTATTGCTTCTTGCTTCCATGTCATTCTAGCTAATATTATGATCAATCTAACTATAACTAAGACCATTGTTTTGGGACGTCACCGTTATTGGATGAAGGGGAATCATAACATTTTATTCATGATTCTTCCTTTTCTTATTGTTAGCTTGTTAATAGGGTAAATGTCATCAAACTATTCTTAAAAAGAAAAAGATAAAATATCATGTCAATTAAGTTTTGGTATCTTAGATCATATGTTGCTCCTACTATTCTTATATGTAATGATTCAGTTTGGAACCTATAATTTGAAGAAAATTTGATGTGTTTGGTGTACATGTATATATATATATATAGGCTTAAAGTAGATAATCAATTAATCTTGGTATTTTTCTCTTTGGCATGAGATATTATTTTCAAATGAGCAATTGTTACCTATTTTAAGACTAAATAGGCAGTAATAGTTGTATCAGGAAAGAAAGTCAATTTAATACTCATTAAGGGTCCATTAGCTAATCATAAGGGGTCTATTGTCAATTTAATACTCATTAAGGGTCCATTAGCTAATCATAAGGGGTCTATTTATTGTCTGTATTCAATGATTTTAAGGTATTGATTTGGATGACAAGTTGCAAAACTAAATTTTCCCCATTTTTGTTCCCAAGAAGATTATCAAAATTTCTTGTCATATTGGCTACATTTTGATAAGGTGGTCAATAACATCATGAGACTTGTTATGAGACCTTTTCTTCATGATATCCCTCTATTTTCTTAGATTGCTTTACTTTTTTGCTTTCATAATCGTATTACAGTTCATCCTAAGGTGTGTAAAACATTATGAACTGATAAATAGTTAGGAATTGGGAAATTTACTACATTTTGTTTCTTAGTTTGTTATTTCTTGCATTTATTTGTCCTTTATAATTATAATAACTATGAAGGGATGACATGAGAAAATTCTTCTTCTTCTGTTCACACATTGAAAAGGATAGAAGTTTGTTCCTATTTGAAAAAATCTCTCGTAATTTTAAATATATTTAAACAATTATAAACACTATTAATTTTGTTAAATTAATGAAATAACATACAATAATATAAACATTGTGTCCTTATATAATAGTAAATATTTAATTTTACTTAAATAGTAAAATCATATTAAATTAAATTTAACTAAACTTATTTTTACTAAAATTCTAATAAAACTTAATTTAGATTAATTTCAACATTATTCTTAATTCTGATTCGGTGATGTTCACAATCCTTACATTTTTTTTTTTCAATTTAACAAATACTTTATATGTGGCTTTTGAAAATGTCAATCACTTGATTTTTACATTTACAATGTGTCAATTTAATTTCTCTTTTATCAATTTGATCTATTAGAAAATAAAAATGAGTATCAATATGTTTACTTATTATATGTGTCACTAGATTCTTAGATAAATTGTTTGCAAAAATATTACAAATAAATATCTTTATATGACTTTTAATTAGAATATAAATCTCACTTAGTAAATTATACAATCAAATAGTTTGATAAGCACTTGAAATTGCATTTACATATTATTCTTTATAAGTTCAAAGTACAATAATAAACTATATTTGAAAATTTACAAAAAAGTAATAATTTTAAATTTGAAATAATACTTATAAACTATATTAGTGTCAATTTTTATAAAAGTTCTCACAAGATTGCAATTATGTATTTTGGAACTTATTTAATAACTCAGTAGCATACATCTTCTAACAAATAAAGATTTTATTAACTTCTTGAATTGTTTTAATGTTGAGAATATAAGAAATTAGACCCAAATTTTTCATTTTAAATTTATGCATCATAGACTTTTTAAAGTTATTAATCATTTAGAAATTATTACTTGTAAAGAGATCAAGGTATGAACATATAGGTACATCAATAAGATATTATTATAATCATTGACTTTCATGTATTAAACATAATAAGAATGATACTTTTATAAGTTGGTCTCATGAAAAAAAGAATCAATACACTTGTTTCATATTCTAAGCATTTATTTCAAATCATTAAGTGCTTTTTTTTTTTAGCTTATATGCCTTTTTTTCTTCCTTTTTTCACAAAACCTAATAGTTATTTAACATACACTTCTTATTTAAGAGAACCATTGAGAAAATTTGACTTCACATCAATTTGATGAAGTTTCCAATGATTCCACGCAATCAAAGCAATTACAAGTCTGATAGTCTTCATTTGATCAACATGAGAGAATACCTTATGATAGTCATGGTCATATTATTATTCAAATTATTTTGTCACTAATCTTGTTTTATATCTCCTTACTCTTATATTCAACTTTTTCATAGTCTTGAATACCTATTTTACAATAATAGTTTTATAATCTTATGGGATATTGGTATAATCTCGTGTATTATTCTTCATAATCATCTTGATTTCTTTATTTATTGCATTAACATAGTTTGTATCTTAAATTGTCTCATGAAATGATACATATTTACAATATATAAATATGAAAAAATGTACCAAATTCTCATTATTGTTAATAACATTATAAGAAATTAACTCAAAATCTTACAATGTAATTGATTATTAGCAATTTCTCCTTCGTCTTCCATTCTCTTGAGGAACTTATGGCATAGGATTCTAAATAGCAACTTATGAAACTTCCTCATTTGCATTAGAGACTATAGCTTGAGTTTTTTTTGTTTTTTCATAAAGTAATAACTAAATGTCTTTACATTTTTATTCACAATCATTTTTTTTATCACAAGATGAAACAACTTATATTCATTGCATTCAGTCATTTCAAGCTTATTGTTATATTCATAATTGATATATCCTTCATTTTAGTAACTTCATTTTGTGGTGTAATACACTTACTTTTTGCACTTTTAATTGGTACACTTGATATCAAAGAACTGTGTATTATAATTTGAAATTTTAACAACTGCAGTAACTATCATAAGGACTTAATTTTCATCATCTATATCTTTCTCTGATGCATAATAAACTATCTAATTATTCACCTCAGACCTGCACTCATTAACAAAATGATCACATTTGTGGCATGAGTAAGACTTAATATTAAATTTTTCATACCTTCCTCTACCATAGCCTTTTCTTATGTCTTCACCTTGACCTCTATTTGTAAGGTCTAATCTCTTTTAATCATTATATCAATTGTCACTATCTCCATAATTATAGTAGCGACCTTTTTTACATTGATTGTTGGCATAGTTACCACCCCATCCTCTATAATAAAAGAAACTTTACTTCTACTTTGATTGATCACTCTAATTACTTTTGATAGGAGTTTGACTTTGGAATGTTTGCTTTACTGGGTTCTCAGCGTGCTGCTCATGAGTTTGCAACATACTTGTTAGTATATCAATTGTCATCTAGGGCAAGTCATATGCTTCTTTTTATATTTTAACCACAATATGTTTGTATCACAATGTGGTTATCCATAAGATCTTTTCAACTTTTATATAATCATTCAAGTACTCTTCATAAATTCTTATTTAATTTGTCAAAGAATTTTATTTATATAAAATAAAATAGTTTCTAAATCTTCTACCTACAAAAGCAATTACAAGTTTGACAATTTTCATTCAATTAACATGAAAAAATATCTCATGATAGTTATGGTCATTTTATTATTTAAATTCTTTTGTGACCAATTTTATTTTATATCTCTTTATTTTTATATTTGACTTATTCATAATTTTAAAAACTCAATTTATATTAGTAGTTTTATAAACTTGTGAAATATTGGTGGATTCTCGTGTATTATTCTTCTTCATGATCTTACTTTCTTTATTCATGATATTCACCTAGTTTGTATCTTGAATTGTCTCATCAAATGATACAGATTCATAATATATAAATATGAAAAAATGCACCAAGTTCCCATCATTATTAATAACATTATAAGAAATTAACTTATAATCTTACAATGTAATTAATTGTTGGCAATTGTATTCGTTAGTGGCTGGTGTAATAATGTTAATTAATGTACTGGTTAATTAATGAATGTGTTTAAGAATGTAAATGAACTAGATCTGCCCCTCGCCTGAACAACAACCAAGTTGTGCAGCTGGCAATTGCATGGTAATGCTTGGTAGTCTCCATGTTTATGGCAGACTACATTTCTTATGAGGTCAGCCAACGGGTAATTCATCATCTTAATGTTAATCAACATGAATAACTATGCACATTTCACATTCCCACAGTAGGAATTTGAACTCAGAGCTTTCAAAATGAATGCTAATCTACTCAATTGTTCACTCATTTTCTAGAGTTCCTTTTCTTGCATTTCTTTAAAATAATAATAAAGTAATCTTATTGGTTCCCAAATCAAAGTTATCGTGCCAGAAAATAAAAATAAAAGAAACAAAGAAAAAAACACTAACCAATCCCTCTTTTCTCCTTGAAATACAAAGCTAAGACCCAAACCAAAATAAAAGCATCCCATCTTTAATAGTAAGTGGTAATATAAATATATTCTCATCTACACATTCATAATTATTAAGGCTCTAGAAATAACCTTGGGCATTTAGTTTAGGAGTATCCGATTAGCATGAAGCAGACGAGTCTTAATTATTGAACAAGCATTACAAATTGTTAAAAAAGTGGTAATTAAGAATTTAAATAGCTTAAGAAATGGGAAGATAATGGTTTTCCTTGGCATTTTCAAATTCTCAGAATAAAATTGTATGAAAGCAATCATTCGTTCCTTACGACTTATTGTGAGACAGACAAACCGAAATTCCAAGTCTAGGCCCTCAATAGCATGTTCTTAAAGTCTATTCCAAGAATCCAACAAAAATAATTTTGAAAACAGAAAAATAATTTATGGTTCTCACGTGTGGCCCTTGGCATATAGTTTTCAAAGTTCGTCCAAAGACATCTATTCATAAAAAGATACAACAAATATACAACAAAAAGAAAAGCCTTAGCAAATTGTCAAGCATTGGCAAATTCATTTCCAATTATGTCGACTTATCATACGCTAAATTTGTTGTTATTGTAGGTTTTATTCAAATTATTAGTTATTATTTTAGTTTCTTTGGATTAAAAATTTAGCGTATCACTTTATGTTAGATCAAAGTGCTATTTTTTCAGTTTTGATGTGCCAATATTGATTGAACATTGCTTTAGTGTGAATTGTATTCTTGCTGAAATTCTTATGTGTAGCCGCCTATGAGTATAATGTGTTTTATTCTTGTTATATAGGTTGTATGTTTGAATTTTAAGTTGTTGAAAATTCTCTAGTAATTGTTCTTGGTAAGCTATGAGATGTTGGACATTTTCTTGGCTACGGCTTCAGTTTGAAGATTCAACTGGCACAAATCAACTTCGATACAAAGAGCTTCAGCTGGCGCAATCTGAATTAATTCATCTATTGGGAAGCTTCTTTGTTGGAAATTCTTGTCAAGAGGAAACTTGGAGTCAAAATTTCTAGTGTTGGCAAATCTTTCTGGAAACATTTGTGAAAACATTTTCTTAAACAAGTGGCCAATCGAGAATCTCTGCAATCGGATCAATCGACGAAAAAAGATTAAACAAGTAGCCAAGAAAGGAACCGCGGAGACTTTCTTATACAAGGATGCGATGCACATACCCAATTGAAAATAATAATTACTTGCATGTTTCTTTTTGCATGTTTCTTTTGTGCAAAACTCTTGTCCGTATGCTTAAATGATAGAGATGGGGTTTTTATATGTAATATTGAATTAACATAACTCACTTTTTAAGTAAGTGAACTTAGAAAATGTTGTTAATAAAATTTTCATTTATGTCATTTATGGTGAGGAAGAGTGATAGAGTTTTTTCCTTTATTAAAAAAACAAAAAGAAAAATTTCTCCTTTAACAACATTTTTATTTGTTAAAAAAATAAAAATATTTATTGCTCTACTTTTCACATATTTGATTTATTTAATGAATTTATTTGATTTAATTTAAAAATAATTTCAAAGCCTGAAAAATGATTTAACCAAAATAATAATAATATTTAAAATGATTATACCTAAATATATATGAGGTGAAGTTTCTACTAATCTCATATATTAAATTTTAATTTCTTTTTGAGTTAGATTACTTTTTAAAATTCTAGTTATTTTTTAAATTAGATTATTTTTTGGGGTTTGAATCATTTTCAGATAAGTTTATTGATTAATTAACTAAATCCAATTGTTTATATTAAGATAGAATAATTATAAATTATTTTTGAAAGAAAATAATATGAAATTTTGATTGAATTGTTTTACATCAACAATTGTCACGGGGAATTGCATGTTCGCTCTAAACGATGTGGAAAATTCATTATTATATGAATAATGATATTTCTTACCACTCAAATTTTCTTACACAAATATATTAAAAAAATAGACTTAAAATAAAAAAAAATATTTAATTTTTTTTTTTTGTTTTTCAAATCAAATTTATCCATAACACTAAAAAATTAGTATTCTTACCTTTTTTTTTTACATTCTATTTTAACTTCTTCTTTTTTAAAGAAAATAACTCTTGATTTTACACGGTAACAAATGAGGTCTACTTAAAATAAAAAAATAAAAAAATAATTTTTTTATAATTTCAGACAATAATTGAGTTATACTAAAAAAACAAACAAAAATAAACATGACGAGCACTTTTTATTTTTTATTTCATAAAGTCCATATTGTAAGCTGTCCCTGTGTATATATATATATATATATATATATATATATGGACTGAACGTAATTTAATCCGTCCCCAACAACACAACGAACAAGAAGTTTAGCGCAGGAAGACAGAGAGATGGAGGCAGTGTTCAAAGTGGCAGCCCTTTGTGGGTCTCTCCGTAAAGCCTCAGTCAACCGTGGCCTACTTCGTGCTGGTGCAATAACACACTTTTTCTCTTTTCATCTGTTAATTGTTTTGTTTTGTTTTTTTTTTTAAATTTTGTTAGTTAATGTTCTTCGCTGTTTCTAGGTAATTCTTTTTCGAAGTTGGAATCTTTGCTTTGATTTTTGAGTTGGGTGCGTGTGGTTTTGACGAATTGTTATGGCTTGGTGTTCTGTTTTCTCTGTTTTGTAGCAATTGAGCTAAGCAAGGAGTCGGTTCGGGGTTTGCAAATTGAATACTTAGATATATCCCCACTGCCAATGCTGAACACTGATCTTGAAGTTGGTGGTTCTTTCCCGCCGGTTGTTGAAGCTTTCCGGGAAAAGATTCTGGAAGCAGATAGTGTCCTTTTCGCCTCGCCGGAGTATAACTACTCCGTAGCTGGTATCCCCCTTCTACTTCTCTCTAACCATAGCTGATGTATAGCATATACAATGTTCTATCTTGCACTGATGTTAAACCTTTGATCTTGGAGTTGGGAAGGGCGGAAAAGATAATTAGAGCGAATTGAATTTTGTCAAAAATGCTTAATTAACAAATTTTAGAACTAAGTAAATACAAGATCGAAGTTTTGTGGAATGACGGGACTATTTTATTCTGATTTGAAAGTTACAAGTTTAAGAAATTAAATCAATTTTCTCCTATTTTAAAAAATAAAAATAAAGTGAATACAAAGTGGAATTTAACATTTTTATCCCCAAGAGGATTAAGGTGGTCCATAGCATCGTGAGACTCCTTGGATGATCTTCTACGAGACCTTTTCTTCATGGAATGCTTACTTTTTGGCTTTCATAATCCTACTATGTTGCATCCCAATATGCATGGAATTCTTTATGAATTGATAAACAGTCAGAAATTGGGAAATTTACACGTGCCTTTAATACTAAAAGTTTCCGTTTATTTTTCATATTAAAAATCTCCAATATTCGCCGCAGCTGAATGCGATTTAATCAAAACTTTAGAAGTGAATATTGACTAGAACACCGTTTAATGCTTCCAAAAGATGAATTCTTTTGGTCCGCTAATGCTTTCTTTTCTCTTCATTTGGACAGCACCTTTGAAGAATGCAATTGATTGGGCGTCCAGGCCACCAAACTGTTGGGCTAATAAGGCTGCTGCCATAGTAAGTGCCGGAGCAGATTTTGGAGGTGGGCGATCACAGTACCATCTTCGCCAAATTGGAGTTTACCTTGACCTCCATTTCATCAACAAACCTGAGTTTTTCTTGAATGAATTTGCCCCTCCTGCAAAATTTGACAGCGATGGCAACTTGGTTGATCCGGCAGCCAAAGAAAAACTGAAGGAAGTTCTTTTAAGCCTGCATGCATATACTTCACGACTCAAAGGTAACTGCTAATACATTTGTGAGCGGGACTCAGCCATCTTGTTATTTCGTACGCCTACAATGAAATGAAATTGCAAGCAGCACTTTGTTTTTCAATTTTTATTTCCTTGTATTCATTTGTCCCCGTAATCATAATAACTATAAAGGCAATAAGATGGGTGAGCTTTTGTTCTTTTGTTCGTATATTAAGAAGGTACAAAAGTTTGTTGGATAAGTTTTATTTGAAAAAATATCTCTCACAATTTTAATTATATTTAAATGATTATAGGAACATTAGTAATTTTATTAAACTAATAAAATAATACATAATTATTAAAAATACATATAATAATATAGAAATTATATCTTTATATAATATTAAATACTTAATTTTACTTAAATAATCAAATTATATTAAATTAAATTTAATTAAACTGATTTTTACTAAAATTATAATAAAATTTTAGTTTATATTAACTCTAACATTCCTCTCAATCTTGATTCAATGATATTCTCAATTTCAACATTTTTCTCCATTTGCTAAAATGCTTCATATTTCAACAGTGTTATGAGAATCTCAATTACTTATATTTAAACTTACAATATACCAAATGAATCTCCTTTTTATCAATTTAATTTCTTAAAAGAACTAAATATCAATATATTTACTTATTCCATAAGTCACTAGATTTTTAGATAAATTGTTTGCAAAAATATTACTAATAAATATCTTCATAAGAATTTTAATTGAAATATAGATCTCACTCTTGCACAATTAAATAACTTAATAAATACTTAAAGTTACATTTATATACTCTACTTCACAAGTTGAAATTATAACAATAGACTATTTTTTGGATGATCATGAAAATGTAGTAGTTTTAAAATTAAAATAATATTTAAAAGTACTTTTATAATCATGTACATCTCTATCCTTAATCATTATTAGAATAGTCTGCAAAAGTATAACTTTTAGATGATGAATAAAGTAAGTCATTATTATATGTTATTATATAATTCTCTTAATAATTTGCATATGAGATTAAAAAGGAAGCTCTAAAAATTGTCAAATATCATCTCTATAAGATATATAAGGTCTCATACATGTCAAATATCTCAAAGTCTCATTAATTTGCTTTCAATGTAAAGAATCAACAAGGATTTCATTGTCTTCCTTAAATAATTTAGTGTTAATTTTTATGAGAGTTTTCACAATATTGCAATCATGGATTTTGGAATTTATTTAACAACTTAATAACATACCTCTTTTAACAGATAATGATTCCATCATCTCTTTAAATCACTTTAATGTTAAGAAAATAAGACATTAAGCTTAAATATGTCTTGTTAAATTCATGCATCATAAAATTTTTAAAGTCATTAATCATTTAGAAATTGTTGCCTATAAAGAGCTCAAGTCATAAATATATAGGCATATCAATAAGAAATTACCATAACGTTCACTTTTACATATAAATATGCTTAGAATGACACTTTTATAAGTTGGTATTGTCAAAGAAAAAATCAATGTACTGGTTCCATACTTTAAAAACTTGTTTTAGACCATGAAGTGCTTTTTTTTTTTAACTTATACACCTTCTTTTTTCTTTCTTTTTTCACAAAATCTAGTAGCTACTTGACAAACACTTCTTTTTTAAAAGAACCATTTGGAAAATTTGACTTCACATCCATTTGATGAAGTTTTTAATGATTTTATGTAATCAAAGCAATTATAAGTCTAACAATTTTCATTTGATTAATATGAGAGAATACCTTATAATAGTCATGGTCAGGTCATTATTCAAAATTTTTGTAACTAATCTCGTTTTATATCTTTTTATTCTTTAATTTGACTTCTTTATAGTCTTGGAGACATGCGTTACATCAATATTTTTATAAACTCATGAAATATTGGTAGGCACCTATGTATCATTCTTCTTAATCGTCTTAATTTCTTTATTCATGTCATTCACCTACTTTGTATCTTAAATTTTCTTATCAAATGATACAGATTCACAATATAAAAATATGACAAAATGCATCAAATCCTCATTATCATTAATAACATTATAAGGAATCACTTCTAATTATTTTTGTTAGCATCCAAGTTATGCATTTCTCTTTAAATATATAAAAATGTGACAATAATTCTAATTTAACCATGTCTTGTACCCTTTTCAAATTTATGTGATCTAATCTAGTAATTCATCAAATGAATGTGAAAACAATATTCCTAAATGGTGAATTAGAAGATGAAGTGTATATGAAACAAGTTGAGAGATTTGTTATGCTTGTTCAAGAGAAAAAAGTGTGTAAATTGGTTAAGTCCTTTTATAAAATAAAACAAGCACCTAAGTAATGACACTAAAAATTTAATCAGGTGGTACTTGCTAATAGATTCAAAATTAATAAATTAGACAAATGTGTCTACAACAAGATTGAAAAATAAAAAAGTGTTATTATTTGTTTATATGTGGATGACATGTTGATTTTTCGAACTGACTTAGAATAAGTTAAAGTTACCAAAATGTTTTTGTTTAGTAATTTTGACATGAAATACATGGGTGAAGCAAAAGTCATCATTAGAATCAACATCTTACAAGAACAAAAGAGCATAACGCTTTCTTAATTACATTACTTTGAAAAGGTTCTCACTATGTTTAATCATTTAGATTGTATTCCAGTCTCCACCCAATTTGATTGCAATTTAACTAACTGTTGGAAATTTCTCCATAGTCTTCCATTTTTCTAAAGAGCTTATGACATAGGATTCTAAGATATAACTTATGAAACTTACTTATTTGCATTAAGGACTATGGTTTGAGTTTCCATAGTTCATAAAATAATAACTAAATATCTATAAGAATTATTCTACTCCTTAATATCAAAATTTCAAGCTTAATCTTTAATAAAGGTCATATATTTGCTCAAAATTACCTTCTTTTGTCACAAGATGAAACAACTTATATCCCATTTTTTATATATAGCCAAGAAAGATTGTTTTTACTGCTTGATTATCTAACTTTATCCTTGTCTCATTTATAACATAAGTATAAGCAATAAAACCAAAAACTTTAAGATGCCTCAAACTAGGCTTGAAATCATTTCATGTCTCTTTTGGAATGACATTTTAAATACTTGTCTTTAAAGATCTATTTAACAAATAAACAAAACACAAAATAGTTTTTACTTAAAAAAGATTAGGTACTCTTTTAACCTTTAACAAACTTTTTGTTATATTAATAATTGATATGTTCTTCTTTTTAACAGCCCCATTATGTTGTAAGATGTAAGAAATTGTGACTTTTTGCTTTATTCCTTGTACTTTACATTACTCTTTAAACTTATTAGAAATATACTAATCATTTTCATCAATTCATAGGATTTTTATATAGTATTCATTACGTTTATTAACATAAGTCTTAAACTTCTTAAAATATTCGAACAACTTAAATTTCTTTTGCATGCATTAAATCCATGTTTTCATTGTTAATCATTAATAAAGGTAAGAAAATACCTATTATTATTTTTTGATGGAACACTTATTGGCTTATAGACATTATAAGGGATTAGCTGTACTGCTTGCCTCATATGCTACCTTAGACAAAAGGTTATTTGCTTTGTTTTGCAAAAATACAATTTTCACAAATTTGATTAAGATGATGTATCTTAGGCAAGGTTATCACCATGTTTCCTTGTGTAAGCAACTCTAAACTTAAAAAATTCAAATGACTAAAATGAAGTTGTCACAACAAATACTCATCTTTTACAATAACATTAAGATAAATATAAAAATTAGTGACAATATCAACTAAAAATATTTGGTTTCTTAGTAAAAGAAATTTGAAAATAAGTGTACATATTCAATCAATAATTGAGAGACAATTATCATGTTATTATATATTTTCTCCTTTTTCAAGCATTTAGTCTAAGTTAAGTAGGTTACTCTTCATACTTAACACATATAAGATGTAGTTATAATCTTTATTTTTCAAATTAATGAGAATTCACCTTTTTCCCATCTCTAAAACACTATTATTATTAGCAAATTTAACTATGGAGTGAATTGACTCGTGAAGATCTACAAAGGGTTCTTACTTTTCACACATTTGACTAGTACATCTAATATTAAGAAACCATGTATTGTAATTTGGCATTTTAATGGTTGTAGTAACCATTATAAAAGCTTAATTTTCATCATTTTCATCTCCCTCTCATGTATAATTAGCTATCTAATTAATCACCTTATACATATACCTACTAATATAATGATTAAGTTGGTGACATGAGTAACACTTAACATTGGATTTGTCATACCTTCCTTTACCACAATCTCTTCTTGAGCCTTGACCTCAACTTCTGTATATATGGTTTAATGTCCTTTAGTTATTATATTGATTTGCCTCTATCTTTATAATTGTTATAGTGACATCTTTGACCTTGATTGTTATAGTAGTTACTGTCAGGTCTTGATCCTTTATAATAAGAAGAACCTTACTTCAACTTTAATTAATCGCTTTAATCATTATTGGTATGAGTTTAACTTTGGAGTCCTTGCTTTACTGGCTCTTTAATGTGTGTGCTGCTCATGAGCTTGCAATGTGCCTATTAGTACATTAATTGAGATATGAGATAAAAACAAGAAAGATTGAAAAGAGATAAAAATGGGATGAGCTATGGATACAAATAGATGAAATGAGAGATTTGGAAAAATGGTGAGAGAGATGAAGGGAGAGATAAATATGAAAGAAAGGTAAAAAGATATGAAAAATATAAAAGAAGGAAAACAAGAAAGGGATGGTAATGAAAATAATGGTGGTCATAACAATGAAGAGTGACAAGGGCGATAGGTGGTAGTGGTTAAAGAAGTGATGGTGGCTAGTAGTCATGACATAGATAATGACAACAGTCGCAACAATAATAAATAAAAAATAAAGAAAAAAGAATTTTATATTAATATTATAAGTTTTTACATGAAAGACATTTTGATAATTAAGCTTACTTTATAACATATGATAGTTTACCTCATAAATAACAATAACTCGTAAATATAGAATAGTAATTTTGTATTATATTATTCAAATGATTTAGTTAGTACAAAACATGATGAAATAATACTAATTCTATTTTATATTATAATATCCTATTTCATATACCAAATGAACTTCACCACTTTAAATCAAATTTTATATGTGTAAATGTATATATAAATATAAAATTATTAAATAATAAAAAATATTAGTATAAATATCATGAAAATGATAAAAATTCAATACAATAATAACAAAAATATGAAAATAGAAATATAAATGTAGGTTTCGTAAAACTGAAAATATTCAAATGAATTTTTTTTTCATTTTTTATTGTAAAATAATAAAACATGTTATAAAATTATGAAAAATATAAATATACCATTATCCTTATTCTTATTATTATCATGATAATGATTTTCTATTGTTATGTTTATATTTGTACACATAAGTAAATTTGAAAACATATATAGATAAATACAAAAGTATTATACATAAAATCATGATTAATTCTTGACTTGTCTTGCTCTTTTTCCAAGTTTATCATGTGTCTAATTATTATTCTTAAATAAAAAAAATAGAGTGTAGACATCCATTTTGTAGGGTTCCCACAGAACAAGACAAGGTTATTACAACAAGAGCTCTCGGCCCAATCAATTCCTAATAAACCAAAAATAAATCGTGAGAGCCTTATTTACATTTTTATAAGAAATGAGACAAAATGATTTACCACGTCTTTTATTGTAATTAGGATTTTAGAATCCCACTGACTATCCTCTGAGTTTATTATATCCAGAATTCGTCGTGGGATTACAACATTCGAGGATGCTCCGAAACCAGTAAATTAAATATATTGTGAGGGTTGTGAAAAGTGAACTAATGAGATATTTCATAATTTTTTCAGGAATATTTGTGCCGGCCAACCACCCATTTGAATTTTGGTTAACTTTAATCTAGTTTATGAATTTCGTAAAAAAACAAAAAAAATGAAAACAAAGAATTTGTAAGCAAGTCACTGTATCACGATGATGGTGATGGGTAGACGGCCATTTTATCCTTTTGTCGTTTCTTCTTGAATTCTTCTTCTGTCGGAAACAAAACCATTATGGTGACAACCTACTCCATGCACGCACACGGTTTGCAGCATGATGGTTTTTATTTTTATTTTTGTTTTCTTTTCCTCCCTAGTCAAGTGGTGGTTTCCAAATTAACTCAAACTATGGGTTCTTTCAACTCTAAAATTTCACAAGTTATTAAATAAACCAAGCTTGTATTATAGCAATTAAATTATAAAGTGTGCAATAAAATACCCTTATAAGAAATAAATATAAAATATAAGACCAGTATGACATTGACAAACCTGCTGGTTCTTATGCATAATTAATCGCATTTGCATAATAATTTGTGGCGTTTGCTTTTGTGGTAAATCGAGAAGACTTCAATTTGACATACTTCCAGCCTCCTCGAGAGCTTTGCTTATACGGCAAGTCCGAATTAATTATGCATACTTCTCCTCGTTCCACAAATTTTAAGACACAGCAAGATATGGAAGGAAGAAAAATAACTCGTAAGAATGAGACTGTGACAACTTCTAGATGTATATATTAGCTATAACAATTACATTCAAATGGAAAAGCGTATACGATTAGATTAGCCTAGAAATTATCTGCTCAATTCACTGTAGCCCCCCCTCTTCCCTTGACGTGATCCAAACAAAATTAAAATTACGCCAATTACAAAGTAGTTTGTCAACTCCAACGTCCACAACACCAATTAAAATGCTACAAAAGCTAATATCGAATGGAATTGAAACGACTTGTTATTGTAACTACACCTTTTTTAGAGTTTTTTCTTTTTATTTACTGAAAAATTCAAGCTTAATGCAATTTTAGTAGGGTTATGAGTCATCACACTCTTTATGTCCTCAAGTCATTTCAAGTGTGGTGAAAATTATTCATCCTATTTGTATCTTACAGTATGACATCCTACATATAGTGAAGTTAACTAGAAAGAGCAACGCTATATTTTTTGACTTCAGGCATGACTGAAATTATGGGAGCCTCTAATTTTGTGGACCCACAATATCAACGGCGCTCATGATTTCAGGCTATGCCTGAAGTCGAGCAAACAAGCATTTTCCGACTAGAAAGGAGATCACATAGTGGGTGTCGACTTGTTGGCTGATAATGTTTGTTGGTGTTATGTAAAACCGAAATTCCACCTGCATTTAGGACAGTAGATTCATGGTACAGTAATTAAATCTCTAATGGACGACAGATGTCATATATATATAACTCAATCGAGTAATCTAATCGTGAAGAATAGCATTACTTTATTGAAATTGCTTGTTTGTTGACGTTACATCTTACTAGATTATTTTCTCAGCTTCATGAACTAATATTAGATATATGTGAAGTTCACGAGGACAAAACATTAGAAAAAATTTTGTGAACTAAATTCAAAAGGGAAATGTTATCTTATGGCTTAAACTTATATAGTCCCGTACGAAAGGAAAATGTTAGAGTCAATTTCTAAGTTTAACTCCATTTCTTCGACATTTTCTTTGTGTTTTCTATAACTTAATGTCTAGGTTCTTAGAAATTTTCGTCGTTTTTCATTAGGTAAATTTAATAAATAAAATTTTGTCGGCTTCCTTTTTTTTAATGGCAACTCATAAGTTTGAACAATATGACTTTCATTCTTCGACCAACCTTAGACTGAGAAAAATGGGCTGAGATCACCAAGCAACAACCTACATATTTTTGGTATAACCTTGGCTGTTGTTACAATCGATTTCCTATAATCTCCACAGCATATAGGCATCCTACACCATATCATCATCAATTGGCACATTGCAATATTGCTTAAATAATAAATCAAAAGCGTTCTACCCATAATTAATTTAGTAATAAAAAAAGATATTGTATGGGTTAGACACTCCATAATTAATATTTTAGATTTTTATTTTTATTAAAAAAAAAAAAGAGCTCTCGCTTCTAAAGATAGGAAAGAAGTATAAAGTTTGATGAAAATAATAAAAATTATCTGAATTTTGTAGTTTAGTATTCAATAATCTTTTAACAGAGTAAAAATAAAATAAAAAAAATTCCCATGTGGGATCCGCAACAGTGGGGCCAAACTAGCTATCATTAAAAAAAGAAAAATTAAATTTATTGGTGTAATTAATTGTGAGATTACCTAAACAGGAGATTAAGTCTACGTTGGAGTGCCTAAATGTGACATTTCATTAACGCTGGTGAGCTATCTTTCTGTAATGAGATCGAACAACCGATGAATTTAAATAATAATAATAATAATGTTAATAATGAGGAGTTATCATTATTATCCTATCCTAGTACTTTTAATTCAAATAAAACTTTAATTGCGAGGTGTACAATAAATTTCCCATTAAAAAAGAAAAAAAAAAAAAAGAGGCCGAAAATACATTTTCTACGCTAACTATGCTAAACTTTGAAATTTTAGAAATAATGCTATCTATCACAATTATTCTTAAGCATCACACGGGTTAACAATAAAAACCCGTATGTGGAATTGCTCCTCATCTCAATCTGTATGGTCCATCCTCCTCCCTACCTTGAACTTTTAACATAAAATAGTCTTAGAAAAGTTATTTCCTTAAATTATACATTGCTCTTTAAGTGATTATTTATTAATGAAAGGCACTAAGATGATCTAATTTCATAAATGGCAAAAGTTATGTCCTTAAATTATACATTGACATTTAAGTGATTGATTAATAGGAAGTTTTATAGAACTTTCATGTGATGTAAGCTTTCGTCTTTCCATTTTTAATATAAAATTCTGCCGATTAGCATATGAAACAACAATTTTTCACTAATCTTCTCTTAAATCTCTGCCCATTTGCCTGTTTTTATTGAGTGTGAACTGTGGTGCGGGACAAAGAATTAATGAAGGACCAGGCAGCTGAATCACCAATTATAGTTCATAAGAAACCGCTATGGTTTGCCGTCCTCCTTGCCTCGCCTTTGCCCTTACTCCTTCTCCTCTATTGTTGGGCTCCGAATAGCTATGTCAGCTTTGTCGTCTCTCATAATCATATTCCTGTCAATGGAGTAACTGAGCGGGCTGGCAATGAAACGGCAGATTCTTGCTTGAATCGTTACATATATGTTCATAATCTTCCGCGTCGATTCAATGATGATGTGATCAAAAATTGCAGCTGGCTAGTCAGGCCATGGTATGACATGTGCCCATACCTCGAAAATTCAGGCCTTGGCCATCGGGTTGAGAATCCTGGTGGGGTTGTATTGGAGAAGTGCTGGTTTCAGACAAACCAATTTGTTCTAGAAATTTTCTTTCGCCAGAGAATGAAGAATTACAGTTGCTTGACTAATGATTCTTCATTGGCTTCTGCCATTTTCGTGCCATTTTACGCGGGCCTTGATGTTGGTCGATACCTGTGGACTCACAATGCACCGACCAGAGATAAATTGGGACTTGATTTGGTGAAGTGGGTGGCAGAAAGGCCTGAGTGGAAAAGAATGTGGGGTAGAGACCATTTCTTTGTCACTGGAAGGATTGCTTCGGATTTTCAGAGGCGACATGATAATGATTCATATTGGGGAAGTAAGTTGTTGAATCTGCCTGAAGCCATGAACATGACAATATTGTCAATTGAATCAACTTCTAGGGGAAACGAATTTGCAGTGCCATACCCCACACATTTCCACCCTTCGAGTGAGAGTGAGATACTCCGATGGCAAGAGAGAATAAGAACACAGGAAAGGCAATACTTGTTCTCTTTCGCAGGCGCCCCTCGACCGGGTAGGATTGATTCTATCCGCGTTGAGATCATCAACCATTGTTTAGCTTCAGGGAGTATTTGCAAGTTATTAGATTGCAACTTTCCTGGAAGCAAGTGTGAGAACCCGGCCGAGGTGATCAGGGTGTTTCAGGACTCGCTATTCTGCTTGCAGCCGCCCGGGGATTCATTAACCCGGCGATCAACGTTTGAATCCATTTTGGCAGGCTGCATCCCGGTGTTCTTCGATCCAGGCTCTGCGTATTCGCAATATGTTTGGTACTTGCCAGAGAATTATTCAAGGTATTCTGTGTTCATACCAGGGAACTTGGTTAAAAAAGGACAAATCAGAATCAATGAGACATTGCTTCAGCTCTCAAAGGAGGAGATGTTGGCTAAAAGAGAGGAGGTTATAAGGCTGATACCAAAGGTTATATATGCAGATTTCAGGTCCAAATCTCAGACCCTTGGAGATGCATTTGATGTAGCAGTAAAAAGAGTCCTCGACAGAGTAGAAAATGTGAGGAAAAAGACATTGAAGGAGGAAACGATCACCTAGCATCCGTTATGCAGAAGTCCTTTGTTGGGAATTACAAACTACCTGGGATGGACGGGGGAAGAACATTAATTTGTTTGGATGCATGATTCAACCCAAAAGAAGAAAATAAAAGAAAGGTAAGAAAAAAAAAAAAAAAACTTTACTTTACATTGCGCGTCTATATATATAATTATATCTATTTTATTTTTACTTTTTTTAAAATTTATTCAATATTTTAATTCTTTACTTAAATTCAATTTAACATATTAAAAAAATTATAATTATATTCATTTTATATATTTTCTTTTAATTTAACTCGTAAATTATCTTATTAGTTAAATTATATTTATTGTATTGAGAATTTTTATAATTATACTCATTTTATTTTTTTAAAATCTATCAGTAAATAACTCGTTAATTAAATTTAATATACATTAATTGTTTTAATTAAATATAACTATATGATAACTACTCATGTCATGTAGCACATGATAAATAGAAATTTTTTTTCCTTCTATATCATTAAATTTATTTATGTAATATTTTAATTTAAAAACAAATATTAAAAATAATAAAAAATAATTACAAGATATAATAAAGAGATATTTCTTTATTATTACATAATTAAATTTAATTTTTTAATATTTTATTTAATATATATATATATATATATATATAATAAGATAATAAATATTATATATTATATTTTTTTTTCTCTTTTTAACATTAAAAAATATTTCTTATTTTATTAATTTTTTTTAAATTACATCAATAAATTTAATAATCTGATAATAAAAAGTAAATATATCTACCATGTGATATATGAATTGTTACCATGTGACTTAAACTAATAAAAATTATTTAAAGTTAATCAAATTTAACTATAATAAAGTATATTTAAATATAATAAATTTAATAAAAATGAAGTGAATATAATTGAAAAATATTTTGATAAAGAAGATCAAATTTAATTAATAAATTCCAGTATTATGTAATTTTTAAAAAAATTATAATAAAATAAAATAATTATAAAAATATTCTATTAATTTTGTTGTCAAAAGAAAAGATAGAGGCCAAAAAATCAAGAATAATAAAATCTCCCAAAGCCCACCGCCCAAAGAAATGAATATAAGCCTAAAAATTGTTTGTGCAATCGTGTATGTGTTTGATTGTCCAAGGAAGCCTCTCGAGTTGCTCTTACAACCAGGAGAATCTTGCAAGATGCAGCTGTAACATGAACCCACCTAAATTTTGATTTTTGGGGTACCGTAGGTAGGAAGTTATCCAGCAACAATGTTTCTTTTTTCTCTCATAGAATCTTGCAAGATCCGCACATGACAAGAACATACTCTGCTGGGAAAATTTTAATTCTGATTAACTAGTTGCAATCCTGTATCATAAATAATGGTCTTTGCTATACATTGTAGCCAACCAAAAATAAATAAATAAAATAAATTACAGCTTACATAGATTACTACATCACTGAAATTCGAAATCATACAGTTAGCTTGGAATATATGATTCTACTAGCGGCACTAATGGAACAGCTGCCCTTATGCGTTCATCCAAGTGCTCAATGGACATGTCCTACCAGCTTCCCATCTGGGCTTCTGCATAGTACAATTGAATATACAGCCACACACACACACACACACACACACACACATATGCAAGAGCCCATTTGGGCACATGATTGTTAAATTTCCAAAACCAATATGCAAGAGAAACAAAATACAGAAAAAAAAATTAAAAAAAAAAAAGTGGGGGTGTGTCAAGGAACAAGTACACCACATGAAAAGCAATCAAGGAGCTGTGACCAAACTGGCCAAGACTTACTCTTCGCAGTTTGCACCTTTTACCAAGTAGATTTAAGAATCAACTTTGATGACAATGGGTTCAGTTCCCTCTCGTTCTGCTTCTCCTTTTTTAATATTCTATTCTATTGGGACTATTTGGTGAGATTTTTATATTTTAATAAGAAAATAAAAGGAAAAAAAAGGGTGTCGAAGATATGTGTATCTATAATAATCTATGAATGATATTATATATATATATATATATATATATATAATTCTTTAATATCAATAAATAAATTAATATTTATCATTTTTTTTATGACATCTTCTCAAATCTCAAATCTCACTAGCAAAAGGACAGTAGCAGTAGGTTCTTACATGATGACATTAACTTAGTTTTTTTTTTGACTCACCAGGAGGATGTCATTTGCCTACTTTACGTAAAGACAATGGCCGAATAACATCTATAGAAAAATCTAAAGAATTGGAGGTGAGAATCAATTTGGAGTTTTCTAATGAGATGAAATGGAATATTTTTTCTTTATGATTACGATAATTTTGAGCTAATTTATAGAAAGATTTTCCAACCCAAATTTTAAGATCAAATGACAACCCCAAATTACTTATGCTTGGTTCGTAATATAAGTAATATTTGTTAGAATCTCTCCAGAGATATTTTAGTGATTGAAAAAATAATTTTTTATTATTTAGTTATCGTATAATAATATTAAAAAAATAATGTAAAGAATCTACTAAAAAGTACATGAAACATGAAATAGAGTTTTTTTTTTTTTGGGGTGGTGGGGATAAACTCATAGTATATATATATATATTTTTTTTTGTGTAATAAAAAGACACAAAAAAAAAAAAAAAAAAAGAAGAAGAAGAAGCAATTCTTAATCAGAGAAGGGGAAGGAAAAAGGAAGAAAAGTGAGTAAAATAAAATCAAAGCCAAAGATATGACAAAGAAAGCTTCAGTGATGAAATGGCCAACAACAACGCCCACCCAGTAGGGCCATTTACCAAAATAAGTTTACTGCCAAACGTTCCCAGCAATCACTTATTTGGGAAATTAGTTTCTTTTTCACTTCCCCCATTGAAACTTGCTTTCTTTTTCCGTTTTCAGAAAATTTGAGTACACATAAAAATAGTAGATTTTAATAAACATAAATGGTTTTTATATTATATACAAAATACGTTAATTTTATATTAATATTTTATATAATATAAAATATATTACATATAATGCATAAAAACCACTGAGAGGACGCAGCAGCGGTGGCAGTGTCTAACCAATGTTTTTAATAACTGAATGCAAATTTTATCATGTCTCCTTTATATTTTTCTTTACTAATTTAAACATTATAAATTTTTCTAAAAAAAATAATAATAATTTTTTGAGAAGTGAATCCCACAGGCTATGTCCATCGTCCTCCCCTGCCCTCGTATCTTTAACAGAGAATGCATCACGCGTTTTAAATACATGTAATGGACGTTAGTAATTAGACTTTGGTAATCAATTAAATAAAATTTCGTTGACAATTTTTTTGTTTCAAAAATAAATTAAGTTGCGAATTATATAATCCGAGTAATAAAGTTATTTAAATTTTAAATTTTAAATTTATGATTCATTTTTTATCTTTACAAATTAAAAAAAAATAAAGTTATGTTCAATTTTTTTGAAATATGTTTGATAAGAGATAAATAAAATTTAATTCACGTTCAAAATTTTTTATAGAAAAAATTGTAGTAATAAAATTTTATAATATCTTTCAAAATATTTTCATATTTCAATTCACATTTTTATTGTTACAAAGTTAGGGTTTGATCTACTAACTCGAATGACACTTTATTCACTTTGTGCATAAAGATAAATTAAGTAAACCTTGAAAATTTAAAAAAAATTCAAGAGAGCAAGTAAGAGATTTAAAAATGAGAGAAAAATAGTAGACACAAATGTTTAGTAATGTGAAGAAACTTTACTATTAAGAGGTAATTTTACAAATGAAAGAAGTGAGGTATTTATAGTTGTTTCTCCTCTTCAATGTGTAGCTACAATTACTTGTTCTAAAAATTTTCATGAAATACTTTAAACTAAAAATATTTTAAAATATCTAGATATTTACAACGGAGCATTCCATATAAGCACAACTGAGTATACTTTTAAAATTCTTCTTATCTTGGGTTGGGGCATCAATTAAACTAGTATTTAACAAGCTAGCTGACAGCACACTTAGATAGCCTGTGACACCCTCTCTTACTTGTTCTCGTGATATTCTCGTCACACCTTCATCCTTATATTGTTGGATCAAATCTACAAACTGCCAAAACAAGTCCTTTCGTTCCCAACTAACTTTTTCATCCGACAAATATTTCCATTTTACCTCTGAATTCCCACAGTTATATCCTATTTTCAGTAGTCTCAGAAGTTGACTTGAAAGCACTAAATTGACTTTCCCAGGCCAGAGGGAGCAGATGATAACGATTTTTTATGCTAGGAAACTAACAAAACCTTTCCTTCGGGAACCTAAGTGCTTTCTTTCTCCCAGGGACAAGAAAAGTTCAGTTGGTCGGGCTCCCTTCCTGTAATGATTTTTCCCTCACCTGATTGATCTAATGAGATCTTTCTGTTCCTAGTCTGGAGAAAGACAGGCAAGGCAGGATAGCAATAGAGGTGCGGAGATTAGCCCTTTGGTTAACAATGGAAATTAGTACTCAGTGTAGTTAAGAACTCCCCTTCTCCGAATCACTTTATCAATAAGAATATGTTCCACCTCCTTTTCGAATTTGGTGATCACAACGGTTGATGCGCACATGGACTCGCTTCGACTTGGATCCTTGTCGTCCCCATTAAAAGACTTTAGAAGACTTACATGAAAAACATTATGGATTTTGAGTTTTGGTGGGAGTTAGACTTGATAGGTAGTCTTTCTCACACGTTTGATAATAATAAATGACCCTTCATACCTCCGTATCAAACCCTTATGCACTTTATGTAGAGACTTGAATTGGTTGGGGAGCAATTTTACCATTACCAAATCTCCTTCCTCATACTCCTTTAGGCGTAGCTTTTTGTCAGCCCATTTCTTCATCCACTTGGCCGTTTTGTCAAGGTAAGCCTTAGTAATGTCCATCTCCTCATATCATTCCTTTGTAAACCTATTTAGTGATATAAGTATAAGCAATTGCATTCAGATTTAGGGGTTATTGTCTCATGACAACCTCAAAAGGGATTTTGTTTGTTGTTTCACTCCCTTGCAAATTATAGGAGAATTGGACAATGTCGAGTAACTTCGCCTAATCTTGTTGATAAGCACTAATATAGTGTCTTAGATATTACTCCAGTAGGGCATTCACTCGCTTCATTTGCCCGTCACTTTGTGGATGGAAACTTATAGAGAAGTTCAGATCAGTCTCTAGTAGTTTGAATAGCTCGGGCCAGAATTTACCCGTAAAGTGAGAGTCTCTATCACTAATTATACTTTTTGGAATACCTCATAACTTTGTCACATTCTTAAAGAACAAGCAAGTGGCTTCATCCACCTTGTAGTCAGTAGAGGGTGGAATAAAGGTACCATATTTGCTAAACCGATCAACAACAACCATGATGCTTTCAAACCCTTCGAACTTGGGTAAGGCAACGATAAAGTCCACTGAGATACTTTCCCAAGTCTTTTAGCAATGGGTAATGATTTTAATAGACCAGCCGGATGTTATTGTTTTACCTTATCTTGTTGATAAATAAGTCAAGTTTGAACTTAGGCCTCGACGTCAACATGTATTTACGGTCAGTATAAGTGTTGTTGGATAAGTACAAGTATTCATGTCATACCTGGGTGAACAACCCATAAGGAATCATGACATTCCTTGAGGATTTTCTTCCGCAAGTTTCCCCACTTTAGCATGAAGACTCAGTTGCTAATGGTTGTTAGAACTCTTTTGTCCAACCAAAATTGGCAAGTCTTCCCTTTACTAGCCAACTTCAGCAGGTTCTTGGCCAATGTGTCATGCATTGTGCCCTCCTTGATCCATTCAAAGAAGTTACTCTTTGGCGTACTGGTGGACATGACAGTTAGTCTCGCTTTTCGGCTTAGCACAACAGCAATAACATTGACTTGGTTTGACTCATAACATAGTGTGTAGTTAAATTATGCTAGGAAGTTTTGCCAATGAGCTTACTTAGAGCTGAGTTTCTTATGTGTTTGGAAGTAGCTCGTAGCAACGTTGTTAGTCATGATCACGAACTTACTTCTGAGGAGATAGGGTCTCCAAACGCACAAGCAATGGATGATGACAGTCATCTTCTTGTCTTGGATGGTATACCATCTCTCCATACTATTTAACTTGTGACTTTCGTAGGTAATGAGGTGTTTATCTTGCATCAAAACTCCTTCAATGGAAAAGTCAGATATATCGGTGTGAATTTAGAAAGGTTTTTCGTAGTTCGGTAATACCACAACGGGCTCTTCGGAGATTATTTACTTTAATCTCTCAAAGAAAACTTGGCATTCCATCAACTAATGTCATGTGTTATTCTTCTTCAATAGGTCGGTTAAAGGTGTAGATATGACAAAATATCTCTCAATAAACCAACGGTAATAGTTGACAAGTCCCAAGAAAGATTGCAATGTCATATGCTAGAACTTTAGTTGACGGCTCTCATGCTCGGATGGTTTGCACCTTTACTGGATCCATCATCAACCTATCATCTATGATCTTGTGGCCAAGGAAGTCTACCTTTTACTTGGTGAATGAGCACCTCTCCCTCTTAACGTACAACTCGTTTTCTTAGAAAACTTGGAAGATTTGTTTAAGATTATCAACGTGCTCCTTGAGAGTATTGTTATATACAACAATATCATCTAAGTATATCACTACGAATTTGTCAAGACAAAGATGAAATGCTTTATTCATGAGGGTGCAAAAGGTAGCAAACACATTTGTGAGACCAAAAGGCATAACTAGAAACTTAAAGGCTCTATAACGTGTCACACAAGTTGTCTTCCGTTGTCGCCTTAGGTAATACGAACTTGGTAGTAGCCCGATCGCAAGTCCAGCTTGGTGAAGTATCTCGTCTTTCCTAATTGGTCAAAGAGATAAGCTATTAAGGGTATTAGGTACTTGTTTTTTATAGTGACCTTATTCAAGACTTAGTAGTCGATATACATTCGCAGCAAACCATCCTTCTTCTTTTGGAAGAGGATTGAAGCACCGAAAGGGGCTTTCAATGGTCGAATGTAGCTAGATTTTATCAAGTCTTGGAGCTACTTCCTTAAGTCAGCAAGCTCCAAGGGTGCCCTACGATAAAGGGTCGTGGCAAGAGATTTGGCACTGAGTTTTAGCTCAATGTGGTAATCCACATCTCATTTAGAAGGCAACTTCTTTAGCAATTTAAGAGGCATTATATCCTTAAACTTAGTAATGATATCTTAGATGGACTGTGGCAATGCAAGGGTAGGTGTTGGTATGTCTTCCTTCTTGCTAAGTTCTCTTATAGTAGCAACGTAGCATTCACTCAACTGAAGACCCCGTTTGAATTGTAGGGCAAAAATCATTAATGGTCTTGACTTCTCTATGCTTTTCAAAAGAATCACTTGAATCTTGCACGTATTGAGGATCACCAAAGAAATCAAGGCAGGAACGGGAAAAGCTAATGCTTTGCAGAAAAATGCAAGACCTAACACCACTTTGAAATCATCCATAGGAACGATAGTGAAGTCTAACTTACCAGTCCAATCTCCAATTCGGACAGCTACACCTTGTGTCACACCTTGGACAAGTTTTGCCTCTTGATGGTGTCATTCCCCCTTTAGGAGTTTGAGGCCTAGACTTTTAGCCTGTTATATGTCCATGAAGTTATGCGTTGCTCCCATGTCTAGCATCGCACATGTGGCTTTGCCTCAAATGACAACATCTACGTACAACAATCTCTTCTCCTTAGGGACTATTGGAGAGAAACGTTTAGAAAAATTACTCAATTATTGGATGACTCTCATGTCAGTTTGAGACTCTTCCCTGGATTTCTCCTTGTTGAGTTATGCCACTATGACATTCATTGTCTTATGATTAGAGCAATCCTTCACCCAGTGCATCCATCATAAATGAAGCAGAGCATTGGGAGATTACCTATGTTTCATTTGCTTAAAGAATTCTAGTCACACTTGGGATTACCACTTGAGAATTTCTGGTTTTCACCCTCCTTACGACTTACATCTTACTTCTACCCGTTTTTCTCTCCCCCACTCTTGTTGAAGTTCAACTTTTTACTCTTGAAGTAGGAAGAGAAGTCATTGAGTATCTCGGCAACAACAATGACAAAATCTAAAGTCTACATATCGCTCCTGTTCAGTTTTACTCTCGTCTAATCCTTCAAACTGTCCTTGAAGTTGAAGAGAAGTTCTCTATCAACTATATCAATTTTAAGCATGATGGTAGTAAATTTCTTGATATAATCGAAAATACAACCTGTTTGAATTAGGCGACATAACTTCTCCCTATCTTCATTGTCCGCATTATAAGACACAAAGTGTTTGGGCAATTCAGCCTTGAATTGCTCCCAAGTGTTGAGAATGCACAAGTCTTTCTCTCTTTTGGAATGCTTCTGCCTTCATCATAGTAGGGCAACATCCCTAAAAAAGATTGGGGCATTGTATACCTTAGCAAGGTCGTTAACATCCTCCATGACCTCAAAGTATTGTTTAAAACCGAAAAGAAAATTTTTCATAGCAGTGGCATTATGAGTATCGTTGTACATGGCAGGCTTAGGGACCTTCAAACTATGGATAGTAGTGACATTAGTGGCAGCAGTCGTATCACTTAAGTGTGTGTTACTTCGGTGGAGTGATTTCATCTCCCTATGAAGGTGGTGAATCACTCCTTCCACTAACTTGCATAGGTTGGATAGTTCTTGATTGACAGAGTATAATTGTTCTTTGAAGGTGCAGCTAATAACTTTAATCATATACCTAACAACCCTCGTAATTTCAACATTCTCATTGATCAAGTTATCGACTTGATCATTAAGATCACCTACAACAGAGCTCATATTGGTGATACTTCTTTCCAAGCCAGCAACACGAGACTCCATCAATTTTTTGGTTGGAACTTTGGACTTGTTACACTTAGCAGGGACACGTTGTTCCTCTCATCCACGAACTTGTTACTCAATTTGTTGCTCTGTAGCAATAACTCATTCCTTGTTGGTCATACTCTAAACTCAAACAACAATAAGGTTGTACCTAAATTTTAATTGTTACTCTGATAACATCTATTATAGAATTAGACTTTGATCATACTAACTCGTGCGACACTTAGTCACCTTATGTGTAGAGATAAACTAAGTAAGTTTTGAAAAATTTGAAAGAACTCAAGAGACAAGTGAAATACTCAGAAATGAAATAATGATAATAGGTAAAAGTATTTAGTAATATAGAGAAACTTTGTTATTAAAAAGTAATTTTACAAATAGAAAAAATGAAATATTTATCTTTAATGTGTGATTACAATTATTTATTTTAAAAAATTTTATAAATTAAAAATATTTTAAAATATATAGATATTTATAATAAAATATTTTAAATAAAAATACTTAAACATATTTTTATAATTCTCTTTACTTTGAGTTGTGATATTAATTGGACCGATGTTCAACGGGATGACAGAACAATTAGCATCACGTGGCATTATGCTGTTAATAATTTTGCCCCAATATGGAAATATTTATTCCACCACCATGGAAGACAGTATGGCATGGAAGTGCTAGATAAATGAACAGGATTATGTTGTATAAATCGAGTAATTAATGCATGCATATTGTTGGATTTGAAGCTCTTGTATATATATATATGTGAAGCAGAGATGATATCAAATAGGTAGCAACTTTCTAAATGGAATCTTTTTGTCGATGGATCTTTACACAGAATCACAAGGGAAAAAGTAAAGCTTGCACGTTTACTTGCTTTCTTGAAGCAAGTTCCCAATTTGCTTGCACTTCCTCGTCTCTTTTTCTCCCCATCTCAATGGGTTCAGCATTAAGAAAAAAAAAATGAAGCTCTAAACTCACCAAAGTTAATCACAGTAAGCTTTGTCTTGTACTGTTCCTTTTTGACCAAAGTCGACCCCACAGAATTTATCAACTGGCCTTTGTCCTTGATTTGCAAAGCCATAAAGCACTAACAATTGCTTCGGTCAATACTTTATCATACATTAGCCCACCGTTAGCAAGGTAGAATATGTTAGAATATTAATTTTTATACAAAAAGAAAAAAAAAAACAAGAAGAAAAAAGAGGTGGTGGGGCAAGAAAATTAGACAATCAACTATGGCAATTAATTGTAGTGTATAAATATATATATATATATATATATATATTACAAGCGATTGAAATTAATGATTATAATTAAATTTTATTCATTTATGTGTTTAATTCTCTCGAACTCATTCTTATAGCCAAATCCCTACAATTAATTGCTGGGGGCACCAATGCAGGGTTGGGGAGCAATGAAATAAACAAATATTGTCAAGTACACATTGTATGACTTCAGAGAAATTAATGGGTCTCCATTGTATAAACAACTAAGGTTACGAAATAGAAAGAAGAAAGACCATACAAGGAAACACAACAATTTAAAGCAGCCTCTCATCATTGTATGAAAAAAGAAGGGAAATGTTTAGTGGCATTTTATCATATTGTAAATAAAAAAAACGAAAATATTAGGAGAACCCATGTTTTTGCTGCATGGCTAATTCACTAAGAAAAACGAAAAAAAAAAAAAAAAGAGAATCATGTTCGTTTCATTTTCTTTGTTCATCTGTTATCCTACATATTCTTAACAAACGATGCTAGTTGAATTTTCTTTTCCAGACCCATGTGACCTTGACGTAAAAAATCTTCTTGATCAAGGGTCCTCGCGTAAGAATATAATCAATAATAAATTGTGATATTGATTAATTTTTTTAGTCCATAAATAATTTTTTTTTTTGGTTTATAAGTCTATCTTTTATAAATTATGTTAAGAGTTATGTAAATTATTATAATAAATAGTTGTAACTAGTTTAAATTTAAATTATGCAATTTTAAAGATATGACAAGTGAGTAGTTCTAATTTTAATTATTATTTTAAAAAATAAATATTTAATATTTATTTTTAATTATATGAATCACCGTAAAAATAATTGTATAATTCTTTTATTCGTTTGCATGATTCTAAATAGGCCAAACCCTTAATATTAGTCATTATTTATACTATTCATACAAACTCATATAAAATTATAATTTATTTAATTAAAAATTTCTATACAAGGATTATAATAGCTATGCAAATTTTTGGATATAGTTTTTTATATGTATATATTACTAATAAATTTCTAATCAAGTATTTTATTGAGATAAAAGTTTAAGAAACAAAACAATTTTACACCTTAGTTGATTCAAATTTAAAATTAAATTTATACAAATAATCTTTATATATACAAAATAAAATTTTATTTATAAATCACCAAAAAAATTTCAAAATTTCAAAATATTATAAAATATAATCTAAAATAAAACTTGAATTAAACCAATAAATCTCGTATCAAAAAATAATTTTTATATGAATTAGCTAGTAATTCTTTAGTTATAAGATTATTAACTATAACATGAGTAGTAATATGCTATATTTCAATTACATATTTTTTAATATGATCTCTAATAATTAAATATTTTATATAGATATATTTATTTTGATTTTTAATTTTATTTCTCTTTAAAAAATTATAGTTTGATTATTATAATATATTTATAGTAATCTAAAATATAATCTACAATTTATAGTCCCATGATAAAATTTTTTAATCATAAAACTTATGTTGTGATCTTATTGCATGCAATAAATTTTACTTCTATGATAAAAATAATAATAATAACAATATACTTGATACTTATCCAAGATATAACTCTTTCTTAAGTATAAAAATTATATAAAGTAATAAAATTTTTATTATTTACATAATTTAGAAAATTAATATTTGAATATTTAATGTTTGAATATAAATTTGTAGTTCTTAATTCTTTATAATTACTTTATATCATTTTTTTAGCAAACTTTTCTAATGTTTTGTTTTGATATCTTTTAATATTTCTATTATAAATGTAATGTTAAGTTAATGTATACTTGTGCATGCATAATATTATCAAAGCGCTTCATTTTATATCACCTTAAATTATTCAGAAGATATTAAGTAAGATTGAGTTTTTTTTTTCCCTCTAATTATAAGTATTACAATGAAAAAAAATATTTTTTTTATCTTTAATTTATTTAAAATATTTTTTAATATAAACTTTTTGACATAAGCCTAATAAAAATTTTTATACCAATAACATAATCGTTCTTTATGTGCCATAAAGAATTAACATAGTAGAACGCCTAAGACATAAACAAATAATGCAGTATCGAAACATCCATCAACCATTGACAACTTGCCGAGATAAGATGGGTTCCGTAGAAACACTTAATATGCAGTATTGAAACACTTTGCTTGTTGCACGAATTTTGCATAATTGTTAACACACTTGTTATACATATTTAATTATTATTTTTTAAGAAAATATAATTATAATGGTGTTGAAATGTTTAAATATTTCATAATGAATAAGTTTGCAATCACAAGACTAATAATATTTTTTAAAGGTTTTATTTTATTTTATTTTATAACTAGAATACTACAAAAAACAATATTATTAATATATGCAAAGCGGATTAAGTTAAATCTTTCTTATATTCATGACATAACGTACACATTAATCATTATGAATTGGTATTGCTGAATATCATCACTCTTCTTAAATATGAACTTGCAAATTCAATAACATTGTCCAGCAAACTTAATAGGAGTAAATGACTCATATAATTAAGAAGAAACTCGCTTAGGCAAACATGGCCTAAACTAGCTTCTTCCCAATTAACCTCTTCTACATTTTACAATTCTTCTTTTGCTGCTGCATAAGCCATTTCATTGATTTGTCTGCTAACATGTTCAATGTAAAAGTTAGTAAAGACAGAACACACAAGTCTCACTTCCTCCGCAAGCTGACCAATTATCGAATTCCCAGATTGCTTCAGCTGAATGGGCCAGGCAGCTACGAGGTTGTCTGATTCTACACATATGGGAGATAAGGAAATTTCTTTCGCTTTTTGCATAGCTACCTGAACTTATATATATATTTTTCACCTAAATAAAATGCTACATCAATAATGGGAGAAAGAGGACATCAGATGCAATTTCATGGTTCATAATTGATTGGACAGCGAAAATAGATATGATATGCAATTTCATAGTTTAGTAAACATAAGAATTAAATAAAAGTAACAAAAGGGGCATCAAAAAGCATGGCAAGCGGCAACGTGCAAGGGAGACAGGGGACAGGGGGCTTTGGGCAATAAGACAATAACAGCAAGGCATCAATGAAACAACAGCAACAACGAGGCATGAAAAAGGTTGGTTCCAATCTATCTTCCAATGGGATGGGTCCAAATGGGACATGCCTATCTAACAACACGTTTTGACAAAAGTTAATTCCAATCTTTTTCTCTCTCTCAATAACATTAGCGGCAAAATTGTGATATTGACAAAGAATATAAGCAGAAATTGAAACCCTTTTGCTTTCACATTTATAAAAATAAAAATGATGATCTATCCCACCAAAAAAAAAAAAAAAAAAACTCCAAGAACACTCAGAACTAGGCTCACCCAAATGAAAAAACTATCAGGGAAATCGCTTAGAGCTTTCAGAGATGCAAGTGTTACCAAGTAGAGTGGCGATATTTTATTTGAGAAAGGGATCAAATTATGCCATTTAAATAGCATTATATATATATTTAAAAAAATTAAAAAATTATGATTTCTTGGCTTCGGTTTAGACGAGTGAGAAAAAAAAAGGGGGGAAATATTATATTATGAATTTTAAGAAAAAATTTACATTTTTCCTACTTGTTTCTTAAAAATAAGAAAATATTTTATAATGTCTCATCTAAACAACAAAAAATAACTTATTTTTAACTTAATTTTCTTTTTAAAAAAATATTTTTCAGAAAAATTTTTAATTTTTTTTTGATGAATTAACACAACCTACCTCTATATAATTTTTCTGTCTATTCAAAAGTGGTTTGCAAACTTTGTACAAAACCAACTAAGAACAGAATGGATGATAGAATTTGCTCTGATTCTTTTAATCTTCCATTCCTTCATTATGAGACATGTCCCAACATAAACAGTAAAGTACAGTGCTTTTATTCTTAATTAAACTTAAAACATTTCTTTCCCAAAGACATAACACCAAAGGACTTTGGCATGTAGGCAATGCTTTATGTGGGGGTTTGTGTGTGTTTGTGTGTGAGATACTTACTTGGGAATGAAAGGCAATTATCATACATATATGTAATCTTTTGAGTGCGTTTAACAAGAGGACAAGTGTCACCTTTTGAGACCAACCAAGACACGTCCGGCTATGTGGCCTCATGGATTGAGGCTTTGCGTTTTGACTCGAATGAACAAAAAGCAGGCTGCCTGCACGACTGAGACCATTGGACGCCGAGTTCAATGCTTATTGCCGATCCTTAAACACACACCTAATTCTAATTTTGCATTAGCAAGTCTTTTTTTTTTTTTTTTTTTTAATCTTTGTGGCCAAGGACCAGCTTTTTTCAACTTGGGTCACTGCATTAGTTAGCCAACATTTTCACATTTGCTCCCACTTATTCTCTCTTCTTGTCATTCTAAATTTTTATGTCTCATCATTCCTCACACACCACACTAATTTTTTTTATTACAAAAATTCTTTCTCAAGTAAAATTTGAGTTATTAGTACAATTTTATTATCACAGCTTATATTTAAAATATAAAATATACTTAAAATTTTTGAATTTAAGATATACACAATTTTAAGTTTGTTTTTTCCATTAAAGCAATCATAGATAATTAGGACAAAACTCAGAGTTATTGAAAGGAAAAAATTAAGCTTTAGATTGAAACACAGGTAACAAGATCCCAATTCTTAGAATTGTCAAAGGGCAATGTATTTTAGATGAAAGATGATGCCTTACATCTGTACATCTTCCAACACAACACACCAAAAATCCTTGCAAAACACACCATTATGAGATGGTTTCCACTAGATATTCTAGGCATAGACTTGAGTTTCAGTTGCTTGACAAGGACTAGAAACTATAAGACAGATAAGAGACCACAAAAAGAGGGGACAAGATGGAGGAGCAAGTGCGAGGAAATTTAGGAATAGCCAAGACCATACCATTGGGAAAATCAACACATGTGTACCCTTGAGACAATAATAATTATAATTGAAAACTAAATGGATTAAAAACATGGAAAAGCATGAAGCTAATGCTAGAATTAGTTCAATTTCTCTTTGGAGACACTAAAAATAGCAGCCACATCATCACCATTATTTCTCTCCTCCCTCCAAGTGTATGGTCTGTTAGTAGTTTTAGGAGCCAGTTCCGGATTCAGAGGAAACATTGTTTGTTAAAAAAAAAAAAAAAAAAGGGAAAAAGGAAAAAATTTTATAGAATAATAATTTTAAAGAAAGAAAGAAGAGAGAGAAAAATAAAATACCCAGAAAGAAAAAGGAAACCATTGGTACCGACTTCCTCTTTTGCTTTCCCTCGATTTAACAGAAGATCCCTCCAACTTTTTTAATTTTTTTTGAATTCTGAAAAGTACCCATTTCACAAAAGCATTACAACTACTCCACAAGAAACGACCTTTACCAAGACATTCCCAAAAACAAGACAATTAAGTAATAACAGATTAATGTTTCTGTTGTTCTGTTTGTTCCCTTCATTGCCTACTTTTCTGGGTTGGCAATAAAAATGTTGTCTTTTGTTCTTGAAAGACAACACCATTCGACACACACATATGGGAGATAGATAGATAGATAAGGATGTTGGTGGCAGGGAAAGAAAAATGCAGGAGAAATAGAGATAGTTTGTGTTTGCATTTGTATTTGCCCATGTAGGTAGATAGAGGGAGAGAAATGAACAAAGAGTGCAAAAGCATTCTAAAGGCCTGGGAAGCAACAATCAGGAAAACACAAGCTGCAACAAGGAAAAAGGCTCACACAATCTTTGGTACAATGATGTCAGCTGCAGTAGCTCATGCAGATGATGATGATATTTCTGGTGTCGAGTTCCTTAACCATGCAGAGAAAATCATGTCTAATGGTGACTTCTACACTGGCCAATGGCTTGATGGCCTTCCTCATGGCCATGGAAAATACCTGTGGACAGATGGTTGTATGTATGTTGGAGAATGGTACAGAGGCAAAACAATGGGAAAGGGTAAATTTAGTTGGCCTTCTGGTGCTACCTATGAGGGTGATTTCAAAAGTGGTTTTATGGATGGTAAAGGGACTTATACAGGTTCCTCAGGTGATACTTACAGGGGTTATTGGGTTATGGATTTGAAACATGGACAAGGTACCAAGAGTTATTCCACTGGGGATTACTATGAAGGTGAATGGAGAAGAGGGTTGCAAGATGGGCATGGAAGATACCAATGGAAGAATGGGAATCACTATATTGGTCAATGGAGACACGGTATAATGAATGGCAATGGAACTATGATTTGGAGCAATGGTAAAAGGTACGATGGGTTTTGGGAGAATGGGGTGCCTAAAGGAAATGGGACCTTTAGATGGTCAGATGGGAGTTTCTATGTGGGAATTTGGAGTAAAGATCCTAATGTACAAAATGGCACTTATTATCCTTCTGGGTCTGATTCAGAGAATCTGGATTGGGATCCTAGAGAGGTGTATTTGGTGGACTTGAAAGATTGCACAATTTGTGCTGGTGAAATGGTATCTATTTTCCCATCACAGAAGATGTTGAATTGGACTGGGATTAGTGATCAAAGAATTGTGCAGCCAATAAAAGGGAGTGGTTACGAGGGAAGGCCTAGGAGGAAATCGGTCGATGGGAGCCTGAGTAATTATAGTTTGGCATCATTGGATAGTAATGAGGTTTGCAGTAGTGGTGGTGATGTGGACTGGGCAGATGGAGATGAGGGGATGGGGGACTTTGAGGGTGGAGAGTTGGATTCAAACATTTACAGATTGATAACACAGCCTGTGAAGAAGCAAGGGAAGACGATATCTAAAGGGCATAAAAACTATAATCTCATGCTCAATCTCCAGTTGGGAATCAGGTACCAGGATTTGGAAAATGCATGCTTCTGTGTTTGCCCTGTTTCCTACTACCGTTGTGCTCTGGTTGACGTCTTAACTATTTTGGTTGTACGCTTGTATGAGTTGATCTTGCATACAAGGCTTATGTGCTCTTAAGTCACCCTGCATTCTTTGTAATGTCAAATATAGTTCCCATATTGATGGGAATCAAAAGGTCAAAAACATTACTTGATGGTTCATTTTTGTGCTAGATTGGTCTGTAAATGCCATCCTCCTTCTCTGTATAAACTACTCAGATACTGGTAAATAATGGCTTTTCTATCTTTTACCAATTCTTATGTGTTTTCTCAATTCGTCAAGAACCTTTACAATCATAGTGTTTCTACAATATTCCAGAAGAAAATGTTCAGAGTTTCTTATCAGAACAGTCATTGATATCTTTTTGTGTTATCCTTGCAACTCTGTGGATTGACAGGCATTCGGTAGGAAGACCTGGTCCGGCCATATCTCTAGATCTGAAGGCTTCAGCTTTTGATCCTAAGGAAAAACTTTGGACTAAGTTTCCGCCTGAAGGATCGAAGTACACTCCTCCTCACCAGTCTTGTGATTTCAAATGGAAGGATTATTGCCCTTTAGTTTTTAGGTGAGAACCTGATATATTTCATTTTGCATTAGAGCCACCCTTTCTTTTCTTAGTAATTTCATTGTTTCCATTTAACTGCTATAATAGAAGAAGGAAGAAGATACAGGAAATTATCTGAAGTCACTCCTCTATTTGATCTATCTGGGACAGAATCATGAACAATGATCTGCTGAGTAGCATATTTAGTGTTGTGGGCACTAGGACTGTATATCATCGTCTCAGTAAATGATAATCAGATGAGTCTATTTTGTTCAGGACAGAGTTTTGTGATAATAATAAACTTCTGTAGTATATTTAGTTATATAGGCAATGTACATCAGACTGATGATTTCTGAGAAAAGCACTCGTAGATAGAAGAATAGTTCATTTCATATCTCATCATCATTTCATGCTCAGTTTCCCCATATATGGCTTGACCAGTCACTATAATTTTCTTTTCAGGACTCTCAGGAAATTGTTCAATGTGGATGCAGCTGATTACATGTTATCAATATGTGGGAATGATGCCCTTAGGGAGCTCTCTTCTCCGGGAAAAAGTGGAAGCTTTTTCTACTTAACACACGATGACCGCTACATGATAAAGACAATGAAGAAGGCAGAAGCAAAGGTTGGTGTTTTACCTTGATTTGAAATCTTTGAGGTAATCAACAAGATTATGGTCTCTTCAGTCTTATGACATGTTTATGAGCCTTATCACATCTCTTTGGCCTAAAAACAAAAAAACAAAAGGATTTGCCTCTTAGGATGAGGTGGTTCAACAAAGTTTGAGTTTTAACCAAAAATATTTGCTTGTTAGTCTTCCAAATTATTCTACTTTGTTGGTAAAATATGAGGTTGAGTTTTCCTTATTCTGCTTCTGGATTGTATTGTTCTTTTTCAGGTCCTGTTAAGGATGCTGCCAGCCTACTATAAGCATGTCCGATCGTTTGAGAACACTTTAGTTACCAAATTTTATGGTCTTCATTGTGTAAAATTAACTGGGCCAAATCAGAAGAAGGTAATATGTAGGTCACCAAGCAAAACCAAAGTAAAAGTATTTGTCCTATTCACCAACTTTATGAACTCAAGCTTTCACATTTACCAGGTACGATTTGTCATAATGGGTAATCTTTTCTGCTCTGCGCATGCCATTCATAGGCGCTTCGATTTAAAAGGTTCTTCCCATGGTCGTATTACTTCTAAACCCGAGGCAGAAATTGATTCAAATATGACCCTTAAGGACCTAGATCTCAAATACATATTCCGGTTGCAGAAAGTTTGGTTTCAAGAGTTCTGCAGGTGAATCTGTTATCTGATAGAATTGAAAGTTCACTTGTTTCCTGTGCAATAGACCTATTGTGAACTTGAATTCAGTTTGAAAAAGATGTTTTTTTTCATATTAAGGCCTTGTTGTTGTTGTTATTTAAAAAAATACCTGACTTAGAAAGGAGATATATGTAAACCATTCATTTCCAGTAATTGCACAGCATGCAACATTAGATCGTTTTGAACTTGGGCATACTGAATCTTAAATTTCAGTGGTTTGCATCCTTCTGCTGCAAGTTTAGGCTGCCAGATATTTCCTGTAAGACATCAATGAGTTGTTAATAGATAACAGATCCAAGGTAGAAGCCATGAAAGCTAGAAAGATTTCCAAAATTGATAAGAATAATAACGGAAAAGAACTGCTATATAAACAGAAAGGACAGAAATTGTAATAGGAGTTCTTGTTTGTGTCTTTTAATCAGACGTAATAAGTATCTGTCGATTGCCAAATATGTATCTTAGGATGCCAGCAATGTCTTCTAACGGATGCTAAGCTGTGGATGGATGAAACTATATTTCATGAAGTGTCCAACGTTCATTGTTGATTTTCTTTGGGATTCCCAAACATAGACACATAAATGTAGATGTGATTTATAATTACGAAATGACACTCTTCTTTGTTGTTGTTGTTAACAACTTAACGTGTTCCTTCATTCAGGCAAGTGGATAGGGATTGCGACTTTCTTGAACAGGAAAGGATTATGGACTACAGTATGTTGGTTGGTCTTCACTTCCGAGAGGCTACATACGCCATGACGCCACCTCGTACTTCTGGAGTGCGAACTCCTACTGGACTTCGCACTCCAACCGGAATGCGCACTCCTACTGGTCATTTCCTTCATACGCCTTTTCACTGTATCCATGAGTTTTGGAAGCAATCTTGGGCTCATAATTGTGTCTTCTCTTATCTACAGGCAATGGAGATACTGAAAATGAATCAGGAGTTCCAAGGCTTTCAAGGGTGGACATGGATGAGCTTTTTGACCCTGCTCGGTAAATAGAACTTAGAATCTAAGAAAAGTTTCTCTCTCTCTCTCTCTCTGTGTTTTTTTTTTTTTTTTCCTTCTGCTTTGGTAAGTCCCAGCTGATGGCTATATGTGGGTCGTATTTATTCTGATATTTATGCCAAATAGTGCTTCCCTTGGTGGTTTACTGGAGTTGCTGCTGGCTTATAAATGATTCCAAATTGATTAGTACCTCGTTCTAGTTGACTCATCTGCCTCAACATTTTTTTCATTAATGCATGGTCTCTTTTGCAGTGATTATGAAATTCCATCAGTGTTCTGACTATCAAGTTACCACTTTGTTTCCTTGATTCATCCTGAATGTATCGTGCAGGTGGGCTTCCATTAAGTTAGGCATAAACATGCCAGCACAGGCTGAAAAGACTGTAAGAAAAGGCAATTCTGAAGCTCAGCTGGTTGGAGAACCGACTGGCGAATTGTTTGAAGTCATCCTATATTTTGGCATAATAGACATCCTACAAGACTATGATATTAGCAAAAAGCTTGAGCATGCATATAAATCAATGCAATATGATCCTACTTCAATATCTGCTGTTGATCCTAAGCAATACTCAAGACGGTTCCGGGACTTCATTTTCAAAGTCTTTGTAGAAGACACTTGAAGGCTTCGTTTGACCACATTTTGAACTTGCAACCAGCCGCCATCCTTTTTGGGGTAATCAATCATTGGAGATGACATAATGAGACTCAATGTTGCCATTTTGGGCATATGCTTGGTTACTTTTGAATGAGCTGTTACTGCCAGAAACATGCTCTACATTTGTCTCTGCATGTTCCCTCGTTGTCATCATCCCTGCTAACTTGGAAGTTCCTAAGATACTGTATAGCCTAGGAAATGCATAGATTAGCATGATAGCAGATTTTTTTTTCCTGCTTATTTCTGTTGTAAATTAAAGAGTTAGAGGACCCATATTCATATTGATTCTTTTGTACCTAAATTCTTTTTGACCAAAAGTTGAGAGGGTCCCTTGCTCCGGATGCTGTAATTTGTAGAGGACATAGAAAGGTGGAACTAACTTCTGGGATCTCTTGATTTTGAAGGAAATTCTTCATTGGCAAAGATTCAAATCTCATATTACTATGTGTGGTGCTTTTCCAAAAACTGGGATCCTACCAACTTCAGTTTATCTACTTTACACATTTGATCACCGTTATCTTCCATTATCAAAATTTATTTTCTCAACACTTGAAGAAGCTGTTACTTGAGAAAATGTCATTCTCACGGAAATTGTGGAAGTTAATATACTATCTCAAAACGAGACTTTGCAGCCTTTTAAAATCTTTCACCAGGTTTTCGAAATTTATGAATAGGTTATCAAACATTAACGATGATCATATGCTTAAAATTCATTGTTGAAGACTTTAGGGCAGCCGGCGAAAGTCATTCCCTAGGTTTTCAAAAATAAAAAAATAAAAAATAAAAAGGAAAAAAGAAAGGAGACAATTGTTCATGATTTGCAGCCTTGCAGTAATAGTTAATTTCTTGCAAATTTTAGATCTCGAGACCCCCATCATACAATTTCTCACTATTTGATATTGTTGAATACATCTGCTCAAAATAGCTTTACCCAACTTTGCAGTCAATTTTGGAAATACAAGAATGCAGCATTCAATGTTTACAAAAATTAGTTAGACTTGTTCAAAATACCAGAGGTAATTGTTTAGGAGATATGGGGCTCAAGACTATATAACATTAAGACCATAATATGTTTGACCAATTTTGAGGCCTCCTAAGACACATTACCAAATTGCAAGAGTTTTTGCAGATTTGGAAATTTTTTTGGGGGATTTTTTATTTGCTTGAAATATTATCTTGGACGTTATTTTCTTTGCTTTTTGTTTTTAAAGATCTTTTGAAAAGGAGCCTTTAGATGTGCAAAGAGAACTTGGCATTAAGGCCTATGATCTACAACTAAAGAAGGATGAATGTCACACACAATTTCAACACTTAATTCAATTGAAAAGGATTGAATTAGAAGTTTTGTTTTATGATTATTATTCACTTCAATAGAACGATGATGATTTTAAACAGGTTTGAGAAATGCATAAGAGAAGAGGGACAAACTTCAAAGGTCTATAAGGTATTATTATTGTTAGTTTTGATAATAGGGTTAAGTGGGAAACATAATGTTGAGAGGGTTTTTTTAAAACCAAGAAACCTTTTGTCCGTAACTATGACATGAGTTTTGTAAATAGGTCATTATTGAAAACAATTGCAAATCTTTGGTAGCATGTGACAGTACTAATAGTTGTTACATAGTTAAGTATTTTACATCATAAACAAAATCATATTCTATCTATTTGGGAAAATGCATGACTTCAAGATTTTCCTTACTTTTACAAAGATGATACATCCAAGTAAGGAATGCCAATGCGATTCCATTGGCTTGAGCATTTGGCCATGCACTTAGCTTGACAGTTCAAAGTTTAGTGGACGAATTACCTTTATTTACAATACTAGAGAGAGATTTCCTCATATTGTACATTTTTGTTAATTGGATTTATCTTAACATTCATTAGCTCAAATTAAGAAAGTATTTCTAACTATTTCATCTTTAGCCACCATCTTTTTCATTAATCTTCCATTTTGATTATGAAAAAAAGATCACTTAAAATTATTTATAAGATATCTAATATTGGAATGGTTGAACTTTGCAATTTTTTCTTTTGTGTACTCTCACAGTCGACTTTAGGGCGAGTTTCTTCCATATTGGTCTTAGGCTTGTCATCCCTAGATGCATTAAGGGCTATTGCTTCTCCATTACAATTCTTTGGACCTTCTCCTAGGGGTTTATCATGTGCATCCATTGTTGTTTTTTAAGGTTGAAGTGTTGACTTGGATACCATTGTTGTTGGTAGAATAAAAGGGGTTGGGGCTAAGATAGAAGAACAATCATTAAAGGGTAGAAGTAAGTAATATTTCATGAGCTTTTTGACACATTTTATCCAAAACTTTAAGGTATTGAGTTATGTGTTTTTTTTTTTTTTTTCACTTACATGTTTTGTGCTCTTACTTTTCTTCAAGGACATGAAATTCATTGGTTTGTTAACTCATCATTTGATATATATATATATATTAGATTATGTTATTAAGCTGGTTCAAACGACTTAGCCATCGGCCCAGGTCCATTGGAAGTGGTTGCCATGTCGTCAGGCTAGTTAGGCCTAAAGAGCTTGTGGGTTTTTTATATTTTTTTAACAGAAAGCAAGAACGATCCAATTCGATTTTGTTAAACTAATTACTTGCTTGTTGTGGCTCTGGATGTCAAGGTTGAGTATCTGTCCTTTCCTGTCCTGTTCTTCAAATATTTCCTTTTTGGCTTTAGCGCTAATTAACCAGAGATATTGGATAGCATCTTGCAACTTCATTTGAATAGAAGTTGATAACAGCAACTTGTATCAGTTGTATAAGCTTATTTATTTTGGTTAATAGTACAAGGAAGCCCAATTCATGTCTGGGAGGACCACTGAACAACACTCATAGAAGAATAAGCGAAAACACAGACCGTTCTTTGATTACTGCCTATTTGGGCAAAAGCACAACTTAGTTTTCAAGAGAGCGTGCCTATGTGTGTGTGTTTTTATTTATTGTCTGGGATATCGGATGGTTGTAAACCCAGAAGCAAAATACTACTACTTCATCATAACACTACAGGCCGCTTCACCTCACAAATCTCTGCAATTAATCTGGACCAGAGTTCATCAGGTGGTGACAAGAAGTCTTAGAGTCCCCAGGCCAATCTACTGGTTGTTTAATTCTCTGTAGACATTGATCATCACGAGCACCTGTTGTGGCTCAAGAAGCTCCAAGCATTGTCTCACCAGGACTTAGTTTTGAAGCTGGGATTTGTAGATCTCAAATCCAGTGATGCCTGCAGTAACTGGAGACAGCCTCATGGAAAATGAGTATGGGACAGCAGGAACTATATACTTATCATGGACACACGGTGTCCAGCTATCATCTCCACCTAAACCCATATGTTTATGATCAAGATGCACCTGTAATCCAAACACAGTACAAATCAAGCAAAAAGAAATGAAATTTCCATAGGAAAAGTAAGCAGCAGCCAAGGAATGGTGACAAGTTAACCATGATCGAGAGACACCTATTTTTTTCAAAGCACGAATCTGGAAGGAGACCTAAAAATCAAGGGCCACTCTAAGCACCATAGACTCAAGTTAAAAATTGGAAACTTCACCCCAGATAAATTCTATGGCATTGTATGCATGCTAAGTTAAATTTTGACAATTTAATGGAAATTTCTGCTTCAAGTAATTGAGTGTCCTTTCTGAAAGATTTTCCTGATAAAATAAGACTGGTACCACTGCTTGAACCCTAGACTTCAGGATTGGATAACAAACATCTCAACAACTAGGCTAGGAGGGTGCCCGGTTAATACGTAGGAGACAGTTATACAAAAGCCTAATGCAAACCATATCCCTAAACAAAGTTTTATTTGCTGGGTTGCTGTGTTCATAGACACTCCACTCTTGACAGGAAAAGTGGGGGTGAGTTCGGGGAGGTGGCAAGGCTAGTCCCAAATCTCTATTCTTTGGGAGAAAGAAGGTGAAATGAGAGATCATCTCTTTTTTTGCTTCTCCTTACTATAAACAAGTTTGCAGTGAAGTTCTTAGCATATGCAATCTTGGAAGACAAATGGATGACTGGAAGTAGAGTTTGAATAGGCAAACAAGCCTCTCCAGCAAAAAAAATTCTCAATCAACTCTTGTGACATTTGCATGGATGATTTCATTTATTTTTCTTGGAAGGAAAATAATTGCAGAAAAGCAAATCCATCTCACAAGGCAAACCATCTTCTCTATCAAAGCAAGAATGGAAATAAGGATAATCCATTTGGTATGTATCGCTTCAATCTGTCATGTTAATGAAAGATAGGTTTTGCACTCTCTGCTTTGTTTATAGTATGCTTTTGGTTTTCAACATTTTGAAGTTAGCTATGGTATTATGTTTCTTTCATTTGAGGTTGTAGAGACCTTTTATTCAAGTTAACTATTTTTTTTCTTTTTTCTTTAATCCGTAATTTAACATGTACCAAAAAAATCTCTCATTTGCTGCAAGGATATGTTCATCCTGGATATGCCCTACACAAATTATCAGATTTACGTTTGTACATTCTAAGATGGATTATCTTATGCAGACTAGATTGACTGGTTTTTAATTGCGCAAAGATAATGCAGCCAACCAACTCTTATTACTCTTACATCTCTATGCCCTCAAGAACAACCATCAAGGCAGCTTCACCTCAGATTGTTCCCTGGAATGCTAAATTTGTTATCATTAATATTGATATGGTGAATGCATTGGTCCGATGAAGACAACTAGCCCAATGTGTAAATATTCTACTTGCCACTGATAAGTGACCTTACAGTGGGAGGAACATGCTATCCAGTCTGGTATATAGCTCTCTCTTCATTGGCTCACTGAATTCTATGACTATATGCTGACAATAGCAGTAACACACCTTTTCAATCTGCCACAGAAAAATGGCTGCCATTTATCTTTCTCCCCCCGTCTATGTGTGTGCATGTGTATGTGTAAAGAGCAGACATGCCTGGATTTGCTAAAGTGCAGTTCATTTTAGCACTTCAAAACACCTAAGATGTCACAATGGTTTGGTAAATAACACACACACAACTTAGTAGGATAACTCACCTCAATATCATTTCCTCGCACTAGTTCTTCATTGTGCCTTGCTCGGTTGAGTTCTGCTGTGGAATAATAACTAGCACTCATTTGCATAGGTGGAGAGCTACCGTACATTGAAGCAAAAATTCCTACTTTGTCCTTATTCTGAAATGTCACCCATCTGACATTGGCCCTTCCAGAACATTCCCCAGGAAAAATATAAGGAACATGCATGTCACTCACATTTAGATTGTATATCCCAACATGTGCTGCAGCTTTCCGATCAGGATAACATTCAAATGGCCCCCTTCCATACCATCTTATCTTGTCCATTGATTTTTCCAAGAGGAATTCAACTCCCACACGTGGCAAAGGTGGGAGATCAGAACATGGTAACACATTGCATTCAAGAATCAAGTCCCCTGAACCAAATATCTTGTAGCGCATCTCCACCTCAAATAAAGCATTTGAATTTCCACCCTTTGGGACAGCAATGCAAATTACCTCTATTTTCACATGATGATCTGTCGTATCCAGGATAGAACAGCTTTTCATATCAAATACAAGGTTGTCAATACTAGCTGCTTTCCATCTGGATTCGTAACTATTTTCACCTCCCCCTCGGTCATTATCTGTAGGAGCTCGCCAGAAGCATGGAAAGATGCCTTTATTCATTACAGGAACTCCTTCAACCTATCATTAACACATCTTCAAAACTCAACATAATTTATACTGCAGAAACACATTGAAGAAACTGATAGATTGTCATCTCATTTATGTTAGTCTCAGAAAGTCTTGAATGTCACTATTTATAGCAGTACCTGAGTTGTTGAGTATGTCTCTAGACTTCATTTCAAAAAGGGAAGGAGAGGGGTAAAAATGAACTATTTACAAAAATTGCAAAGCCATGCTCATGCAGAACTTAATGGATTTTATCTAAGATTTTCCATCATTTATCAATCAGTATAGTAGTTTGCTCTACATTTATCTTTTAGGGATCTTTTCATTTAGGGTTTTTCTTCATGTTCGCCTGTCCTTTTGCTTGGCTGACAGGCTAGCTGTTAGTTGAACAGAATTCAGCTATCATATTGCTCCCACTTTGTGCCGCCCCCCTCCCCCCCTAAAGGCCCGAGTTTCTTTCCTCCCTTCTGTCATATTTCCTCTATTATTCTATTGTGTCGTACACTGCATACCTTCCAGCTTTCAATATTTCCTGTTCTAATGTTGAACGTCATGTCCCAAACACGCTGCCCTCTGAGTCTAACTGTGTCCCCAACAGCTTCACTGGTGATTGTAGCATCCATTGCATTGAGTCCCTAGAATCCACAGCCATTGTTAAAAGTAGTTGCACATGGGCAAAGAATCAGATTAGGTACAACTGGTAAAACTAATTACATGGGGCATGATCTCTCCTTTAGCAGGTAACTGGATTTGTGTAGATGAAATAATGTGGCCAGCTTCAACCCAGCAGGTGGAATGCAAAAGCTTACTAGTTACAGTCAAAAACACTTCTTCTGCAAAAGATGAGGCCCACAGAGGATACCAAGGACCTGATTTCCATTCGATAACAAAACTGCTCTGTGGCTTTATCACTGGAACAGACAGAACTCCAGATCCAAGTTCCTGTCCATTGCCATGGACAGCCCAGATGAACTCTAATCCATTCGTGCTTTCATAGAAATGAGAGTTGGTTATCTGCAATTAATATAGATAATGTAAAACAGAGATTCAGATGAGAGTGAGAACAGCAGAAGTGAAGTGGATTTCAGCACCTGTAGCATGTTTTGATTTAATGAAACCTTGATTGGCCGATACACATATTTGACCTCTGAAAACAAAAGTCACTGCTATGAACTATAAATCAAACAGAAATTGAGGCATAAAAAACAGAAGATCAATTGCACAGGCACACTGTAACCATGAAACAAAAACTAGAGCTTACCATACAATGCAGGATGAGGAGTTCGATCTGGCCAAATAAGACCATTCAGACAGAAGTTCAGATCATTGGGCAAGTCCCCAAAGTCGCCTCCATATGCCCAATTTTTACTACCATCAGCGCTTTCCTTCAGCAAACCCTAAATGTAAAATGCAAGCAATTAATTTCAGAGATAAATTGTTTGATAACCATTTTCTTCAAATAAAATTGCCATCTGTAGACTCCAAGGCAGTCTATCTTTGGTGTCATTAAACATAAAGATTAAAAAATTTTGACTAAAGTGGTGCAGTAAGCTCAAGATGGCAGAAAGCTTTTCATGCAGTATGGATGACTTTCCATAATGCTGAATGATAGAAGGGCACCAAACCTGGTCAGCCCAGTCCCAGATAAACCCTCCTTGAAGACCGAATGTGTTATCAATTGCTTCCCAATACTCATGTATGTTTCCATTGCTATTTCCCATTGCATGAGAGTACCTGCCATTCAGCATCATAAGAACCTTAAGCAAACAAACAAAATGACAACAAAAAAGGAAACCAGAGGAAGTTTACAATGCAGTATTTATTAAGAGAAAAGGCAACATACTCGCACAATATTAGAGGACGAGGTTCATTTGGATCTTTTGCAATCTTCACCATGTCCCAAAAACGCATATACATAGGACATACAATATCAGTAGATGGAGTTTGAGATCCACCTCCTTCATAGTGTAATAACCGGGATGAATCCTTTCCCCGTATCCAACCTATGCGAAAGATCTCCTCACACTAAGTAAAGGAAAAAACTAAAGAGGAACAATGGGAAAAAAAACAGAAACAAACTAAATGGTGTTCTTTCGCAACAATCTCAAGTCCTGTTGAAGTGTTGTCCAATATTTCAAAAGAAATAACACCAACATTGGACTCCTTTCAGTTGACAAATTATCTATAAAACAGGGTTAAATGTGTATAACTTCAAGTATAGCTGACCAAGTGAACTTTCAAAAGCAATTTTCTTAGCAAAATTTTATTTTTGAGACAATTGCTTCAATAATACCTCTCCTCACCAAATGCTCCTACTTTGTTGTGATGTCCCCATAAATTGTATGTAAACTACAATTGAAAAAGGCAAGACACAGAGTTTTCACAGATCATTTCCATAATATTAACACTTCTATGTAGCATGCACCAAGATGTACATTATAACACACACAAAATTCAAGTAGAAACTTCATTAAATACACTGAATACACCTGAAAAGGACACTTATTTTTTAGAAGGCAGTACATGGTGAAGCTACTTCCAGACTAAAAGTGATGTTGCATGATAAATGTAAAACAGAACAAAATAATCAACAATGTTGCATGTCTTTTGCAGCACAGAAATTCCGAAGCTAATTCCAGAAACACCAGACTCCAAGAATTAAATAAATGCAATCCCGTACCGGCTGCAGCAGAATGATTTGGTCCATATGAGGACTCATTTCCTAAGGACCAAGAAATTATACATGCATGGTTTTTGTCCCTTTCAACCATGCCTACCACGCGATCCATCATTGCAGTTGCCCAACTTGATTCCAAAGTAGGATGCTTCAGATGTCCAGAAAGATGAAATCCATGTGTCTCAATATTGGCTTCATCAATCATGTACATGCCAAAAAGATCGCACAACTCATACCAACGTGGGTGTTGGGGATAATGACTATTTCTCACAGCATTAATGTTGCTTTGCTTCATTAGAACCAGATCCTGCAAGAAAAGCATAATGAATATCCCAAAAGCATAATATATAAATGCCAACATAATAGAAAGTAACAATCCAACGAAGCAAGGATGCTGAGTGACCTTAACCATGCAGGACTCTATGTTCGTCTTCCCCACACGTGGATGATGTTCGTGCCTGTTTACACCTCTCATTATTACAGGCTTCCCATTAAAGAGTAGCTGTTTGGGGGCCTTCGATATTTGTCTTATCCCTACTAGGCATGACTCACAGTCAACAACATTCCCAGAAGCATCTTTAAGCGTGACAACTAAAATATACAGGTTTGGCTGTAAAAAACACAAGCAAAGCTCACAAAGTGAGAAAGGGGCAGAAAAGAATTCAATCAGGAAGATCATAACATGTGCAAGTTATATGGGTAAATGCTTGGAAGATCATGTCAAAAATGTGTTAACTAAGTATGATAACCTATAAATAAACATACAATTGAAGCATGTTAAAATATCCAAAAGCCACTTAAATTTTGAAAAGCACGCCAGTGGAGTATAAATTACAATAATCAAGGAGACACTTGCCTCTGTTAGGGAAATCAACATTTTTTCTATGGTGCATTTATGTGTATTTATCATTAATTTCACAGAATCTTCAAGATCTTAGCAAGGCAATGGAATCAATGGTTTCTCTAATTAGTTACATTGTATAGATTATGTGTTATATATGTTCACGAGTATCAAGGTATTTAGCTTTCACATAATATTTTACATGAACATGAAAAATACTTTTGGAAAATTTATGAACTCATGCATTTATTTTCCATAGATGCAGAACTCTAAATGCACAATGCTGAAAACATGTGGATGGAAAAAAAAAATAATTTCACCCCATCCAGTCTTCTTGCTGGGGCATTTAATAGGTACTAAACAGAGAATGGGGCAACTATTCTCAATTTTGATTCTTATTCTTAAGAAAGGCAGTGGGAGGAAAACAGAGGAGAGGCAACTCAACTTAATTAAACTTTAATCCCAAATTCAATTTGAAGAATGGATATATGGGAAGTTGAAAATACTGAATTACAAGTACTACCATCATTTTAGGGGTCACACATGCTAAAATTCATGGAACAAGGGGCAAGATGGGCCATGAAGAAGAGAAGGAGGCTATTTTTCTTTTAATTTCTCTTACACTGGACAGGAAATTAGAGTAAGGAACCTAATGGAGAGGTTATGCGACTCCCTTCCCTAGTTTGTGATCACCTCATTTCCCAAATAGCTGACAACACTACCCTCCATTTCCCTTCTTCACCCTCAATCCTGCAACTAAATTCATGGTGTGAAGCTTCTATTAGATCTCTTCACCTCCCTTGTACGAATAAAGTGATCACAGAAATGGGATTGTGTAAGATTTGATTCCCTTCCTCCCAAAAGGACCCATACGAAGTAGCTCCTCCAAGGTTTGTGGGCATCACATCAGTAAATTGACCAGGAATACAATTGATGGGAAATAAATGATCTTCCTTACTTGTTCAGCAGACCAAAGCTTGGGTCTTCCAAGTTTCCCCGCAAGTGTGTAACCAAGAAATCCAAGAATTGCATCAGAAGAGGGAACTATCGTCATGGTAGCCACATGAGAAGAAACCAGATTAGCAGATCTCTCTGGATTATACCAGCTCCCAGTGTCATATAATGCACCTTCTATGGTGAAGTTGGACTTAATATTATCTTTAGTAATTTCTTGTGAGTTATCAATTTTCACTTCAATCTGAAAGTAGGTGCAGAAAACAGCAGTTTAGAGTGTCTTCTACCAAATTTAATACAAAAAATTTCCCCTCACATGCTAATTTTAAGATATATGCTTTAAATATGATGAAGCAAGCAAGGCTACAATAGATTAGTTGTACTTGCAAAAGTAAGAAAGGAATGTAAAGCTGAATGTCAGTGAGCATTTCCAATGGAAACCCCCCTTGCATGTTCTGACCTAAGGAAGGTCAAGGGGTAAAATACCATAGTGTCAAGTTCCCATCATACACACAACGGACCTCCATTAATGCTCAAAAGCATGGTTTTCAATGTGCAAAAAAGGGTACCCCTAGAGAATAAGGCTCCCAATTTTGCAAGCACTGGGGGAGGATTGTCTTTTGTCCACAGCTTTCCCTTTTGTCTTTTGGAAGGAAGTCATTCCTAGAAATTGAACCCATGACCTTTTGTTCACAAAGGAGCAACCTTACAGCTTGTTAAGGCTCCCACTCAAATTTTTCCCAATTTATGTGATTAGAAAGTTCCAAACAGAGAAGAAAAAAAATAATGAAAATTAGCAAGGAAAAAGAAAACAACAGGTGTATTGTTAGATTGTTTTGTACTTCAGACTAATAATATGATATGCAATAAGCAGAATAATCTAGTATGCAATTCTGTCTGGTCCACTGATGGTAATGACCATGACTTTCCTAGATTTCTTACACAATATGATGAACATTGATCTTCAAATGATGAACACTAACCTGTATATCTGCACAAGAAAAATCCTCAGACAGGTTTGATTTGAAAAAATAGTCCACAATGAATACCTGCATATCAACTGCAGATATATTAATTTAAATAATACTCTTAAATGGTGCATCACAATACCAAAATGAAATGAGAGACAATAACAAATGAAAAGGACCACATCCCCATCTATACACCACGAATTCAAACAGCTGCACATTAAATTTTCTTGAATAATGACAAAGCAATGACAACTTTAAAAACAGAAGGAAAGGACCTGTGGTTTGGCTAGAAGAAGCACATCTCGGTGGATACCAGATAACCACCAATGATCTTGATCTTCAAGGTAAGACCCATCACTCCATCTGAAAACTTGAACAGCTAGAACATTCTTCTTGCTTGAATTGCAAGAATAACAATAATCCGTGATTTCAAACTCAGCTGGCAGCCTGCTATCCTGACTGAGCCAATAAGGATGTATTATTTGTTAATGGACTGAATAAAGGGTCTTCATATCAATTGCCAACTGGCACATCAGTATTTTGTGAAATCAAGATTCAGTGCCTCTCTTTTATGAAAAATTGGCACTAAATACCATACCATCTGTCACATTAGGGCTTACTATGCATTTAATTCAGTAAAGAAGTCAACTGGGCTCCCTAGCAATCTGATCTTGTTGGCAACCTTCATGTTTCAAATAAATTCTTCCTTAGCACACATGATGTTTAGTTTTTCCGTTTGTAAGAGTTCTAATTCGTTATCATAGTCAAGCAAAATAAGCATCTTATTAATTTTGAATATGCTTTGTATTTGGTTTTCTTTATGTCAATTGAATATATTGGAGATGAAATAATTCTCTTAATGGATAGGCAAGGGCAATGTGAAGCATGAAATGAAATTCACTTTTTACGTCATATGTTGAAGAAGTTGAAAAGAAAAAGAGATGAGAAAGAAAACTCCATTATCCAATTGAGGAAGATTGAAGAGACGTTTAGACAAGATAATACCATACATCAATGTTTCAAAAGTCATGTTTCCTACATCAATGACAGTTAAGTGCAAATAATTTCATAAGATATATGAGGAATGTTTATTAAAAGGATCAAATATATGTTCCAAAAGCACTCAATATCATCAGTAAAGTTTGACAGATTGGTAAATGACAATCAACAGTAGGAAAGAAATACCTATATCCAACAGGAACCCCATTTATCCAAGCGCCAAATGCAGAATCCACAGCTTCAAAGTGCAGAAAAATCCTACGACCTACATAGTTGAAGAATTATTAATTGGTCTTTCCTGTTAGGTCCATGTATATTTTGTCTTCAATCAATTACCACCGCAAGCTGACTTGAACATTCATATGTATGGTTTCAAAAAGAGCAACAATGGATCATTAGGTCGATCTATAACAAGAAGATTGACAAGGTATAGGTCCAACCAATGGTTGTTTTTATGGCTAACAGAAACTATTAAATGGAAAAATGCTCCAAAATAGAACTGCTCCAACAATTTTTTGGGCCTAACTCAGTGCCAGCCTTGTTATCTGAACTGCTCAAGAATAACAGAAAATACAAGCCCAAGAGAAAATGTGAATTTCTCATGCCACAGGTTCATAAGCCGAGTGACAAAACAGAACTGTTAAAAAGGATGGGAAAACAGGGAAAAAAACATCTACCAGTTATTTTGGAAATTTTTGGCAGGTTAATAGCAAGAAATATCCCCCTTTTAGAAAAAGAAATCTATTGTTTATTATAAAAATTACCATTTCTCCCAATCAATATTATATCCTGAATGTGTCACCAAAACCATTAGGAGCTTCACCTTCCAAAATTAAAAAAAAATTTCCCAGTGATACCAGATAAAGTTCCCCATGTCCATTTTATCAAAGTGACATGCAAGAACACATATTCTCACTTCTGCCCTTAGAAAATAATAATTAATTAGATCAAGATGTCTGAACCAATGCAAATGTCATGCCCTTAACTTATCTCCAATCAATGCTACAGGTACTTTGTTACAAATATTCTCACTTCTAATTCAATCATTCCTTGAGTGGCCACAAATCCATCTAAACATTCTCATCTCTGCTAAATTCACTTTTTGGACATAGTTCTTGATAGTCAGCACTCACTACAGTACATCATTGCTGTCACAATTCTTGTATGATAGAATTTATCCTTCAACTTAAAGTGAATTTTGCAAGGCATGAAAGACTCCAATCATGCATCTCCATTTGAGCCATCTAGCCCTTTTCCTAAGAAGAACGTGCTCCTCAGTATTTCCTTCCCTCTGAATGATAGAGCCTAAATAATGAAATTGGCTGCAATGAGAAACTTGGCCAAATATAGTCTAATAGTGTGTTATATTGTCCTTCTAACATTGTATCCACCTATAGCATAGATATGAACTGCCATGGACCTATTTAGAATTTAAAAATGAAACAAGTGGTTCTACCGTCTCACATTGATCAAGCAGCAGAAGAAAAACCCTAAAAGAAAACTATGCAGAATAGGGCTAGCCATCAGCAGAAACAATAATCAGCTAAAAGGACAAATGTGTACTAGAATGGATCATACCCTGCCATTCTGTTGGGATGTAGAAATCTGTTCTATAGCAGCCTGTGGGATTGTCCTCAGGAACATGTGGGGGATCAAGTGGAAATGGATACACAACATTTGTATAAATAGGATGATCAAATCCATGCATCTGCCAATTTGAAGGAACTGTTCAAATGAAATAGATAAAAAAAAAATGAGATACTGTTGCAGACGGAGCAAGTACAAGTATCAGACACAATAAAAATTAATGGCATTTCAACTTGTTTTGAACACATGATTAAGAAGAATCAATTTCTATTGTAGTCACAATGATTAGGAGATTAGTAATTCAATGCAGAACAAAAGATGATGGTAAATTGCAAGACTCTTCAAAGGTTTATCAAAGTTGCAATACTGCTCAATGTTTATGATTCACCAAAAACCAAAGAGTAGAAGAAGTCTATTACCTGGCAAAGAATCCCACTTAGTGTCAGCAAATGTAGGGCTATAGAAATTCTCAGGTACTCTAGAAGGGCTTGGGGCCAAGAAAAATTTCCAAAATCCAGACAAAGACTTAACAAAAGGCAAGTCCTTGACCCAAAAAGCAGCACAGTCAAGAGCTTCTTGCACAGCATCATCATTCCAAACAGCAGATTTGGATACCAGATGATCTACTTTATTGCGTTGATACCAATACCTAAGAGATCCTACTCATAAAGCAAAGGCTAGTAAAAATCAAGCCATGATGGTGAAATTCTATTGGAAATGAAAAGCTAAAAAGATGAAGGTTGCTCAAGTTTAATTACCAAATACACGACTCCCATATAAATATGTAACTTAAAAGAAAGTATCTTTTGGAAAAATACAACCCTTGAAAGACATTAAGTCATTGTGTGTTGCCAGAAAGGAGAAGAAACCAAAAAAAAAAAGATCAGTAACTCAAAATTTAAAAGCAAGAGCACGGTTGAAAAGTTCCCTGCACAAGCTATGCAATCGACAAAAGCACAAAGAGCAAGGAAAGGGAGCAATATTTGAGCTGAAAGATATTTATTTTAACAATGGCATTGAACTTAAAAAATTAAATTCACTTTAGCAATTTACTAGATATGACTTACCTCAAAAATCATTTGACCGAGCAATAAATCAACCAAATTTTGAGAAGAAAAAATGCAAAAATCTTGGGTAGATCAACTAATTGGCCATAAACACTGAGACCAAATTTAGACATTGAGATATTAAGTAATAAGCCCAATTAACTAATCAAAAAAAAAAAATCCAGTTCAATAATAGCATTGAAATTAAAAAATTAAATTCACTTCATCAATTTTCCAGATATAACTTACCTTGAAATTTTGAAAAAACAAATGCAAAAATCTTGGGTAGATCAAAGAATTGGCCATAAACACCAACACCAAATTAAGATAATAAGTAATAAATCTACTTTCCTAATCAATAAAAGCGAAATAAATACATAAATAAGGGATTAGTGGAGAACATCAAATGTGTAAGATTACTGTTAATCCAGGCAACAGATAAGAACCAGACCGAAATTGTTGATGTCAATTGAAACCAAGCCTATATATTCAAAACCCAGTTAACATTGAACCCCACCTGCTCAAATTTTAGAATTACATAATCATAATGAACAAAACAATATCAGAGTCCGAATTCCAAAAATCATGATAGCAAGGAAAAGGTATCGATTGCTTACTAGCAAAACTTAAAAACCAAAAAAACAAAAAAAACAAGAATGGAGAAAAAGGGTATGTACAAGATGGGAGTTCAAAACCTTCAACAGATTCATGGCAGCGCAAGGTGACATGAGAGTCTCTCTTCCTCCACTTTATAAAAGACTCGTCTTCCCAAACTTTGTGCCCACTTTCCAATGGAGATATCATTTTTGCAACCGATGATGCCATTCCACCATAAAACTACCACTCAACTAAATCAAAGACCCATCAATCATATCATATAACCATGCAAAGATACAATAGAAACAAGTGCCAGAGAGAGAGAGAGAGGAAGAAAAAGCCTACCAATAGACTCAGTTCAAAAGCTTGAGGTAAGAAAATGTAGCTGAAATACTTTGCATTTGCGTGGCATCGAATATTTGGTAAAAGCTCCGTCAGATGGACCCCATCACAAAAGTTCTAATTACAGATTCGATACTTACATCATTCTATATTTGATAGATTTTACTTTTAAAATCTGTTTTTTTGCATTATATTCTTCGATTTTTACATAACTCTGTGTTAATGAAATTCAAAAAATTATTGTTTACCTTATATATATAGTTTCTTTTGTTTTGTTTTAAGATTTTATGGAATAATCAGTGAAACTAAGTAGGAATAGTGTTAAACTACAATGATTATTTTAAAAAAATTAAAATTAGTGTATTTTCAAATGAAAAAATGTAATCATTTTAAAAACATGTATTGCATTATGTATTTTTTGTTTTCTCATGTATACTTAATTTTTCTAGTTATTGTTAAAAAAATTAAAATATTTTAAATTTTTAAGAAAAGAAATCTAAAACAATATATTATGTTTTTTTTTTAAAAAATGTACTTCATTTTTTTACATATATAAAAAATATAACATAATAACTAAAATATACATTGAATCTTTACTAAATGTAGTTATTTAATTATTTTCTTAATACCAAGGTTTAGTGATCTTGGGTATGCACTTAACTTTGAATTTCAAAATTCTTAAGTCTGAATGTGACTTTGAGCTCAAACTTTGTATTAAGAAACTTTACTTTCTCAAAGGTCTTAGAACAAAAAGTGTGGTTTAAACCAATTTAAGGTTTTTAACTATTCCATTAGGATCAAACAATACATTGACACAATCATTAGTTGTGTTGGCATTTAAAACTCACTTTTTTGGACCTTACAAAGTCTATATAAAACTATTTAGGTTCATTAGTAAAGTAAGTCATTCTTAATTACCTTAAGAATTTTTCATTCCCCCAACTTCATATTAAACTGGGCATTAAAATGCTAATGTTAGAGAACATTTATAGCCTAATTATTTTTATCTTGCAAACCTCAATTATTAGCTTTCAATACATATGAATTTCTAGCTTATCACTTATTAATTAGTGTTGTTAGTGAGAACAAAATAATGTATATATCTCATTTTTTGTGAATGTAATTTTTGGTTCTTATTGACAAACTTATCACTTACTTTTTCTTTTTGAAAACTAATGAAGTACCATACATTGCCTTTATTTCCTTTCTTTTACTCACATCCCAAACACACTTTTATTGTCACTATACCCTAGAATAATAACTTAACCTTTTTTTTAACCTATTTATAAACATAAAGATACATGTAGCCTCTACAAGTCAAATTTATAATGTTATAACAACTACTTAGTTTATCTTTTTAGAAAGCCAAGTGAAAGCCCTTATAACTTATCTCACTATGTTTGTTGTGGTTCAAATTACCCCCATTTCAAGGACAATAGATAACCCTTGCAGGATGCTAGGCTACCGAGGTCATATTGAACCTATAATAGAAATTTCAAACAATGATAATCAGTATCTTAAATAAGATGAGTAGGCAAATGAAAACCCTTTACATACCTCAGTGAAGGGAGCTGAAGGTTATCTATTCCTTATTGGAGAAGAGTAGGTGAAAGCATCACCTTAATATCAAAAAGATCCTCATCCAAGTCATCTCTAACATCTCGTGATTACTACCAAGCTTCATGTAGCAACTCCCTTATTTTGCAACATAATCTCAAAGGATTTTGCAAAAAAAAAACAAAGAAAGAAATTTGATTTCTTTGATCTTTTATTTATTTATTTCTGTTTCAAATAACTTTGTGTTACATTTGATATTATATTATACTCAATATAAGTTTTAAGTGAAGGATAAAGGTTTAGGTCGAACATTTTTTTTTTAGTTTTTATGAAATAATAATTATAAATTGGCTATACTTTAAAATACTTAGTGGTGTATAAGTATGAAATTGAGTTATTTTTATAATGTACTACCTAATTTAGGATGATAGCAATGTCTTATGAAATAGGAGTAAACATGTGTGAATTTTTAATACTTAATTGAATTAATGCTTGTTGAGAAGTTATATGAGTTTTGTGATAAAGCATGGTTAAGAAATGTGTGGTTTGTCTTAAAACTATTCTTCTTAAGTTAATTCTAAATTTAGGTTTAAGTAAAGGATATATATATATATATATTTATGCAAAGTTTAATTCTACTTCACTGTTGAAATTACTTAATAATTAGAGGTACTTCACCAAAAGTGTTGATGCTTACATTAAATGGTGACTTAAACATAAATATGTAAAACACTTTAATGTATATTTCTTAATTTCTAGGTATGTTTTAAGGAAAAATATATATTTTCTATTTCACTTTTCTGTTTCAATAAGGGACACCCTAGTTTAATTTCTAGTTTGTATTACTTTTTTTTTTTGAATTGACTTTGTTTTACTTAAGGTTATGCAAAAGTTAAGTATGAGAAAATTTGATAAATGAGAATTTATTATATTTATTTTTTATATATTTAACTATTTTTAATGAGTTTATGCCTATTTAAATTTATTAAAATAGGTCTTATGATTTAGGTATGTTTTGGAAAAATTTTGAGAATATGTACTTTTAGTAAAAAAAAAAAATATATTGTTTTGATATTTGTTGCTTGTTTCAAATTTCTTATTGACTTAGAGGTCTATATTGGAAAAATGGTTTTTAATAAGGTTGTAATAGACATAACTTAGTCAAGTGAGAAAATAAAGCTTAGTATATTTTTTTATTTCATCCTTGATTATAGTTCAATCAATGTCTATATAGCTAATTAATTAATCATTCTCAATAAGTTTATAACAAATGTCAAGCTAAACTAATCTCTTTAAATATTTTAGCACCCTCTTTACTATATCATATTATAAATATGAAGGATTTTGCATAAACCTTAGTAGTAAACTAGTTGCATACATTATATTTGGTCTTGTAGTAGTTTAATATAACAAGGTTCCAATTAAATTTGTATAACTTGATGCATTAGCATCTTCAGCTCAATCCTCCTTACTTACTTTAATGTTCAAAACCAATGAAATTACAACTACTTGGTCATTCTACATCTTGAATCTTTGCAAAATTTCTTAAGCAAACTTCTTTTGATATAAGAAGATGCCTTCACTTGATCAATGAACTTTGAGCCCCCAAACAAAATCTCATATGACCAAGATCTGACATTTTAAATTGATCTTTAATTTCACTTTTGAATTTTTGCATCTAATCAACATTACTTTCTTTGACCAACAAATCATCTATGTATAAGGAGACTATTGACATATCTCCATTAAAATTCTTTTTCACATAAAGTGTGACATCATTTCACTCCTCCTAAAGCCTTTGCTATATATAAATGAATCCATTTTGTTGTACTAGGCCCTAAGAGTTTTTTGCAGAACATAAGGCCTTAATTAGCTTATACACTTTATATTCTTGCCCTTTGACTTCAAATCCCTTAAACTGAATCACATAGATCTCTTGCTTACCACAAGTCTATCTTTAAATCTATTAATGGAGCCATTAGAGTTAAATTTTACCCTATAAACTCATTTAACATTAATGATCTACTTATCATCTAGTTTGTTAACTAATTCCCAAGTTTGATTCTTCACAATCATGGAAATCTCTTCTTTCATAGTTGTATTTTATTCTTCAAACCTACATGCCTCATCATAGGTAGTTGGTCCCATTACTATACTATTGCACTTCTAGTATATTTCAATAAGAGGCCTAAATCCTTTAATAGAAGCATCATTATACTTTTCAAGTTTTAGATCATCATCTAATTTTATTTTTTTAGTGATTTTTGCAATTCATTCCTTTTGTATTTGGGAATCATTCCAACTCCAATATGCATCCTCTTTAACCTTCATATCCTTGTTAACTTGTACTTTGCCTACTATAATATTATAAAATTTGTAACCCTTTGACTAAGAACTATAACCAACCATGATGTCTTTTTATGTCTTCTTATCTAATTTTCTCCTCTAAAAATTTGGTATATGTGAATAACATAAAGAAACACCATTAAGTCCTTTACTAACTTTGTTGGCCAATTTTTTCAAAAAGTAAATAGTTGTATTTAATACTTCAACCTAAAAGGACTTTGGAAGCTTATTCTTAACTAGCATACATTTAACCATTTCTATAATTATTCTGTTATTCCTTTCTACTATCCCATTTTACTGGGGAGTATAGCTAATAGTAAGCTAGTGTTAAATCCCCAAGTCCAAATAGAATTGATTAAACTTTGCTAAAGTATAATCTATGTCATTATCACTCCTAATGAACTTGAGGATAAAATTACTAAGGTCTTAACAATAGCTTTAAACTTTTTAAACAATTTAAAATTTTCTAAATTTTTTTCATAAATTAAAACCAACTTATTCTTGAGTAATCATTAATAAACAAAAAGAAACATTTATTGTCATATAAAGAATCAGTCTTCATTAGTTTATAAATATCTAAATGACCAAATTGAAGTCTCTCCTTAGCTCTTCATGCTTATAAAGTAACAAATGAGAACCTGTGTTGCTTACCAAACTCATAATTTTCACATACATCTGTATAGAATTCAATAATTGGCCAATCATTCAAAAATTAATCGTTTTATGCATACTAAATATTTTTGATGTTATAATGTTCAAACCTTTTGTGTTACAATTTGGACTCATCAATAACTTTGTTATTCTTACATTATGACAATACTATATAGCTTAAATTCAATTTAAAGTTTTTGTTCTTTATAAGAATAACAATGATCTCTACACCTTTAGGATCATAGATTCCATAATTCTCATTTATAAACAACAAAGTGTACCCTTTTTGCATTATTTAACCAACACTTAACAAGTTTTAATATGATTTAGATACTAACAAAATATCAATTATTAATTGAATACTTAAAGGAGTTTTAATGAGCATAATGTCTTTACCTTTGACAACAACCTTACTACTATTTTCAATCTTCACAACTCTTAAAACTAGTTTCAACTTTTTAAATAGCTTTACTTAACTTATCTTATAATGAGTACAACTATTGTCTATGAACCCGAACTCTTAATTGTGTTTTTATACCCACTGTCATGACAATAAACTAATGCTTGTTTTGCAAATCTTCCTCGATAAATTTGGCTTTTTGATTTTGTTGATTTTATTATCTTGATTAAATTGTTGTTGTTGTTATTACTTGTTTTCACAATTCTTTTTAATTTTTCAAAACTTAACACAAAATATGTATTGCACTTTGTCTTTCCTAAACAATCATTACTTATATGATTGGTTCTTTTGCAAGTGGGGTAAGGTGGGTATTTTCTCCACTTTCCAAAACTCTTGAATGATTATAGTTTCTTGCCCTTGTTGGATTGATCTCCAACACTTTTCTTGATATCTTTTTTAACACCTTGTCAAATCTACTTTAGTTTTGCGTACAAAGTAGCCTTAACACTACTATTACTTTCCATGCTCCTATTTTATTCTTAAGTTTCAAGTGCTTCAAAGAATTCCAAAATATTGATTTTGTTGAGAACTTTTGAATCTTTTAAAAAGCAAATATTGATTTTAAACTTTTCTAGTAGACTTAACAAAACCTTCTTCACCACTTTTTGGTCTATTATATCTTTTCTCATCAGCTTAATTTGATTTATTATCTCTTGCAATTTTGAGGAATAGTCCTTTAAGGTCAGTTTGATATATAAATTAAATAGTACAACAAAGGAGCACATTATAAAAAAGGTTATATTATTATCCTATACTGCCTTTAAAAAACATTAAGAATATATAATAATTAGTAATATGATGTGTTAAAATGTTTATATTTTTCTTATAGTATAATTAATTATTTTTATTATTTATTTGAATTTTTATCACAAATAATTAAAATTAAATATCAATATTATTTTATTTTTATTATTCCATTTATTTCTTTCTTGAGAAATGAAACACAAAGAGAGATAGGAAGAAGAAAGGTATAAGATATTAAAGAAAGATATAAATATCAAAAAGAGAGAGAAGAGATAAAAAGATGAAAGAGTGATACAATAAAAAGAGGAAAGAAAAAGGGATAAATTGAAGACAGAGTTGAAGAGTGATAGAAAAGAGTTTAATGCTAAGATTACTAATTTTTATATAAAAGATATTTTAAAAAAAGAAATTTAGCTCATGACATAAAATAGTCTAACCTATAAAAATATATAAGATAGTACTAACCTATAAACATGAGATAACAATTATATACTATATCATCTAAATAATTTACTAAACATGAAACATAATGAGATAACCTTAGTATATTTTATACTATTTCGTCTTATCTCATGTGTCAAGCACACTCTTAGTGAATCTATATCTTTCATTCTTAACATCTCAAATTATATCTTTAGATTTAAAAACTTTATCTACCTAATTTTATTACTCTTATGAAACTTAGGTTTAAGTTTTTTCTCATCTTCCTTAAAAGTCTCATATATCATGATTTTGGCCAATATGGCATTTAATAAGGTTGAGTATATGCATGTAAGTGTTTTAAACTTTTTAAAACTATCCTCTTTATAGTGTTTGATCTAGTTATATTTAGATTTTCAAGCAAAAATGATGGATCTATATATATCTTTATTACTTCCCACATATCATGAGCTCTAAGTCATTTCCTCACTCTTCTATTGTATTTTCCTCTATTTTTCTCTCAAAAACTTTGTATTGAAATTCCTTTATGTCAATTTTCTTTTGCTACAATTTACTCTTCATTTTCCTTCTTTTTTTATTGATCCCTCGCCTTTTTCTTGCTCTCAAAGTTCTTTTAAAATCATAAGAACTCTGATACTAATTGTGGATGTTAAGACAAGAAAAGCAGTAAAGATTATAGAGAATAATCCATCTTTATTTATGCAAAATGCTCTTGATATAAAAATTTACAAGTCAAATTTATCATAAACTACTATTTGTAGTTTTGTTAGCTAGCACAAGTTATGTTTTACAAATAAAAGACAATAACTTATACTTTACATCAACCACCATACTAACAAATCTCACTATTTAATACAAAAATTTATTAATTATTATCCTCCAAGTTTCTTTGTCTCCTATTGTAGCAATTGCTGCTACTATGCTATCACTACTTTTCTACAACTTCCTCTTTTTCTTATTTCCTTTTAATTGTTATTGAGCTCTTTAAAGCCATAAATATATACAGAAAAAGGTACAAATACACCATATTGATCTATCCAGGGTTACCATCAACTAAATTTCTCCAACATGCTAAAAACCATGGTCTACATTGCATCAAGTGATCACTAATACATATACAAGAAATCATGATGGATGTAAGATAAAAAAGTACCTAGATTGATGCATTATTCTTTTGATTGGCTACATCAAATGTTCAACATTGGATAGAATCTCTTACTCTTCAAAAGTAAACATGTCTGATTGCAGTCTAGTCAGGTTATACAAGCTATTTTCCGTAAAATCATCACTGTAAAACCCTGATGATTGAATAAGGTAAGTTTTCCTATTATTCCAATCTCTACTCATTGGTACCCACACTTTAAATTTCGAGGAAGCCCCCCCCCCCGAGGAATTGAAGTAGCCCAAGAAAGATCGATTGATCTTGAGAGATCTTACTTGATCCCTAGATGACATCCCTTGCTTGTTTTTTTTGTCCCCTCCCAATTAGATCATGTGTCTGATGTAGATACAGTCACCTTATTGGCAAGTTTTTGGCATCTCTACCCTTGCTTTCTTATGACAGCATTCCAACCACTAAGTTTGTCAGGAATCCTCCTTCATTTTTTGAGACATTAAGTTTTCATAGACTAAGCAGCTAATTTTCAACTCTTTTTCCTTTTCTTATTTTTTGGTGGTTTTCCTTCTTAGTTTGCTCAACCTCCCCCCCCCCAAAAAAAAAATAATTCCCCACCAACATTCCTATTCTCTACTCTTTTATCTTTGTTTCTCCACCTAGCACCAAAAAATTTTCATCTTAGCTACTTTACTTAAAGTGCACCAATTCAACTATTAGGTCATTATTTCTACTATTTATACTTTTGCTAGACACAAGCAACTACAAGACCTTTATCATGGGCTTTTAAGAGTATTGTCAACTTCTATTTAGTAGTCTGTATTTGATATTCTTATAGTAAAGAAGTTCATGTTCAATAAGAATTCACGGGGTCAAAAGTACACATATACAGGGGCTAATACAATGTTTTTTTAAAAGAAAGTGATATCAATGAATATGTTTTTGCCTAATAGTATCTTTACTTAGAAATTGCAACGCTTTTAACCCTTTTGGAGTAAACCTAATTGTTTTACTCATGTCATGCTGATAATAAAAGTAATTCCTTTCAAATTCCAATGTGCTTTTAAATTTCCTTTTTAACATATTCAAATATCAATTCAATTGTTTAAATCTTTGAACAATATAATAGGATACTAGGTTTGTAGTGTAAAATCAAAAGGTGGCATAAAGATTAAAGGTAAATAAAGGACCTCACAGAGAATAATAAAAATCCATTTTCACTCTAAATTTAGCAAGACGAGAGAGTTATAGTTTTAGTGCTTTTAGTATTCCTCCTCTACCTTTTTCTGAGATTACAGCTCTTGCCTCAACTTTTTATTTTAAATCTATGAAGATGTAAGATACTTTTATATTTTGAAGTCTAAAAAAAATAAAAAAATTATATGTTTATATTGACTTCAAAAATAATTACAATTAATGAACTATAACTTTTTATAACTTAAGTTATTTTTAAAATCGAAGTCACTTAACCAATATATATATAAATTAAAAGTTATATATATTCTTTAATAAAATATAAATATTCATATCTATACAAAAAATAACTTAATAAAGTGCCAAATATTGAGAATTATTTTTTCAAGTTAGTTTAGTCTTTTGTTTTAGGTTTTTCCTTGATATGACCAATCCTCATATGATCTACATTGTGTTATGTGGTCATAATATCCCTCGTTTCTTTATACTTCATAAAAAGATTAAAAAAAATAATTTTATTGCATTAATCATTTATTTATTTTTTTAAGATGCTTTCATATGCAAATCTTGCATAAATCTTTATAACCATTAATCTCCTTTTTGGTGATTTATTGAATTATAGTCTGTTTTGGTTGTTAGTTTTTGTACTTATTTTACTTTCTAATGAATTTTTTCAAAAAAAAATCAAGTTTTTATAATTTAACCTTAATGTATATCTATCCTCATTTTACCTAAAATGGTATATTGAAAAAAAAACTAATATAGAAGCACCTGGCCTTTTATATATAACGTCAATTTATTTTAAGATATCAAAAGTTTATTAGTAAATGTTTGCAATTTTTAAGGTTTTGGATGTCACAGAATAACAGAGCATTTTTAAGCCCTAATTTTTTACAAAATTGTTCTCACATTGTGTTTGGAACATTCATAAATTATAATTATAAACCTATTATTTAACTATTATTCAAAAGATAAAATTTTGAACTAGAATTACAATTCAAATTATTATGTTAGACTACCACTTAAAATTGGATTTTCACTAGAACCCCCCCAAAAAATAAAAATTATATATTCAATTTAAAAAAGTTTTTAACTCTATATCTAATTTAAAAAAAAAAAGTTAAGATGTATTTTTTCTGCTTCTTTTTTTATAAGATTCTTTTTTTAAGGCCTTGTTTAAAACTAGTGAAGACATACACATGCTCAAAGACAAACCAACATGATAACCATTTGATTGATTACATGATAACAAAATTCAAAAATTTCATAAATTTAAAGAAAAGGAAAAGAAAAAAGTTATACATTGTTTTGGGCCTAATAATAGATATGGTGTCTTTTGTCTAGCCCTTTCTTTAAATTTTATATGGCCCAGTTCAACAAATGTGACTAAAATGTTTTGCTTTTGTACTTAAAATAAGATAAAGGAAACCATTCAGTGTGGGACCAGTTGATATCTCTATTATGATGGTCGGCTAGTGGATCATCATGGTGGTGCAATGAAAATCAATTGTAGTTAATCTAAAGTGTTATCGTTAGCAAAAAAAAAAAAGAATGAAAAATGTTAAGGTCATGTAAAACTATCTTTTATGGAAATTAAGTTTGACTAAATAGCCAAGAAACTTGCATTACTCTAAATTGAAAATGAATAAAAGTGTAAACTTGATCAATGTTAGATAGTTATTTCTATTCCAATGTGCCCCCCCAAAAAAAGAAAGCCTTGATCAATATTAGGTTAATAAGGTTTAACTTAATCAATAATCTGCTAAGGGATATTGCGATGGAAATAAGGATTTTGTGGAAAATTAAAAGAGCTATCTTTTAATTAGAGAAAGTTTGCTCCATGTATTTTCTAACTATCTTGCTATGAGTCTATATGGCTATGTCAATATGTATAACAATCCAATTCCAAAATCTCATTATTGAAAGGTCCAACACACTGACAATTCTTTGTGAATCTCTCTATTTTTTCTTTTCTTTCTTGATATAGTTGAATTGATTCTTTTTTATTTTTTTTTTTAAAATAAGAAGATATTAGTATTAACCAAAATTTGTTATACAAAAATGTGTTCACAAAAGTTTTGAATAAAAAGGTAATAATCTCAACACACTAAAAAATCTTACATAAAAAATTGATAGCCTCCCTTACTCTTGATTACAAAAGAAGATGTTTAGCTTTCTGAGAGGTTCAATCTAAAAGGACATCCTCCCCTCAAGATCATTACCAAACATCCCAACTAATTTATTGGATCCTCCACGTTTAGCTAAATTGTGATACCATGTTGTTTAAGGTTTTGAACTTTTTATTCACCTTGTTTTAGATTAAGAACATATTTTTATTGATCAATTCTTCAAAATCATTTAAACATTAAATAATTAGAAAATATGTCATGTCATTTAGATTAGAGAAATTAATTAGCCTACCACTCATCCTTACGAGATTTTGCATCTAGTTTGGTGAAATGGCGAGGTCGTGGTGGTGAAGTTAATCAATATCAACCATTAGTCATGCTTTCATTTATTGTTTATAATTCATGGTTCTTTATTGATATAGATGTTCATTTCTCCTAAATTGTGTGCACCAAAGATTTTACATTTCCTTAAAAATTGCATATTCTTGTTTAGGTTCAACTAAAGATCAATAAAAGGAAGTGATATTGTCTACTTCGAATGCATTACATATGGACCTAAGACTAGTGTTGTGACTAATGAGCAACAACATGGAGTTCACCAGGGACTTAAATGATCACGAGGTGTCTAGAAAAGAGCTGTTAATAGGGTTCATGCTAAGGGTTTTTGCTTTATAACCCTAACCAGAGCTAATGAGTTGGACGTCAAATAAAAGATTTTCATATAACTAGAACAACTTTTAATCAATTTTAAGAATATTATAAAATTCTTATATAAACTAGATTAATAATCATAACTAGAAACTTAAATTAAGTTGACGACTTAATTTCAATGTCATTCAATTAATTGAAACAAAAGAAGATTTAATCAAATTGAATCCTATCAAGTTAATTAATTATTATCATTATTTAAAAAAAAATTAAACAAGTATAATTTTATCTAGTTAATAAATTATTATTAAAAATTAACATTGAATAATAAAATAAAAAACATAAAATGTAAAATAATTTAATGTTATACATTATTGTTATTTTAATAGGATTTCATATTAATTAATATAATTAGGATGTAAATTCTATAAATATTAATAAATATAATTTTCTTATAAAAGTTTTCATATTAAATAATTTATAACTAAAAACTCAATTAACCTAATTAAGATCTAATACATATTACATTTAACTTAAATTTCTATCACATATATTTAAAATATATGCAATTTATGATTTATATCTTACTTTATATATATACTTTTGAAATTAAAAGAAAACTAAATTGTTTTATTTTATCCACGTAATTAAATTTTCTTATACAACATTTTTTACTTAATTTATAAAGTAAAGGAAATAAGAGGAAAAAATAGGAAAAAAAAATTTCTTCCAAATACTCAAACTAATTTCCTTTATGTTTTCCCTTATTATTTTTTTAAATACAAAAATTACTTCAATATATTTTTAAATTTTCTTAAAAAGAAAAAAAAATCCTACTAAATTCACCTATTTTTCCTTTAAAAAAAACCCTCAAATTCTCTTTTTTTGTTTTCTTAAAAAAAAATATTTATAGTTTAAATCTCTTTTTATTTTTCTCTTTTAAATAAAATATAATTAAAAATATACTTCTTAATTAAGGTATATATAACATTTATTTATATAATTTTTAATTTATTTTATATAAAAACATCTCAATGCATAAAACTCCTATATTTATAACGTCTAAGAATGAATTAAATATGTATAGTTTTATTTTATTTAAACTCATTAACATCAAAGTTACCATAGATTAACTTTTAAATTACATTAAAACTCATCCTTCACGATATATTTTTATTATTTTATATAATTGTATATTTTTCTATATTTTGTGTGTGTGTGTGTGTGTGTGTGTCTCTCTCTCTCTCTCTCTCTATATATATATATATATATAAATATAAATATTTGATTAGTTTAATATTTTATATATTTATGTAATTTTGATACAAGTTAATATATTAAAAATAAAAATAAATAAATTTTTGTACAATACTATGATACTTAATAAAATAAAAATCAGTCACAAAATTTTAAAAATATATATATCTATAAGAAAGAAAAAAAAATGTGGGTTCAACCCATGAGTTCACTCTAACTTGACTCAAACTCATTTGACCTGGCTCAAAAATTAGTTGAACATGAAAATGAACTCACAAGAAAATAACGTAAACCCACATGAATTGACTAGTTTCTGGTTACATACCAGCTCAAGCGGGGTCAAATTAATAGTGGCGTTTGGAGCTTGGGTTCTCCACAATGAAGTCAATTCAAGACACACCATTATGTGACAAGCCACCTGATGGGCTGCGGGTTTCTCTGCATGTAGCCCTTAATACTATTAGTGATGAAGGCAAATATTCAAAAAGCACTTTATCTTGCCGACTCATGCAATGATTTGGTCCATCCGAAAAGCCACCACTGAAAAGTTCCACTGTCTTCTGCCTTTCGTTTGAAGCCACAGCGAATTTGGGCACATCATTTTTCCCTTTTCCTTCAACATTTATGTTAATTTCTTAGTAATGCTTCTGACCCTTTTGGGTATTGAAACATATAACTTGAATTTTAACAGCCTCTCCTCCTTAATTCAGCAAATGAATTTCCTTTTAGCTAGCACAATATAAGAGTGCTTCTGTTCTTGTGTGATCTTTGTGTCAGTGTGATCTTTCTCTTGATGACCAAAAATCCAAGAAGTTAAAAAAAGAAAATTAATAATAACAGAGAGAGAGAGAGAGAGAGAGAAATTCTCTATTTTCAGCTGCTAGATGTTTCTTCAAAGTTATTATGTGGTTCTCCTAAGATAGATGGGTGAATGTGGCAGATTGTCAGTGCCACTTCAATGTGACTGGGAATATCATAATCCACTTCTTGAAAGCAAAGCACATTGTTAGTGTGTTTCAACTTGCATCTGAACCAAATGCCACACAGGCAACATGGAGTGTTTTGTAATCCAATGATCTTTATTTGAACAATACTGTGCTCGGACTCTGGCAGACAAGAAGAGGAATGCACGTTCGTTTGATCCATCAAAGAAAAAAAAAAATGTTAGTTGTTTCTCAGCCCTATAGTGTAGTGGATGGACCCATTGTGAAACCTAGATAATTAATTCCTTGCATACGAGGGTGGAGCAAACAAGGGCAAATTGGGATTCCCTGAATTCACAGCATGAAAGAAGTAAGTGGCAACCATAAATGCCATGAGACTCCGTCTTGGCTTTCCTCAGAACTACTGTTCTTCAAAATGAATCAATTTGATTGATTTGGCTACATTAATTCTTCATTTGAAATGTGGTGGAACTTGTCCCACCTCTTCATGTGTGTTTCTCTTTCTGATGGGAAATATTTTTACATTTTGTAGCTAACCCCTATACCCTTTATTTATTTATTTATTTATTACCATCGCCATGGGTCACATTTTGTAGCACAAAACAACGTTGAGCTGCCATGCTTAGTACTGTTGTCTTGCGCGAATAGTTGGCGAGTACATGAGATATGTGATTGGACGTTAAAGAAAATAAATAAATAAATAAATAAAGTGGAACTGTGAACCACTCACATGCCAAACGACGATGAATTCTAGAGGTTTCAGCTATAATATCAACATTTGATAAAATAATGAATGATGACTTGTAAAAACTGATATGATTCCAAAGGATGATGATGACTTCTGGAAACCAGCCCCCCTCCCCAGCCACATACTGCGAGAAGGTCATAAAAGAATCTTGTCCACAATAGGATTGGCCTCTTTTTTTAACTGTTTTACACTTAGTTCTTGTATAAAAATGATGTAATTCCATTGGGAGGAATCTGAAATTCGTGAAATCCGATTTCCAAATTGATGGTTAAGCTTGTCATCCAATTTTCAGTTCAGTTCGATTCACGAAATATATTTACTTTCATTGGAAGAGTCTAACTTTGTTATTTATTTATTTATTTATTTTTTACCAAAAAAGATATATATTATTATGTTATTTATTATTTTTTTTTTAAATAAGAGTCTAACGTTGTATTGTTGGCATAATAATAAGAAAAAACTTAGATTAAATGGGTTAATCGCACACTATCAAATTTAAATATTTTTAAATATATTTTATATTTTAAGAGAAAAATCATAAAAGTGGAGTGTTGAACTAATAATTAACGAATCAAAAAGAGAGAAATAGTCAAAGACATGATAAAAGCCTATAAATAGTTAATAATTTTAAAATAATGTGTATATATATATATATAGTTGTTTGACATGACATTTGATTAATAATTTTAAGATATGTGTCAAATATTTTAAAATTATTTAATAAAAAAATGTAAACATATATATCAAATATTTTTAATTTTTCTATTAAGAAATTTTTAATTTATATGTTAGACATTTGTAATACACAAATTAATTAGACACTTTAATATATACATTGGATATTTTAAAGTAATAAATTTGATACATATTAAACAAATATAAAATTAATTTTAAAATTCTTAAAAATCATAAGCAATAATTTTTAAGGTAAATACTTCAATAAATAGTTTGTTGATAATAATAATAATAAAATCAATAAATAACTTTTATTTTAATCATTACATTTGTAACGAGAGTTTCTTAAATATTATATTCCATATATTTATATGTAATAATTTTTTCAAAAGTCTTAACAAAATATTAATGAAAATATAAAATAACATAATAATTATTATAAATTATAAGTCAAAAAAATACCAAATTTGTTAAATATTTATATATGTTTTAGTAGCCTCCACATTCCACATGTGTTCTTATTTTTTGAGAGTTAAGGTGTCTTCGTATCTGTATACTAATGTGTCCATGTATATGCATCATAGATAAAAATTAATTATAAAAGAAAAATATATTATATTATATTATATCATACCAAACATGAACACTAAGTTGTATATAAAAATAAAAAAATAAATGAAGTGCGTCACTCTCATATAACGTGTTCGCAAATATGCAGCTAATGTTTCTTCTTTTTGTTTTTTTTTTTTTTTTTTTGGTTGAGTTCAAATGGGCGGCTAATGTTAGAAGAAGTGAACATTGCGATTTTCCCAAGGGGCTGACGAATTCAGTCAGTCACCAATTGTCCTAAAAGTCAATTTCCATTTTCAAGATAGTGGAAGGGCTTCTTATAAGCTTATAGTTCAAAGATCTTCAAGTATAATTGTCATCCAATTAAAGTTAATGCCTTCCTTTTAATTCTTTCCCCTCGTTCACTTCTACTCTATCATGATGGGCTCGAGCACTTGTTTACAAGTCGGTAAAACCTTGGCCAATTAACTTTATGATTTTTTTTTCTTTTTTATTTTTATTATTATTTTTTATAATATGATTAAGCACTATACACATGGCTTCATGAGCACCCAAAATTACAGGTCCATTTTCTACTTTTTTTTTCTTTTTTCTTTTTTTGTAGTGGAAGAGCTCAGAGTTCATGCATTTTATCTTTGATCCCAACGTTAAATTTTCCATGCCGACACTTGGGGTATATAGTTCTGAGGAGGACACTTGGGATAATTACAACTTTTAGACTTAAGAAATATTGAAGGTGTTTGGGTATGAATCCACAATGAGTCTTAACTTAGGAGTCCTGTATGGTACATCTCTTGAGTTGGAGTAGAAGTATAGTTTGTAGGGCAAAATAAAATTTATAAAAGAAAAACTGTGATGCATGAAGAGTAATAGTCTCTCATTATATAGTTACCTTAATTGATTTGAAACTGCACCTTTTTCCCACATTCAAAAAAAAAAAATTTTATTAATTCTTCCTTGTTTCTTTCTTTTGTGTGTTTTTTTTTTTTTGGTTGGATAAATCAGGTCAATTTTATAGAGAATCAGGTTAATTGAAACAAATACTAGAATCAGACGATGAAATTAGATTATTATTCCTCCATTTTGAGTAAACTTTTTCTTTTTTTTTTTTTCTGGTAGATTTAAAATTGAGACCTTTAAAATGATTAATGCCCTCTTTTTTCTTTTCTTTTTTTTTTTCTTTTTTTGAGAGGGTGGGGTGGGGGGACGTTTAGATAATTCATTCTAGGTGAAGTATTTATAATGGGTTACGAGTACCTTAGATAAATCCTTTGACTCTTATATCTAGTTGACGAATGGTGCAGTGTGTATGAAAGCGAAAACAATTGAAGATGACTAAGAGCAACTTTGAGTGATGCTGCTCAAAAAGTTTAATGTTGACCATTAACCTATATGCATAACAACTATGTCTAGAATCGTCATTTTCTTTTTATTTTTATTTTTATTATTATTATTATTATCATTATGATAAGTGCTTTTATAGTCAATTTGATCCATGCAAAATTTCTTATCAGACCTGCAACTGTTGGTCAACACCTGTCAGACTTAAGACATTAAATTGAATCTAATTATAGAAAAATAAAAATGAAAAAAGAAAATTAAGTAAATATTGGGATTTTCTTATTTGTACATCAGGTTGAAACTCTTTTGGTCTATCACAAGAGCTATTAGAAAGGGCATCAAATATATAAATATCATCTTTGCTATAAATCCCAAAGCTCCTCAGGATTTTAAAGATTGAAATTTTAAGTCATCAAATATTTAACATATTTTTGTAGGGGCTGAAATTACAAAGACCTATGAACCCCATTTCATGAGAAAGGGCAACCAACTTTTTGTATCTCTTTGAATTATGTTGCAGCCAAGATATCATGGACTTCCAACTAAAAGAATAAAGCTAAAATAGGAGGACAGGTCAAGTTGTGGTTCCAGAAAAGTAAGAATTAGGTGCATTGTCACCAACCATAAGATAGGCATAGACTTTTTAGAGCATATCTATTGACAATGTAGTCAATGAGTTCGTTTTCGATTACATTTTGAGATCTTTTTTTTATTATTATTATTATTTTTTTCAATTTATCAGAAACAAAAATTTTATGCCCTTATCGAATAGGTATTGCCTAATGTCACCAAGTGTAAAAGTCGAGAGTGAAATTTTTGAAATAATTAAATTCTTTTTCCTTCAATTACATTTTGAAACTCTCTCATTGGTTGAAAACAAAAAATTTAATGTCTTTTAACAACTAGGCATAGTTTAATGGTCACCACCAAGTGTACAACTTAAGAGTAAAATATGATATTTGAACTACAAACTCTTCACTTATAGTTAAATCCCTCCCCTTTAATTATTAGTGATATTTATTGAACATATATGCAACATAAATATAATTTAAAACTTTTGTTAGTTGTTAGATACAATTCCAATCTCGAGCAAGTGTTAAAGTGCATTACTTCAACAAATTGCGATTCTCACTTTAATGCCTTCTCATTGCACTGTGGTAAACTATCATTCTCATAAACTATTTAAGAGAAAAAGCGAGACACAGAGTGGCCAGAAACTCTAATTGTGCTAGCATTAACTTCGTTAATCTGTCCCAATCAATCCTATTTAGAGAACAAGTGAATTTCCCATAAATTGTATTTTGGTCCTTGTATTTTTAAATAACATATATTTGATCATGAAAGATTCCAAAACCTTCCTATCAAGTCCAATTTAAATTCCTTATTATATTTTCATCAATATTCATTGTTTTGTGTGCGTGTGACCCATTCTATTTTTTAATGTGTTGACAATAGGTACAAATTATAATCCCAAAATATTAGGCCATTTAAATTTTTACTTAATAATTAATTCTTTAGCAATCAATTTATATTCATAAATGTCAACTAGTAATGTAGCATGACTACAAAAATATTAGAAATATTAGAATAGTTTGAATAACTTCTTAATCAGTATAATTCAATCATTTCTTTACTTAATACTTTAGTTAGACATAGAGTGTAAGATTTTATAAATCAATATTAATTGAAAGTGATGAAACATTCAGCCTCATTATATTAAGAAGATAACTCAATTTTACTTCATATAATTCTAAAAATATTTGGCATCCATTCACTCAGAAATAAATAGATAATATGATGATCTCAATGGTATAGATCACTTACATAGTTGCCATACAACTAATTCTATAAAATATATAAATAATATTTTATTTAAAAATTTTCATTGTAGACTAATATAATGACATTATTTTCTAATATATTGGTTAAGTATACCTATATTTAAATCTATTAAATCAATTTCTTTTTTGTCCCAAAAAAGAAACATAACATTCACTAATTTCTTACTTGTATCAGTATTTGATGTTAATATTGCATTGAATATGAAAATTTTAACAATGATATTTTAATGCAATAAGGTTCTCGTATTTATAATCACATATGTATACAAAGTATATTTATTCATATACTTTATCTTTAAATTTAAATATTTTAAGTATAGAAACGGTTAAAGATAAAGAATATCTTTTATTAAAGAATAAAATTATCATAAATAATTATTTTTATAGAGTACATTTATATAATGAAAAGTCAAAATATAAGTTGTACCAACTGATTGGCTCCAGACCATACACCAATAAATGAAATTACACAAATCTACAAAGTACGGACATGATCTATGATTGTGCATTGATATAGAATAAACATATATATCACTGATATTTGCTAGATATATTTTTTTAAAAAAAATGCAATAATAAAATTCCTCAAAGAGAAATTGCAATAATTTTCTCATTAGAATCATAATTAATTCATTAACCAAGAGAATAATATTTTTACTATTCATGTTATCTAATGCATTACTTTTTGTTCATATCAAGTAATTTTATATATTATATTCGGTACAAATTCATGAACAAAATATTCTCGTTAAAAGATGAAAATAAGCAAAATAATGAAATGTTTTTTTGAAAAAAAAAAAAAGAAAGGTAAATTTTCCTTACTGGTTTTCTAATTTTTTTACGAGTATATAACAATTTTGTCTTTTATATAATAATTTTATAATTTTTTTTTTATAAAAAGACAATTAACATATTAATTATAATCCTACTTCATTCACTCTAATGAAGGTCTTTATTACTCTCAATTTATACTTATGTTTTTCACTCCATTATAAACATTCTACTTTTATTTTTCACTCTATTATTAACAGGCTAGTCCAAGTTATTGCCTCTCTTAAAAGGACAAAGTCACGTACCCATTCAAAATAAAACAATCTCCTTTAGTATAACGTTACGAATTTAAGAAACTATATTTTTTAATTGTTTTGATTCTTTCCTAGAAAATTTAAATGGCATAATCTTTTTATCTATTTGTTTTCAAATAAACTTTTAATGAAAAGAAAATTTAAATTGAAGTGGGATAATAATTGATTTTTCTTGTACTTAAACTAGTAATTGGTTTAATATTCAAAAATTTGAAAATTATTATTTTTTAATTAAAAAAAATAGAGATAAGGTAAAAACAAGTATCCCTGATTCTCTCTGGAGATGAAATGAGATTCTAATTCTCTCCCTGTTTAAGTTAGAGGACAAAGATGAGAACTAGCCATAAAATGGACACAAAAATTTTATTCTCCCGTTGCCATTCCTACTACAAATCTTTGGATGGTTACTTACACGACTAACACAGTGAAGACCGGAAGTCTAGGGCTTGCACTTTAGCTTTGGCTTTGGCTTTTGCTCTAATCTTAACCCTGTTTGGGAAAAAAAAAATAAAAAATAAAACATAAAATAAAGGTTAAGAGAAAGTGACTTGAGACAAAGAAAAGTGAATAGGAATAAAAGTTGAAAGAGAGAATTTTTTTTTAATTTTTTATTTTAATATTTGAGAGAGTGTAATAAGAAAGAAGAAAACGGAAAATTTTATTATTTAGAACTAAGTGAAAAGTATGAAAAATGAAAATAATATATATGTAATACCAAATTTACCCTTTACAAATAAACAAAAAGAACGTATTTTTTCAAATGAAATCAATTAGATTCTATTTTGAATTCAACGCAAAGTAAATTAACTTACCTTGTCTTACATTTCAATTCTCCAAATATAAGACTTTTTTTTTTTTGATAAATACAAGATTTATATTTATATCTATATCTATATTACTGAGAGAATATTTGATTTACTAATAAACATAACTTAAAAGAAAAATGAAAAAGTCTCATATATTATTCTTTTAAATATAAATTTACTTATTATTTTATTAATTTTTTTTATTTTCTTAAATAAGAAAAAGAGGGTAAAAAATTCAAAATTTCTACAATGATAAATTGGTTGAAAATAATTTGTAGAATTCTAATTTATTATCCTCTTAAATATAAACTTATCTAATAAAAGGAAAATTTAAAAGTAGATTTTTTTCTTTTTCTAAGAAAAAAAAAAAGAAAATTTAAAACTTGGCTATTTTCCGTTTAAATAAAAATAGTAGATAGAATTTCATTTAATCCCTTTTTAAATAGAAATATGATTGTATTCCAGATCTAATTTTCTCAATTTATTTTATTTTTCTTTAATAGCAAGTTAATTAAATCATTTTTAATATATTTTCATTTCAAATAATATAAATAAAAATTTATTTATATCCATATTAACTTACTTTTATTTCATTACATCTTATAGAAGACAATGAACTACAATATAAATCTTTTTATACTTTTAAAATTTTAAATTTTTTTTTTACAACTATTGATTCAAAGAGTTTTATAATTTATTTTCTTCTACTTCTTTCAACACTTTAATTTAAAGCTATTTTTTATAAAATACACAAACATTTCTATTATAATGTTCTTTATTCTTTCACTTTTAGTTGATATAATTATTATACAAAAAAATGTAGAATAAACTAGCATTAAAATGGTAATATTTTGTTTGTCAAGTGTTACAATGGTGTTATTTTTCATTGATATGACAAATTAGTTAGAGTTTTAATTTTTTTTTTTTAATATTACTCGCATTAAAGGTGACATCAATTTTGATATATAATTATATATTATTTTGTGATAATAGAATAATTAAATTTTGTTCCAATATCTATTTGAATTCTTATTATTACTTCCCAACAAAATATCACAAACTTTGTGCATTGCATGAATTCAACCTTTGTCTAATATCATTAGTGTATTAAAGAAAATTAGAAAAAGCTCCCCCTTAATCCTAGTTTCTTAATAAATATTTTTCCTAATGTTTAAAAATAAAAATCCCAACAATCGCACAAAAAAAAAAAAATCTCTTCTTTTGCCTCCTGTAATCACTTTGACAATGCATAATTCAAGCATTGTCATTAGTATCCCAAAGACACGTTGAAGTGGAATCAAGAAGATGCCACGGCCAAACTTAATACCTAATTGAATCAGAATATAAAATTAGAAAGACATTCATGAAGCTATCAAATCAGTGCTTATTTTATTTTCTAGGTAATATGATTTATGTGCTTCAATTCCATGCTTTTGTTTCAAATTAATGATTTGAATTTGATCTCATACTTTAATTTTATGTTTAGGAATATAATAATAATAATAATAATAATAATAATAATAAAGAATCAGTGACTTTTAATAACACAGTGACAGTATCAAGTTAATTAATGCATGAAGGATCAATCCTCATGTCTCGTATTTTCGCTCAGGTTTTGGCATTTAATTTTATTTGTATACTTCAATTGTTTTGGTTTATTGGGCACACTACACATATAACTTATCTAATAATCATTTAAGAAAAATAAGGAAAAATCTACCTTTTGATCTCGTGGAGTCGGGGAGGAAGTCTATGACTTTATGTGAGTGGATGTGGGGTTCTATGGCCATTTTGTTTGACGCAATAAATTCACGTCGCCCTCTCAACTCAGTTGGATAGACGTTTTTTCTTTCTTTCTTTGTTTTTTTTTTTTTTTGAGAAAATTTAATGTCACTTGTCACTCAGAAATGAATAGATAAATTTTAGTCAGTTGAGCAATAATAAATAAAATAAAATAAAAGGGGTTATATGCAAAAATCAAAGAAAGTTCATGGTAGATATGAAAACACGATGAATTTTATTTGGTGTCTATAGTTTTAATTATTTTTTATTTTTTATTTTTACTATAATATAAATTAAACAATTTCAAGTTAAAAACATAAGTTATGATGAAACATTTAAAACGCAAGATAAATTAGATAAGAGGAGAAAAAAAAAATATTTTGTTTCCTTAATATTCAATTTTTTTTTCTTCTCTTCACATTACATTTTTTTCTATTTCCATTTTTATGAAAGTAGAAGAAAAGTTATTTGATACCCTTTTTGCTAGAAACTTATGTATCTTGCCTATGTAATTTCCTCTTCTTTTTTTTTTTTTTATAGTTATTACAATCTATGTTTTCATTCACGATTAATATGACAAAGTTGATTGAAACGAGAGATATGAAACCAATTTTTTATTCCAATTTTATAAGATTTATAAATTACAACTAATTTTCATTTTAATTTCTATTTGCTTTTGCCCACACTGAAACCAACGGGCATCCATTGCAAGATATCACAGTTACAAAGCACAAAGGCATTATTTTTGGTTTGAAACATTTAATGCCCAAGAGTCCTAAGCAATATTTTATTGAAGGAAAGTGCACTTAACACTTTAATGTAATCTAAGACTATAGAATCCAAGTGGGGGTCAGCGTTTTAACGTTTCACTTGCTGTAGACATGTTGTATTGCATGGTGACCAAAAAATAATAATAATAAATTTAAAAATAATACAATATCAATATCTCATGATCTAACAAGTTTCTTAATTAACAAAAGAAAAAAAAAAAAAAAAGGCACGGTTGGCTACTTATAAATGGGCTACAACACTAGCTAGATACACATACCCCAAAAAGACCCTTAGGTCCACTTTAATCTTGTCGAAACTTCTGAATCAAAATTCCATGGACAACACAGTAGCTCCCATCATGATTGAAGATGGCAGGGAAGTGAAGAAGAGGATCTCCACCCAAGCCAAGCCCTCCAAAGGTGGCTGGCATGCTGCCATATTCATCATTTGTGAGCAAACCCACATCCTCCTTCTTCTTGTTCTTCATCTTTTTGTTATCGTTTCAATTTATTGGCTAGAGACATGAGTTAGTGACTCTTCACCTTCTGTGGATGCTAACAGGTGTGGAGATGGCAGACAGATTTGCCTTCTATGGCTTGTCCGGTAACCTCATACAATTCCTCACAAATAATCTTCACGAGACTACTGCAACTGCTGCTAAGAATGTCAACACTTGGATTGGTGTCTCCTCGATCTTCCCAATTTTTGGAGGCATCTTAGCTGATTCCATCCTTGGCCGCTTCAAGACCATTCTTCTATCATCATTTATATATCTGATGGTTACTTCCAAGGCCTTTTGCATACTTAATATATACATACATATATATATATATATAAGTCATGATAAAGAATAACTTTGATTTGTGTATATATATATATATATATATATATCACGTGGGGTGTCTCAAATTTCAACCATATTTATGAATTTCGGTGCCCGGATTGTCAAAAGCACAATCATTTATGGAACCATAACTAATGGATAGCTGAAATGTTAACCAATAATGTTTAATTTATGTTCTTTGAACACATGACAGGGGATGGTTCTATTGACCTTTTCAGTCTCAACAATTCCTATGAATCACAGAGAAGCTGTTTTCTTTGTGGCTCTTTATATGATGGCTGTGGGTGAAGGTGGCCACAGCCCCTGTGTGCAGACATTTGCTGCAGATCAATTTGATGAGGACAGGCCAGAGGAGAAGGCAGCTAAGAGCTCCTTCTTTAACTGGTGGTACTTGGGTATAGTGTTTGGTGCATCCCTGGCTGTTTTGGTGGCCATCTACATCCAGGTAGCAAGATTTTTGCATTTAAGTTTGTCACCTGCTTAATTTTAAAGTTTTGTTCTTTTCTTTTCTTGTTAGTAAAATGAGTCTATTACTTTGATTCTCATGAACATAATTTCTTTTAGCTTTTTTTGTTTCCCTCATAAATAAAATAAGATATTTCAATACAAAAAAGAAGAAGCAAGTTTTAATAATTTAATGTATTTTTTTAATTAGTTAAATTTATAACTTCTTCTTGCAAAAAAAAAAAAGTTAAATAAAAAAATAATAAATAATTTTTACCTCAATTTTTATATATAATAATTGATATATTTATAATATATTTTTTATTTTTATTATCAAAAGAAAAAATAATAAAAAATTCTATGTGAAAGTGGATATATATATACTCATATAAAACAGTATTTTAACACTTGCCTAAAATTTCATAAACTGTTGACCTTTCTGTATAATGATATGAATAGGACAATATCGGGTGGACTGCCGGATTTGGCATGCTGGCCGGGACAGTGGCGGCAGCGTTGCTCGTGTTCTTAATAGGTATTAATAGGTACCGGAAAGAAGCTCCGGTCGGTAGTCCGTTCACCAGGGTGGCACAGGTGCTCGTTGCCGCCTCCAGGAAGTGGCGCGTGGGCGACACGAGAAACGTCTACAACGTGGGTTGTGATGGAATAAGTGGGCCTGGAAGCAAAAGTCAACCTGGGGGCGGGACTTTATCTCGCACAAATCAATTCAGGTAGGAACCGTTCTCGTACGGCCAAGGGCAATAGCCTTTTTGTGCTTGGAAATCTTGTTCTAAGAACCTCTTCTGTTGCATTGATTATAAATTCAATTTGACCATATAAAATACAGCTATGAATTCCCAAAAGCTGTTAATTGATAAAAAATTGAAGTAAAAATCATGATAAAATCTATGGTTATAGTCATGTTGCACATTCAATTCAATCCATAATTGGTAATTGACAATTTATCAATTGTGGTAGATGACTGTCTGAAAAATCCATCTTGTTGAAAGTAGGAGTAAATGCCCTTGCAGAAAATCAAGATTTTAGACGATTTGCTTTTTTTTTCTTCTTCTTCTTTAATATATGTTTTGTGCCCATCAAAATTGTTATTATGCTCTTACTCGAATTCTATGCTCCTAAACTTTCCACTTCCCCTGCTGCCAAAAAATTTCATCCCTGGCTCCGCTGCTCATGATCTGACAATTTCAAAATTAACAATCTTGATAATTGATGCATTCAAAAATTTTGTGTGAAAAAGAAATGCTTTTCCATTGTAGATTTTAAGACACAATAAAAGTGCTCAGAGTACTGTAATGTGTTGTCAAGGTTATACAACATAAAAGAGATTCCTACAATTTTATATTACTTTACTATACATCTCTTACATGTTATATAAAATATTTTTTATATAGTAAAAAAAAAAAGGGCATTTTGCATCCATTTGCGACAATAGATTTTGCCTCTAAAAGATTTTCCTATTTTTATTGAATCTACAATCAGCTAAGAAGCTATTCATGCAACTTAATCAAGAATACTAAATTAAGACAAGTATCATTATTCGGATTGATACGAGAGGCAACCCCTCTTTATGTTGTGCATTTATGACAAAAATTGAATGCATGCACATCATCTTTCCCACATAAAAATAATACAATAGGCTTTGACCAAGATGGAAAAAGAGAAGCGAATTTATCTTTATGTTGTAACAAGTAGACAATTTGATTGCACTCACGACGGGATGCAATATTTATTTCTTTTTGTTATTTTGAATTAATCTTTGCATACCACATGGATGTACAGGTTCTTGGACAAAGCAACGATCATTGACAACAAGGATGATTCGACAAAACCAAGAAGAAATCCATGGCGGCTATGTTCCGTACACCAAGTGGAAGAAGTGAAACTTGTCCTCCGCCTCATTCCCATATGGCTAAATTGCTTAATGTTTGCTGCCACAATTGTTCCATCCCACACATTTTACACCAAGCAAGGCAGCACTTTGGTCAGGTCAATTAGACCACATTTCCACCTTCCCCCAGCCGCCCTTCAAAGCATAATAGGCCTCACGATCCTCGTGACCGTCCCCGTTTATGACCGGATTTTTGTTCCGGTTGCTCGAAGGATCACCGGACGTCCCTCGGGGATAACCATGCTACAAAGAATTGGGATTGGCCTATTTGTATCCACAATTGGCATGGTGGTGGCAGCACTAGTAGAATCTAAAAGGGTGCATGCTGCAAGGGTCCACGGTCTTTTGGACACCCCAAAAGCAATAGTGCCAATGAGCGTCTGTTGGCTGCTGCCACAGTACATGATAGGCGGAGTAGCTGATGTTTTCGCCATCATTGGATTGCAAGAACTGTTCTATGATCAAATGCCGGAGGGGTTGAGAAGCATTGGAGCCGCTGCTTATATTAGTGTAACTGGATTTGGAAGCTTCGTCAACACGGCCATCATTTCTGTGGTGCAGGCAATTACATCAAGGAGTCGTGGTGGCATCTGGCTTGGTGACAATCTCAACCGTGCACATATTGATGGCTTCTACTGGGTGTTGGCTGCTTTGGGTGCTTTGAACTTTTGTGTTTATTTGTGGGTTGCCAGCAATTTTGTGTACAAAAAGGTTGAGGGTGAGGAAGCGCAAGACGACAAGGGTTTGAACGTTTAGAGTCCAATGTCTAAAACTATTTAGGAATGGCCATGGGGGTGTTCTGGAGAAGCGGAAGCTCAAATTTTAGGCAATTATATATATTGTACATATAGCTGGGGTTGTTAGGAATGGCCATGGGGGGGGTGTTCTGGAGAAGCGGTAGCTCAAAAGTGTTTTTTTTCAAATAATAATCCTGTTGAAGTTATTGTTAGCTAATAATTAGAGGTTGCAAATTTTTTTTCTATGTCAAAACTGAATAATTATTGATGCTGAGAATTCTACTACAACTTACAATCAAGCGAAATGTTAAAGAGTCTCTATGTACTCAAACATTTGAAGCCCCAAAAATAAGATGGTTTGACACTATGATTGTCATGGACAGTATACGGTTAGGAGTACTTATCACCTTGCTTAGTCAATGGCACTTTCAGGTACTCCCTTGGCATCTTTCACCTCGGGTAGCTCTTTTATTGGGTGGTGGAGATCAAATTGGCACCTCAACATCAGAGGGAAAGTGCGTCAATTTATATGGAGGGCTTGTGAGGATTACTTGCCTAGAAACTCCAACCTAGCTAGAAGATGATAGTTGCTGTACTAGATGTGATGATGAGCAAGAAATAGGAAGCCATGCTATCTTCACTTGACCTTGGGCGTCAGGAACATGGTTCTTAAGCCTATTGGGAATGAGAAATCGTGACTTTCCCCACGAAGATTTCCAGGCCTGGTTATGTTGGCATTGGGGAATTTTGAAGGCGAGGAAGCTGTTAACAAAGGAGCAAAAATTCTGAAATCCCTGAACTGTGACTAACATGGCTTTGAAACTCTATGCCAACTAACAGAGTATAAGCGAAATCATTACTTCTCCCAGAGCTGAAACCACAAGGGTCGGTTGGGAAGCTCCTCTGGGCAATGTGGTGAAGATAAATGCAGATGCAACTGTTGGAGAAGCTTTGGCTGGGCTTGGAATTGTCTTCCGTGACAAGGATATGGGAGGCCTACTCTAGTTACGTCCAAAGGAATGGCTGGTGTTTTCTCCCCAGCAGTCCCAGAGATGCTAACAATGCGACGGGGGATGGAGAAGGCAATTGTGTTGGAGTTGTCCAGCATTGTTGTTGAAATTGCGGTTCAAGCTGTCCAATCCTCCAGTGCAGCAAGCCTTGATGTTAGGCACCTGGATGAGAATGACTACTACAACTTTTCCATTGAGATGTACATGAGATTTGTGCAAGAATTACAACTGAAATAATCACTGATTGCCTAACCTACAAGAGCTAATTAAACTGAATGTATTTAAATATGGATAACATTTGTGGTTGCCTAATCACATGAAGCTAGTAGCTAAACTAATTGCAATCTACACTAATCTTATTAAAAAAAAAAAAAGAAAAAGGATAGCAATAATTAGGAAATCGTTGATTGAGAATCATCCTTAACATATCCCATGTGAGGAGAAAATACAAGGAAGTTGCCTATGCCCTAGCTAGAACAACTTCGGACAATGTGGGGGGAGTTCATCTGGGAAAGAACTAGTCTTTGCTCTATCTACTTGTTAATTGATGTTGATGTAAGAAACTTATTAAGTTGAAGGAAGTTTCCATCTTTTGACTCAACAAAAACAAATAGAGGCAGCACATAACATACTTTGGCATTTGGAGTCCAGTCCGGCTTCCTTCATGTTCAAATGATTTCTCAAAGTTGTTTAAAATGTCCTCATGACACAATGCAAAGCAAATTGCTTGCCTTTTCTTTTGGGTTAATTGTGGCACGTTCTATAACGTGAATTTGGTCTTATTTGCTTGTTTAAACTAAGGTGAAAACTAGAATTACAAAAGAAAATGTGTTAAAACACTAATTAATTTGACCTTAAATCATTTCTTGGCCTCGTACAACCACATACTTCAATTAATGTTTTGCAATTTGCTAAATCATTTGTTGAAGTGATAATACAACTACCTTGTTTAACATTATTTTTGTATGAAATGATAACTTGTGGGTCAATTTAGCTAATTAAGCAAGAGAAATGCACAACTTATTCATGATAATTAGATTAAGGTAAGTGAACAATATTTTTATGGCTTACAACCGCAAACTTTTTTGTTTTTTTTATTTCAATAAGAAAGCAAAGCAAATTGTTGCGAGTAGATAAAGTCCCTCCTGAATTATCTAGATTGCGAAATTTGCAGCTAACACAAAGATCTATTATGAAAAGTTTTATTATAGTAGCAAAACTCATTACCTTTCAAATAATTATCCTATAACCAACCTCCTTTTTCATATCTTTACCTATATGTCTATATTGTATAGTAATATTATCAAAGTTTAAGACAAACTTATGAAGTATTTATATAGTAATATTTACTTTATTTTAAAAATATTTAAATTTTAATGAATTTCATTAATTGGTATAAATAGTTAATTTGTAATTATTTTTAATAGTTTAATATAATTAAGATTTTAATATATATTTAATTTACACAACATACTAGCATATATTATAATTTACATAATTCATATTAATAAATTTTTATATATATTTAAAATCTATAAAACACAAACTTGTGTATTACACTAATTTAATACTAGTAAATACACATTATCAAAATTGAGAAAAAAAAAACTCAGATGTTCTTTTTTTTTTTTTTTACCACATTATCAATTTTTCTTATATGCAGAAATTTGCTTAATTTTAAAAATTTCTTAATAAACTTGTATAGGTTATAATGTTTGATATTAATTTAATAATTTTTTATGATTTTCTTAGTATTTTAATAAAATTAGAATTTTAAGATATATAAAATTTATTCAATTTACTAAATCATAATCTAACATGTATCATAATATATCCAATTTATGTTAATAATTTTTCACATAATTTCAAATCTATGTAATACAAATATTCATAATTAATAAAAGTAAAAGAAAAAAGAAATAATTTCTAAACAAATAAAAAAATAGTCTTAATTTCTTTTTTTCTTTTTTTAGAGAGGAAACAACATTTTAAAATTTACCTTATTTTCTCAAAAAGCAAAACTACTCATAATTTGTTTTCTAGAAAAGAAAAAAAATTATAATATATTCTTTCTTTCTTTTTTTGTTTTTTAAAAAGAAAAAATATTGATACTTTAATTTTCTTTTTATTTTTTCTATTTAAATAAAACACAAAAAAATAATAAATTTGCATATCACGTGAGTCTAATAATAATGTATTTATATATATATAGCTAAAATTAAGAGAGTCTCAATTTTTTTCTCTATAGTATATGGTGACTTTTTTTTAATTCATAAATTAAAGAAAAAGAAAATAATATTTTTATTTTCTTTAAAAAAAATCAATTTTGGTTCTTTTGTTTTCTCTGTTTTTTTTCCTTTAAAAGAAAAAAATTAATTATTAAAGATTTTTCTTCATTATTCCTTGCTTCCTGCATTAAGCATTAAAAAGAAACAAATTTATTCCTTTTAATTTAAATTTCCCTTATTGTTTTCTTAGAAACAAAAATCTAAAATAAGATTAATTGAGCAAGAACTTGTTAAAGTCAAATCAAGGAGGGGAGAAGTTTAGAGGTTTAGTGATATGTGACTTACACGACAAGGAAAGATTAAAGAATGTAAGGTCTCTATCTTACATTAGCACTTCAATACTTAGGTCAGTAAAACATGTAATTATGTCAAAACTAACAAAATAAGAGAATAAGTAATGCATATCTTGAGAAAGACATCTATAAGGTAATGTGTATCTTGGAAATGACATTTACAAAGTATTTATAATCAAGTTCAAATGTTAACATGATTAAAGAAATAATTTAAAAAAGGAGCATATGTGACCCAAAAAATGGTCTACTGATCTCAAAAAGGCATAATTTTTCCAAACTAGTTTAAAGAGATCCACAAGAATTCTTCTTATTAAAAAAAATTAATAAGACCGATCATTCTCCTTTTCTTAAAAATAATTATTATCTTTTATCTATATTTATAAATATGAAGTTTTATCTTTAAGAAGTCAAATTTATTATTGATTAATAGAAAGTTGTTCTTCCTAAGAAAAATTAAATAGGTATATTAACTTATAAGAGATTTTTGTATTTATAACTTTTACTCTTTGTATTTTTATATATAGTTAATTAAACCATGTTATAATTTGATTTGCTAAAAAGGACAATACATATAGTGTTATAATTTATGTAAAAGGTCATACCAATTTGCATGAATGTAAAATATAATATAACTAATATTATATTTTAATTACAAATATTATGTTTTCTTTTTGTAAAATTTCCTTTTAATACAACTATAAACTTTGAGAAAATTTTCCTTTATTAATTATGTTACTGACTAGGAATTCATAAATAATATAAAAAAACATAAAAATTTGATATTTTTAATATTCATAATTTGTTGTATTATATATATAATGGTTAATATTAAATAAATAATAATATTTGATACATATAATTTTTTGGGCTTTTTACTCTTTTGATATACTTATGGAATATAAACCATATACTAATTAAGAACTTTAAAATAAACTAAAAAATATATAAATATCAAAATTCAAAAGATTGGAGTGAGGAATATAAATGAATTGGATTTCAATTTTTAAAATATTAATAAACTTAAATTTTTTAATGTTTATCCACATTAATTAACTATTAACTATTTAAATTTATAATATTTTTATTATTACACTATTGAAAATAACACAATAATTAAAGTCAATCTTAATATCAAATTAAATTCATATTGGCATTTTTCAACCAAAAATAAAAATCATAAAATTGTGCAATGCACTTATCCAAAACTAGTATATTAATATTACAAAAGCTAAGAGAAAATTAAAATTTTACTTATATAGCAACATTTACTTAAATTTAAGGATATTAAAGGACTTATATATCAATTAGATCACCTTTTTCTTAATTCTAGGAATTTTAAGGACCTTCATAGTAGTAATCATAATTGGAAACCCAAAAAACATACAATTAATCAAATAAAATTCTATTTAGTTATTTAATTATTATTGAAACTATTGTATAATAAAATAAATGTAAAAGAATTTGATATCATTTATTTTTATTATTTTTAATTATTTATTTTATTTCATTGGTATTTCACATTAATTTTGAACTTTTGGGAAATTATAACTTAAATTATGATAAACATGTATTTTTAGGAGATTCTCTATCATTTTTATAGTAATAAATATCGTTAAAAATTTAATTTACTCAATTATGATTTAAAAGGTATTGCAATTTAGTGAATTCATATTATTAATCATTTAAATATGTTTAAAACTCATATAATTGAAATAGATATAGTTATAGAAAATTTTCAAAAAGGAAAATTAATTCAAAAAAGGGAAAAAAAAACTATACATAAATTTCTCCTTTTATTTTCTTAGAGTGAAAAAAATTATTTTCAAATTTCATTTTTCTTCTTAAATATTTTTTTAAATAAAATATAAAAAAATATATAATTTTCAACAAATATAATAAATCTATGCATCACATGCGTTTAATATTAATGTATATCAATAATTTCCAAAACCTTTTAAAAAATATATGCATTTTTAGTAATTCTTTGAAGAAAAATGTCTATATTATGTCATTTGCTTAATTTTTAGAATTTCTCAACCAACAATTATTGTCTATTGTATTTGATTTGTATTTTTTTTCAGTATTTTAATAATATTAGAATTTTAACATGCATCATGAATTTCTATAAAGAATTTTAAATTAGGTAAGGTAATAATTATAATTAAAAAATTAAAAGATTTTCAAATTAATTAAGATATTAATTATAATCAATAATCAAATCAATTTGAACTTTATAAAATTAATTTTTTTCTTAAATTTAAATTTAAAATGAAATAAAGTTAACTTAATTAATTATTTTAAAAATATATTTCAAATTTTATAATTTTTAATTATTCTCATTAAAAGCATGTGAACAATGTAACGAGCCTAAATCTCCTCCCATTCCGTGTTTGTGTGTTTCGTTTTACACGGCTTTCCCTGTGGCAATCATTTCCACTAATTTGTCAACCTCCTAGCAAAGATAAAAAAAAGACTTATACTATCATCGGCTTTGTGAGTAGACTTCACATGAATTCATGGGGGCCTTAGTGCAAGAAAGAGTCTAGGTGGGCCATTGTTCCTGAATCCTTCCATGGTTTCCCATTTTCAATTTTGATGAACACATGGGAGGGTGGGAATAGGCAAAGATTATTAACCCATGTTTTTTTTTTTTTTTGGATTTTTTTAATTTTGTGTGTGTGTGTGTGTGTGTTGGCAATTAGAGATTTGATAACCCATGAAAATCCAATCCAAGAAGTAAAAGATACTTGAGCGAATAACAATCAACCCATTTTATATTGTGAATCTTGAAAAAGGAACCAAAAACCAGATACGCATCATCGGCCTAAAGCACATATGCCCCCAGAATAATGTAAAAGATTTTCCACATTCCCTCCACTGGTTTTGACCGAAAATCTGGTACCTCTTTTTTTTTTTTTTTTTTCTTTTTCTTTGGGTATTTTTTTTTTCTCTCACCAAATCACATGCTTAAAATGTTTAGTCCGTGGTGATACTACGTAATTTCCTCGTCCAATCAAACCCTACATTTTTTTTTTAATTATTATTATTTTGCTGGAAAATAGAAATTACTTTTTGGGGGTGGGGGGAAAGGCAGGAAATCCAGTTGAAAATAGTCCAAAGGTCCAAATAAACTAATAATCACATAAAATATTTGCACAGATATCACTTTGGTGGGGAAGTCGATGGAAACCCAATCTTCATGTCATAAAGGCCGAGTTGGCCACCACCTTTTGTTGCATTATATATATATATTTAAAAAATATATATATTTTATTTTATTTATTTTGGGCTAGCTCCAAAGGTTGGTCTTTTTAATCTAAAGGGGTTCAACAAAGATTAGGATGAGAAAGGTCCAATTGTTGAAAAAATAACAGGAAAGAACACACCCCATCCTCTGCTTTTTGTCCGATTCAAAAATCAAACATTATAAGATCCGGGAGATTCTGGACGAAATCTGCCGGATCTTGCTTTCCAAACTGTCCAGATTTCCCCACGGGATTTGCATCTTGATACCACCACCACCACCACCACCACCCCCCAACAAGTGGCCATGGCTCCCCCATTTAAAAGCCCACCATACCTTGTCTTGTTTACATTCTTTCATTCATCACCATCATCTTCTGTCTTCCTCGGTCTCATTGTGCTCCTTACATCATTAAGTCGTGCAACATGGTTATGGTTGCTACAGAAGCTCAGTTTCATGTCCTTGCTGTTGATGATAGCCTCATTGACAGAAAGTTGATTGAAATGCTCCTTAAGACCTCTTCTTATCATGGTTGGTAAAATTCATTGCTCCAACAACAATTTATGTATACATATTCTTCATGTCTCAACGACAAAAAAAAAAAAAAAAAGAAAAGAAATTTGGGAGTGAAATTTGTGCAGACTCCGACCTTGATTGTTAACCTTTTTTTTTTTTTTTTTGCCTTTGTTGCAGTAACTGCAGTTGATTCGGGAAGTAAGGCTTTGGAGTTTTTGGGCTTGAACGGGGATTCTAAACAAAGGGATTCAAATCCAACCTCTGTTTCACCAGGTCATCATCATCAGGACATACAAGTAAATCTGATCATCACAGACTACTGTATGCCAGGGATGACAGGCTATGATCTCCTAAGAAAGATCAAGGTAATTGGACTTGTTTTAGTCATCTTTTATGTAAGGTTCTGTTGTTTCACACGTTCTTGGCATCTATTTCTGGAAGTTCTTGTCCCGGAGTTTGATTATAGATGTTTCTGATGCGTAGGAATCTAAATCTTTCAAGGACATACCGGTTGTAATCATGTCCTCAGAGAATGTTCCATCGAGGATCAACAGGTAAGAGCAAATGATGATCTTACTTCTCTCTTTGATTCCATGGAGCAAAATACTGGAAGCAACTTAATCTTCAATATTATTAATCAAAACACCACACTAGTTTTTAAAAGGCCGTACAAAATAGCAAATGATATAGATATCAGGATACATCTACTTCTCTTTTAACTACTGAAAACATATCAAATTAGACTTAACTAGTCTAACTTTTACTCGTCGTTACAGATTTGTAAGTTGAGTTTTGTGTAAATCTTCAGATGCTTGGAGGAAGGAGCGGAAGAGTTCTTCCTGAAACCAGTTCAGTTGTCAGATGTGAACAAACTCAAACCCCACTTGGTCAAGGGGAAGGCAAAGGATGATCAACTCAATAACGAGAGAAAGGGTATGGAGGAAGTTCACTCACTTGACAGAACAAGAGCGAGGCATAATAATTAATGACTTGGAAGTCATCTGATTGTGAACGAAACATTTTAGAATTTCCAAACTATATTCCTGTTTCCTCCCCTTTTTTTTTTTTTCCTTTTAAGTTTTCAAAATACAGGCTCAACAGAAACTCTGATTCACCGAGCCAAAAAGAAAAATGCTTTTTAGCTCCAAAGCACAGTTAAAGGAGCTCTTATTCATAGAATTACAGAAAAAAAGAAAAAAAGTTCATAGAATTCGTCCATTATTATTCATTGGAAAACAAAGATTTGGCCTCTAATTTGTTCGGTTGTTAAGGAACGTTTGCTGATCTAATTGTCAACTAGTGGAGGAGGTCGCACTGTGCTATGTTCTCCCACTTTTTATGGAAATTATGCCAGTGAACTCAATTAAGAATTAAATTTAAAACAAAAAAAAAGGGGTAAAAAGCTATCAGGGAAAACTTACATGTACGAGCAAGAAATGCCTTCACAGTTCATCTAAAGACATAAATTTCACCGAAGTGAGAGGTTCCCAACTGTGTTTGAGCAATGGAATTGGTCCTTGGAACGATACAAACATTCTCAGAGGTGAACCGGAAAAAATGGTTCGGCTGCATTGATCGCTCTGCCATAGACAGAGTGTAGATTGGAATAAAGTGAAAGAATAAGTGGTTGATGCATTGAGTCATGAATGACCACAATCAAGATGTAATTTTCCTTCAACATTTATGTTAGCTGTCTTGGACTGATGACCAGTTAGCTGCCTACAAGGAATAAATCTCTCAATTGAAAAAGGAAAAATATGAAGAAAAAAAAGAGTGGAAAATGAAAAATTACCATCCTCTCTATCCCCTAGAAAAATGGAAAAACACAAAAGAGGCTGTGTCTAATTGTAAAGGGCAAGACTTGGGACGGAATACAAGTTTTGCAAAAGAACAGGTTTTGCAGATGCCACTGTGCTGCATCTCAAATCAAATAAGCCATAAGGTAGGTCAATGTGATAACGCTCCTCTTCCCCATGCCAACAGTGGACTTGTTGGCCATTGAAACATTGTATCACTTATAAACTCTGGCTCTGTTAGCTGCCCTGCTTTAGAAGTCAGAAACTTAATGAGAAGAGGTCGACAAAGGGAAGAATCATGCGCTGAGTTAAACCAGTCAGCCTTCCTTTGTTCTTGTTATTTCTTTCATGGATGGTGTGGTAGGGGCTGTTGAGGTTTTTTGGGTTGTGTGGGGCATGACTTGAGAGCCAAGAGTCTCAAGATCAGTAGAAATTCTGGATAGCTTGCATTGTGGATGACAAAAAACAAACATAAGCATAGTTCTTTATACATTTTGACATACCTCAAAGGGACACGCTTGAGATCTTTGGAACCCTCAGGCAAGGAAACAAGAGCAATTTACACTTCTGATTCATCTTGCTCAACCCTTTCATCCCCATGGACTGGCTCAACTTTTGTTCTGCATCTACTCCTTGTTGTTGCTTCCAGAGGTGGCATCTGAAAGTGATCTGAGACTACGGTAGTACTCGATCCATTAAGATCTGGTTCATAGCAAGTAGTTGGGCTACTCAATTGTGCAATGACCACCAAAGGATCATCCCTCGGAGGAGTACTACTATAACAAGAAAAGGAGGGTGAACTGCTGTTTTTGGCTGCTCCAACAGGTATAACCTTTCAGCCATGTCCTTCAACTACCATAGACAATAATAAAGCACAAATAAAGAAGAATACTACAATGAAAGCTAAAATTAAGATGAACCATGTCCAATTAAAAATAATCTACTCTTGTAAGTTACAGCTTGCTATGAACAGTTTCTGTGAACATCATGTCACCAACCACCTATTCTGCCTGGACATTTTCTGACAAGGCTCAAGTTGTCGGATTTTTCTTTTACTTGTATTGATTTGAAGAAGACATACAATGGGTATAAAGTTTGAGCCCATATATCTGAGATAAACACAACTGAATTACACACATCAAACACTTAACATCGTCACGTTTGTCACTTCCTCCCCAAAATGCTAGTTCCTTTGGATGGTAGGTGTGGACAAATGCTGGATTGGGATTTCCCACCTATCTTATCTATTAGAAATGACTTTCACTGGGTGATGCTTGTGTTTTTCCATTTCTTTTTTTTTTTTTCTTTTTCCCCAAACAACATTCAAATTATGCCTAAATAAATGAGGGCATTGTGTTGAAAGTTCCTTTCATTTCATTTAAGGCTACAACATGAGCTTTAGCTTACTTGGGCAGTAAGTGGCTTAATTACTTCCTTTGCTGCTTTGCATTTTGCAGCCTCCTCCCCTGCTACTGCAATAGCCTCATTCAACTGCTTCATCATCCTTTCAATTTAAGCTTCCTGATGTTGAGTCTTAAGTGCAAGTTCTTCAACCTGCAATTGTAGTCATTCATAATACGCACTTAGCACACAAATCGTTGCTTTGACAAACCTGAAAGTAAATGCTTATCCAAAATATTGTGCATGCAAATTCTCTGTTTTACGGCTCTCTAAGTGTCTTATAATTTGGTTATACACTTTACAAGTGCTGTATGCCTTCTACCACCCATTTAAAGCATCAACCGTAAAGCTTTACCATCGAGATGCATTCTAGTCCATAATTGGTTTTCCATATATGAACAAACAACACATTTTCCGCAGGTGATCTGTATGGTCAAAGTTTAAACAGTGTCAATTGAACATGTAGAAAATTTTTTATGTCAACCATCACGGTTAAGCCCACATCTGTGGTTAGCAGAGCATTTCTCTCCTCAAAATTTTCTCTGTCAGCATTTTAACAGGACAGATCTCATTAGAGCAATCAACTTGACATGAAAACCAACAAATGCTTACTTATGTTCTGAAATTTGTGATGCAAAAATGATGCTATTTTAAGGGTGTCAGCTTTCATTTTGTGCTGATTTCTAGCAGAAATTAACAGCCAAAAAAATAGGAAGCACGATCTCACTCTATCATTGCCAACTAGCTTTGCAAAACAGTCTAAACACTTGACATGGACGGCAGGTTGGGTAAAAATCAGGTTGAAAGGCATAAAAGAAAGAAAATCAAAATTGAATATGGCCCTTCATCTATGAGTCTGCTAAATCTCTCATGTTTCAGTCAATCTACGAGACTGAATGTATTGTCCCCATGTTGAAGTCAAATCAATACAGATAAGATAGCTTTTTGTTCAGAGTACACCAGTTGTGCAAGCAATCAAAGAAAACTTAAAATAAAAATTAATAACAAACAAAAGTTATGAATCTAGCAACACTGAATGATGATAATTTTATTTTTATCAACCAAAACAAAGATATTTCTTGTAAACTTATGCTCAGCAAGTAAGGAAACATTGCAGTTAAACAGGACGTGAGCACAAGCCAACATTTTAGGCAGATTTTCTTTTGTAGAAGTAAAAGTTAATCATTTAAGTTCTCCATAATTTTTCATAACTTTCAATATGAAACAGTCGAAGCATTGATACTGAGAAACTCAAACATTATTTGGCATTAAAGAAGCATAATGATATGTTTAAAAAAACTCGGTAAATAACTATCCATGTCTCTTCCTCTCTCAGTTATTAATGTTTCGTGGCTCTTCAGCTCTTCCTCTTCCTTTTCAATTTTAGTAAATGACTGGTGGAAGGCTTTAACAAGCAGAAAAGTATGATAAATTAGAAGAAGCGGCCCAAATCATGAGATAGATAAGACAAAAATGAACAGAAAAGTAAGAGAAATATGTCACTTGGCAACCCCTTTTCATAGATTTAATATATGTGTGTGTGTTTGTGTGTGTGTGTGTGGGGGTGAGTGACCAAAATATTAGTATTGATCTCATTCATAATTTACTTTGCCATTTTTCTTTTTACTCTTTTTTTGGGTGGTAAAAGAAAACACTACTTGTTCTTTTGGTTTCTTGAGTCATATGCATGAAAGTGTTTCCTCTTTTTGTTAAGGGAAATTTTAGCATAAAGAGTAATATTAAATATAGTGAAAAAAAAATTATAATTTATTATAAAATATTATTTTTATTTTTTCAGTGTCTTATCCTATGATCTTATTAGTAAAAAATTATTTAATTCAATAAAAATAATATTTTAATGATAAATTAAAAACAAATCATAATATTTAGTATTATTTTAACGCAAAAGAAGGACTAAAAAATAGAACGTATGACCTACTCGGTGTTAGAAATCTAGATATGGGGTTGTCAACTTGTCACATACACATTTTTCCCATGTTTGATTAAGATGTTATATATTGTTGTTATTATTTATTATTAATAATTACTAATTAATGATTATTTAAAAACTAATAAAGTTTGTGACTAATTTTGAGCTTGTCCTTGATGTTGAATAATAAAATGACTGGAATATTTGATTTGTATCAATATATCATATTAAGAAAAATAGTTTTATCCTTTCTAATTTTAATTTTTAGAAAAAAATAGTATAGAAATAATGTGAAGACATTTCTTGCTTAGTTTAAAATTTTTATAAAAAAAAAATTATTAATATTCATTAGATACTTTAGAAAATAATGATATATAAAATACCTTTTTATAAATTGAAATATTTGATAATGACATTATCACTATGCGCTTTAGGTCCCATGGCCTCGTCTAACCATAACATGGCAACTTAGCATTATCGAAGAACTGATATAACTTAGGCATGAGATCTCTTAAAAGACCCTATTCAAATAACTTTTATAATGTATACCTTAGTAATTAATATGTTTGTTATTATTATATATTTATATTTGATATCTTTTTTTGTATATAATAAATAAGTTAAAAGTATTCTTTTTATTCTTAGCATTGTTAACACACACGATGTGATCATTAATAAATTTTAAAAATAAAATTTATAAAATAAACATATTTTACAAAAATAATTATGATATATCATTTACACCAAAGTATTTTTCTTAAATAATTGCAGTGAGTACACTAACAAGATAAGACATTGATAGAACTATAAAACTAACATTTGTTATATTTATTTCTTATGACTAAAGTATAGAAATATTTAAAAAAAACATATGGGTATTTGCTAGTTGAACAAATTTTTCAAATTGAGCTATTATAAGAATTTTTTAAATGAAACATTACTTATATATCTAAAGAATTTAGTATATAATAGTTGCATCAATAATCCTTAGACTTGAGTTTAGTAAGGTATTTCATATATGAATTGATTGTTTTAATCAAAGATTATTTATAAGTTTGAATATTACATATATCATGAAATATATAAAGATAGTTGAATGAATAATGAATTATTTTTTACTTTAAAATAAACGTAAAAAAATATTATATTTGCTTCCAATAAATATTAGCATAAACTAAAATAATAATTTGTAAAGATTTATAATCTCATTTATGAGATCGATGAATATATGAATGTTTAGGATTAATATAATTGGGTAATATAAAGTAGATACTAATTTCATTACGTGCATGAAAGGAATTAGTCAAACTATTTTGATAGTCATAATATTTAAATAATTATGATATATAATTAAATGTCAAATTTGATGTGTAAATATGAATTAAATAATTAAAAATTAGTAATAAATTAAAGAAGTTTAATTTATCTAATTCTTTAATATTACAATTCATATCCATTTTAAATATATTAAGATCCTAATAAATTACATATATAAAAATAATTAAAAAAATATAAAATAGAGATCAAGTTGAATTTGATTAAAAAAGTTTTTTTTAAAAAATTGGGTTAAGTACAAATTTAGGTTGCAAACTTTTTATATTTTATCAAATTCGGTTGTGAAATTTTAATTTGGTCAATCGAAGTTGTCAACTTTTAAATTGTTATCTAATAAGGTTGTTATCACACTATTAAGTACCATATCACATGTCATGTGTACATTGACAAATCGTCAATTTTTTTTATTAAACATCCTATTTATTTTTCTCATTCGAGAGCCAAAACAAACACACCTTATACCTACTAGGTTGAACCTTTGACCAAGCATTTTTATCGAATCTACATTAACCATCACTGCATTGCGTTCAAATAGTTGAGTAAACAGCAGCTAGCAACTTCTATACACAAATTGAAGAGTTATTTTTTGTTTTTCTTTTTATTTTATTAAATGAAAACGGACTATCTACACAAATATCAACCCCAAATCTTAATTTCTTTCTTTGATTTAAGTTCTTATAAAACCCAACAAATCTCTCTCTCTCTCTCTCTCTATCTCTCTCTTTGTGTGTTTATAGTTTTGGGTTAAAGCTTAAAACCTTTGAAGTGAACAAAGAGAGGAATTGAGATTAACACCATTCAAGGCGATGGCAACCAAATCATCAAAAGCAATCCCTCTTCATTTTAAGGAATCAATACTTGATTTGTATTTTTCTCTTTGGAATTTTTATCAATCTTAACAAGTTCTTGTTGTGATTTTGAGGATTTTGGCTGCAAGACAAAAATTGAAGTTGATTTGGGATTTTTATCACTCTAAATAGGGTGCACAAAATTATTTGATCTACACCTTTTTCTCACTTCATTCTTTTTTATTATATTATGATCATTGAATAAAGATTTCTTTTTTCATTATTATTTTTAAAATATATAAGATTGTTGGATTGTGTCATGTGTGGTATGGTGGGTTACTAGTTTATGAGCCAGATGTTGCAAATGTGGATGATAGTAAATATGAAATGGAAATAGATTCAGACCAATTTTGTCTTTGTAACATTAAAGGCCAAATGAGTTGGTTGTATGTTGGGGAGAATTTTGAAGACATTGATGCAATTAGATTGTTTTTTACAGAATTTTTGGTCAGATATTAACTAATGTCTTTAGGAAGATTGTAAATGACCAAGGGATCTTGTGGCATGACATGTCATATGTTGGAGAGTAAGGATAAAATAATTGAGCGGTATTTGGAACATAAAAGGAATGGAGATTTAGAGGTCAATAAAGGGAGGGAGAAAGGGGAGCGATGGACAACAATTATGACATCTCTAAGGATAAAAATGATGAAGAACATAAGTTTTTATTTTATGTCTAGAATACAATGTGAGTGGTTTTTAAAAATGATGATGATAATGAGATAATTAATGCAAGAATGTCAGTCCAAATCTTTCACTCCAAAGAATTTAAGATAGTGATTAAAAACTTTAATGTCCTTGTAAAGGTTATAAAAAATGAGGATTTAAAGAAAGGTGGATGAGATCAAAACAGTGAAGGGGCAAGTAAAGAAAATAGTTATTGTCTAGCATTAATTTTTTTATGAATTCAATTCATAGTGTCTTGTCTAGCATTGCCAATGAGGTCTCCTAATGTTGATTAATTCAAAGCGACATTTGTGAAGTATTTCATTATTAAAAGGGTAGAACTTAGGTATGCAAGAAATATTTATACTCATGTACTAGCAAAATGTGCAAGTGATGATTATGGTTGGAAGATTAATGCAAGCTATGAGAGAAATAAAAATCTTCAAATTGAAGGTCTCAACAATTCAATTGGAATGAATCAATTAAATAGAACAACAAAAGAAAGGGAAAGCCTCTTATGGACTGTCACTGCTAGTACAAGTAACATGGTAAATCTAAGAAATCCAAATTGAAGCCACTGAAATGGACAATAAACTAGTGCAAGCAGTTTCCTTGTTGGCGTCCACGAAGAAATTGATCAAGAGGGTACTGAGTTGTTCTCAATAATTTAATAGTCGAAAACTTTGTGATTTTTTTTTTTTTTTTGGAACCAGTTGGCATTGTAAGAACATCTGAATAGAAACAAGCTATTATTGTTGCTATCTACTTCGATGGTGCATAGCTTTTCCGACGCATCCATCCTCCTTGTAATTCTGTAAAAAGCTGTTTTCCATCACAGATGCCAACATCTGGGACCAGGATGTTGCTTCTTTACAATATAACTACCTCAGCAACACTAGCATTGCTTTTTGAACTCTCCTGCACTTACAAATTACAATTTATAATAGAAAGTGGGATAGTCCCGTGGCGCAACAGGCACTTGTCAAAAGTTGCTGACACAAATAAGGATCACTAGAAGATTCTCTATTAAAGTTCGCAATGAAGTAAACACCTGGAAAGAGTCAACTTGTCTCGTCTGCAAAAATTATTTCGAAGATGAATTGCACTGCATTGAAGAATTCATAATTAATCAGCACAAGTAATTCATAGTGAGCAAATTAAAAAGCAAATAAATTCCAAAAATTTGGCAATTCAGAAAAAATCAAGGCATTAGTGAAGGGGAAAAAACTATCGTTAATCACATATTGTAGGAAGTTGTAAATCGTGTGAACAGAAAGGTGATTCACAAGGTTCACATTGCCCATTCGGAATGTGTAGTCTATATGGTGTTTTCTTACTTTGGAAGTCAATGAAAGATAGTTGTACAGGTACAAAGCAACACAGCGAATGAATTTCTGAGAGTAGGTAGAAAAGCAGAAAAGCTTCATGTTTGTCGTGACCTCCTACATACCTTCCTCTTTGGGAATATTAGGCTGATCAATTAAGAGTTGCTGGAGTGCCATCAGATCACTATCATCATGACTCTCAGAGTGTTGAACTTGTAAACCATGGCCACCTCTACTGAAATGAATTGGAGGTTCAAACACACCAGATCCAGTCAGACAAAAATATCTTCAGAATTCAAATTTCTAACCCAATTAAGAAAAATCCAATTGGATTCCTGAGGAAGGAATACAAAATAGAATAGATGCTTTTTGATAAATAATAAATAAATTTAGTTGAAAAAAAAAAAAGGATCTCAGTGTACCTGGATTTCAATGTGCGCGCTGAAAGTGCTGAAACCACTGATGATTTGAGGAGGTACCTAAAAAATTATTGTTAGTCATTAAGAGTGGGGAACAAAACAAATTCTTTCCAAATAGCAACACAAGTCATAAAGCAAAGCTGGAAAGGTGTGCATTTATCATCTTATAGCTATTTGCCATGGAAAAACAAGTCACATTTTTCCCAATTTTAGAAACTGAAGTAAATGAATGATTATTTTATTTTTTTTTAGCAAAGAAGCAAATGAATGATTGATGTCCATAAATACAAAGTTTCATACTCAGACTGATGCATCTCATGAAGGAGCATAAGGCTCTCAGTGCAATAACGGAGACTTGGTTTCAGGCCAATTTGTTGGTCCAATTGCTTGGTGGTCAGCTTATTGACCAACTGTTTAGTGCAGCGTTGAGTCCACTCTAGAAACTTAACAACATCATGGAGTTCCTTCCTGGACAAACCATTCTAGACTTCAGATTAGGAGAAGCATAATTAAGTACTTCATATTATATATAAGAAAGCAACTCCTTCTACATTTATTGAAAGTAAGCATCAAAAACTCATTTAATAAAATTTATTGTTTCCGTTGGATTGCTACAAAAAACAACAAATCCAAATACAAAGTTGATGGTTTTGTGTACTTCTGTTGTTCATTGGATGTCCTAGCTGGGAGTGTATGAAAAAGCACAGTTCATGTTGGCTAAAGAAATCAGTTTCTTCAATAATCATTAAACTCAGGAAAAAGGAAGAAAGAGACAGAAAAAAGAAAGAAAGAAAACCTTACAATGTCTGATTCATGGAAAGAAAAATAGAATCTAAGGACTCCAATTGCTTTCTCAATACAGCATCTCTAACACCCTCTACACACTCCAAAGCCCCATAACGGCTGGGGTCTTGAATCAACTGTTGGTAAGGTAACAAAGAAATTCCAATTCAGTTTTTCTTTTTTTCACTTTAATTCAAAATTTCCAAAAAGCAACTATTAATATCTCCAATTAGCAATCAAAAAAAGAAGAATGAAAATATAAAGGACCTGCAACCTCTCAATGATGGAAACAGCATTTCTAAATTGTGAAAGCATTTGAGACTGGAGGAGATCCCATTGGTGCATTTCTTCCCTCACCTTTCTGAATCTTTTCTGATATTCTTTCACCAATGCTTCCATTCTTTAACCAATATGATATTGAATGGAAGGGTCTAGCAGCATTGCAGCGTAAACTGGTTTATAAAAATTTTCATAAGTTGCCATGATGTGGACAACCAACGCCGAAAAAACAAATCATGAAAAATGGTAAAAATTAGGATTTAGTCTATCACTGCACGACATTATATAGATCTCAATGAAACAATATGTCACCAGTTCAGTGTCTAACACTCCCAGTTCAGTTCAGCTAAATGTTAAAAATTGAAGGAATTTCTGCCTATATCAAGATATATATATATATATAAGAAAAAGGGAAAAAGGAAAGGATAAACTTGAACTCATTGAAAAGCCAAGAATTCAACAACTCCATACATGCACACCTTGACTCATAACAAGCCCATTATCCATTAATGATAATACCAATCAACCGAGTGTCCCAAGGAGCTGAATTGGGGAAATTAAAGACATAAACATAGAGACCCTATTGAATTTGAACCAGAAAAGGCGAGAAGTGGCGCGAAAGCGACAAGATTCACAACTAACTAAAATCACAAAGAAAATCAAAAACTAGCGAACAAATTGATACAAGTGCTAGGAGACAACAACCAATGGGGGAGGTGCAGCGTTGATGGCAGCTTACAAGCAACTGCTTTGGACGGAGGAGCTGCGGTGGTTGCGGTAACTGAAGGAGACAGTCAATGTAAGATGCTCTGGCGTCACACCCGGTCCTTTCGGACGAGTTATGGGAGAGAGCAACGAACCGGTGGCTGGCTTGTCGCCGACGGAGCGCAAATGAGTGGGCTCACACTTTGACGGTCTGACCTAAATAAAAATATGTTCATTAATATAATATTAATACAGAAATAAATACTCAATTTTATTAATAATTTAATGCAATTTTTTTTTTAAAAAAATAATTTATAGGCAGGTTAAAACTTTTAATTTATTCGGTGATTGATTTTAAAACGGCAGGAAAATAATATACAAATACATATATTATATCAAATTAAATTTAATATTATATAAATAATATTTAATATCACATAATTTAATTATATAAGTATAAAGTTAATTTTTATATGAAATTTATATAATACTAATTGTTATTTATGTAATATTAAACTATACCTCATGTGTTATATAAATCATATTATATTTATACTTACTAAAATGAGAAATAAAATTTTGAAAAATCTTAATTTTTTGATAATTATTATAATTGAGTTTTAAATTTTTACAGTTTTTAAAATAACCTTTAATTTTTAATTTTTATTTCATAAAACTTTTATCTTAATAAAAATTAGTCAAATTATTAGATAGATAATTTGATTTATAGGTATTTTTAAAATTTGTTTTAAAACTATAAAAATTCATTTAATTTCATATTTTGTTAAATTTTTTTCTCTCTTTTTTGACATATAAAGGACAAAAATTGTAACTTTTTTCCCCTAAATTTAAATTAATCTTAAATTTTAATTTTTATTTTATATAAGCTTCCTTTTAATAACAATTAGTTAAACTATTAAATATATAGTTTGATTCTATGAAATTGTTTTTTGAAAATATTTTCTAAAAATATAAAAATGCATTTACTTTTGTACTTCATTAAATTTTCCTCATTTTTTGTATATATAAATGACAAAAATACTAACTTCTTTTGCCCTAAAATTAGGAAATATGAGAAAATTTTAGAATTTTTTTTCTTTTTATAAATAAAAAGGTGAGGAAATTTAATAAAATATGCACATCAATATCTTTTAAGAATGTATTTTGAGTTTTTTTTTATATAAATTTTGTTAAATTAAATTATATATTTAATAATTTAATCAAGTTGTATTTAAAAAAATATTTGTATATAATAAAAATTGAAGGTTTAAATTTTTTTTGAAAATTAAAAAAATTAAGATTTTATTATAAAAACTATTAAAAATTTAAAACTTTAAGGAAGATTTTATGTAACCAGGTGATGGGGCCTTTTACATACCCTAATTGTCGAAAGCGAGAAAAGAGGCAATTAGTCGATTGCTAAGTCTCGGAAAGTAGCTTATGAGAAAGGTAATTAATAATTACTTTTCAGATTCAATATGTTTATACATATAATTTCTATAGCATAAGAGTGTTATGTGGCATATATATATATATATATATATATATATATATATATATTTTAAATATTTTTCTGATCCGACGAATTATATAATTTAATATAAAATGTTTCAATTATATATACTATATTTTAATTATTCATATTTATTAATTTTTGATAAATCATAATTACAAATTTTATGCTAAAAAAGATGAATAATTTTATGGTAATTATAGTTATATTTTTCATTAATATTATGTAAAATAATAAATTATATAAAAAAAATTAAAATATTGGTATGGTTTATGATTATATCCTTCTATGTATTAGAACCCCTACTTCTGTCGATCATTCAGGGATTTTGAAATGATATGTCATGGCCTAGTGCTCCTGATGTATCTAAAGCGTACATTATCTTTCTGTTAATAAGTTTTATAGCACTACATATTACAAGTGGCGGCGAACGAATGGATCCAGTGAATTTTGAGCAGTGTCATTTTGAGTTTTTGGTTAATCCAATATCAAGTTATTTTTATTTGGAGTATTTTATATTTCAAGAGATTCGAGTTTTAATTCATTGAATTTTGAATGTTGAGATTTTAAATTTAAATTATGAAATTAAAATATTTTATGTAAAAAATAAGAAAAAAATTAATATATAAATAAATAAAATTTATATATTTTTTATTTTAAAATTTTAAATTAAAATATAATATCAAATTTATGAATTTATTTATTATTTAATTTGTGCTTAAAAAAAGTTTTTGGCTTGAAATTTTACATTCCTCGACAGTGATATCAGAGTTGATGTTTTAACAAAGAATAGATAAGGACAAGACACCTTTCTTGTGGCTGCTGCCTCTACGAAGAAAGAAAAAAAAGACACAGTACACTCACCGTTATTACCTGCCAAGTGAAGCAGTAAAAGATGATTAAAAAATAAAAATAAAAAATTAGAGTATTAAATAAAACATATACTCTCAACGTAATTTTTAGAGTATTAACAAATACCCATTCTAGATCAATCATAATAATGTTAATTTGAAAACAAATTTAGTAAAATGATAAACTGCTTTTGATATATTTAATAAAAATAAACTCAATATAAAAAATATTAACACTGAAGAAAAATATTATTGTAAATTTTATGTTAAAAAAGAAATAAATAAGTAATATATAAGAGTAATCAATAAGTAAAAAAAATTAATTAAAATATAATATTAAGTATGTAAATTTGTTATTTATTTGATTTTACTCAAAAATATTTCTAATTTGAGGTTTTTTAACATTAAATATTTCAAATATTATATTATTTAAATTTAAGGTTATTTTAGTTTTAAATTAAAATCAAGTTACTAGCAGTTGACTTTTCAGTCTATGCACGTTAAACGGAGTTAAATTTCACACGTATCAAGTTAGACTATTCACGTCCAATAAATTTTTGTTACTAGAATTTTCTTTTTTATTACTAGAATATATAATAAATGTTTTCCTTATTACAAATCAATAATAAAAAAAATAGTTTTTAGTAAAAATAATTTATTATTTTCATGTAAATTAAAAAAAATAATAATGTAAAAAATTTATTTGTAAAGTTAAGAGAACAGTGTTTCGAGGGGGGACAAAGTTCATCACATTGGGAGCTTAAGTACTCTGAACATAGCAAATGCTTTTTTTTGGCAATGAATGCATGGAAGAATTATGAGCAACAAACTAGTTCCTTCAGATAAGCAGGTCATTTTATTTTATTTTTTTCAATAGCGAGCAGTAAGATTGGCTGACATCTAATCTTTAGACCAGTTTGGATCGAACACCGGCGAACTTTTCTTTGCCATAGCATGGTGGGGGGGATCTAGTGATGGCGCAACACAGCAGCCAAAATTTCTCAGAATGAACGACACCGTTTGTACGACGTGGCGGTTATTTACCAAAATTATGAAGGAACTTGTATGGCTATAGTGTCTAATGCTGGACAATGGGCATCGGGGGAGGGGGGGGAGAGTGGAAGAGCTTGTGGGGTGGGGTGGGGTGGAGTGGAGTGGGATCCACCTCCTTCAAAGTCGATAACATTGAATACAGACGGAGCCTCGTAGGGCAATCGAGGGAGTGCCGGTACAGAGGGGAAACGTGAGATTATAGAGGGGACCTGGTTGGTTGGCTTTACACTTAATATTGGCCACTGTATTGGTTTTTTTTTTTTTTTTTAACTTTTTAAGAGAAAAAAATAATTAAGATAAAATATTTTCATATTTGAAACATAAATTTTATGTTAAAAAATAATTTTTATTTTTTTAATTATGAATGTAGAAAATATTTTGTCAAAAAATGTAAACAAAAATTATTATTATTTTGTATTATTACTTTATTTATTTATATACACCGACATATATATAAAAGTTAATAAAAGGTTTACTCTTTTAAAAATATATTTATTTTTTGTGTGGCATACGACGTGAACTGCGTCTTTAACTTTTGCACCATGCCTTAGATTGTGTCACTTCCAAAGTAAGTGGACTATACGTTTTCAAACTTTCACCTTTTTTTTTTTAATTATAATATTTTGATTTATGAAATTTAATTCGATTCTTATTAATTTATTTAAAAATAAATGTTATAAAATTTTATTTAGTAAGATAATTTAGTGATTAAATTGAAAAAAAATAATTAAAATTAAGTAATAAAAGTAAAAATAAAAAATAAATTTAATAATTAAAAATATTAATTATTCTCTGTATGTTCCTAACAACCGGTAGAGGTGAAAAAAATTAAAGATGGAGACCAATCGCCTATCAAGGACAATGCGAGAGAACGAGGGGGATTTAGAGGTTCCAAACAAGCGGTCGCCCACAAATGCCAACCGACCTTTTAGTTAGTTAGTAGCACAATAATTGAAGTGAGAGCGCGCCCGCCCGCGCGCCTTTGCTTCCTATTACTAACCGGCGCGGGAGTTGGCGGTGGAGGTTGAAAGTCGCCGAGATGGCCACTTCCAGCGTCTCGCCGGACATCCAAACTCCACTGCTTTACGACACCGTCGAGGACTCCGTTGACTACAAAGGCCGCCCCGTCTTCCGATCCAGCTCTGGCGGCTGGAGATCTGCATTCTTCATAATTGGTAACTACAATAAATACTCCTCTCTCTCTCTCTCTCTCTCTCTCTCTCTCTCTCTCTCTCTCTCTCTCTCTCTCTCTCTCTCTCTCTCTCTCTCTCTCTCTGTTTTCCCCAAAAGTTAATTTAATTTAATTCCCCGGGGGGGGGGGGTTTGGGTTGAAGGTGTGGAAGTGGCGGAGAGGTTTGCGTATTATGGGATAGCTTCGAACTTAATAACGTACTTAACGGGGCCGCTGGGTCAGTCGACTGCGGCGGCGGCGCAGAACGTGAACGCATGGTCGGGAACGGCATCTTTGCTGCCTTTATTGGGCGCATTCGTTGCTGATTCTTTCCTCGGCAGATACCGCACCATCGTCGTTGCTTCCCTTATCTACATCCTCGTACTCTCTCTCTCTCTCTCTCTTTCTCTCTATTGACACACATCTACAAAAAAATTTTTGTAGGAGTCATTGAAAGTAAAGCTGGTAAAATGGTACAAAAAAAGAAGAAAGAAGAAAGAAAAAAGAGGTAGCAAACCTTGAGATATCTTTGTTTGGCTGTGTGGAAGGCGGGGCGGTTCAATAAGCAAGTCAATTTTGTTGACTCGGAAATGACATGTTATCAAAAGTTAACAAATTAGACGCACAGGTTTTTTAGTTGGAGCATGTGGCCTGTGGCAAAAGCAACTTACCAGTAGCTTTGATGGATTGTTAATGTTGTGCTATTATTGAATGAACACAAAAGCTTGTATATATATTGCAATGAATTACAGTTTGCGCTAAAATTTAAAACCTATTTTATATTCAGGTTTTTTTTTCTGTTATTAATACATTAAATGGAAATTTTTGACTTTTGAATTTTCATTTTGATTTTCCCTCTGCTTGAAAGAGAGGAAAAAAAAAACATAAACAACATACCATTTCCTACTTAACTTAATAGTGGCTCTGGCAATACGTCACACCATTTTGTTCCAATATTAAACTAAACCATGTGGTTATTCAGTGAAAGCCTTTGGAACATCTGTTTTGTGGACCTCCATTTGAAAACCAAGTTATAGGCCTTTGTGAAATGGGAACCATTAGATAGCACATACTCCTCATTGCCTTCTTCTTTCTTGAGGAACATGACAGAAATTTTGTTGTCATTTGCTCCAACTATGCTGTAATTTTTAGATCTGGTTAAATTTTGTTCCATATTGTAATCATTAACAGGGACTTGGCTTGCTGACTCTGTCAGCTATACTTCCTTCTCCCAGCATTTCTGATTGTCAAGATGCCAATGTTACCACGTCATGTTCACCTATTTCTCTCCAAGTAGTTTTGTTCTTCTTTTCTCTGTATCTAGTAGCAGTTGGGCAAGGTGGGCACAAACCTTGTGTCCAGGCATTTGGTGCTGATCAGTTTGATGGACAAGATCCCAAAGAGTCCAAAGCAAAAGCTTCATTCTTCAATTGGTGGTACTTTTGCATGTGTGGAGGAACCCTGGTGACATTACTGGTCTTAAACTACATCCAAGATAACCTTAACTGGGGTCTTGGGTTTGGAATTCCTTGTATTATGATGGTTGCTGCCCTTGTCATTTTCTTACTTGGAAATAAGACATATCGTTTCAGCACCAAAGACAAGGAGAAAAGTGCCTTTGTGAGAATAGGTTGTGTATTTATTGCAACATTTAGGAATTGGAAAACTACGCCTATGGCAATAGCTTCTAAGGAAGAAGCTCATGGAATCCTACCTCACCGGAGTTCTGAGCAATTCAAGTAAGAGATTGTTTCTGCATAGTTTGGTACTTAGAAAAGATGCACCCATGATGTCTGAAAGTTTTTCAATATTAAAAGTTTCATGTAACTTTGAAGATTTAAAATTCTGAAGGACTTTAACATTGTTAGAAATGAGAGAAAATGCATAACTTTGGGCTTTATAGCATGTTGAAACTTCCAACCCAGAAGCTTAGTTTTATAATTAGAAATGTCCCTACACCAAATTAAGTCCTACTGTAGTAGACAATTCCATTTTCTGAACTTGATTATGAAAGTATTCTTTTCCTTAATTGTATATAAATGATATTGTCTCTAAGGCGGAGGAAAGTTATGAAAAGAGTGTATGTTGCATCCAAAAGCTTATTTTTGTTTCCGAAAAGAGTAGGTCTTCAGAAAAATTTTCTTTTATTTTTTCAACTTTTCTTTTCACCCTTTTGGAGCCCAAGAGTGTTACTATCAGTGATTTTTGCAGATATGAAATTGAGGCTTGCTACCATAAGAAATTTTAAATTTATATGAATTGTCCTTTTGCAAATAACAAAAGCTGCCATATGCAAAATATGACTTCAGGATGCTTTACCATCTTCAAATTCTGGTTGATTAACATCTGTCTACATGTTTACGTAACAGAAACTTAGCTATGGAATTGAAAGAACTTCAATTCATATCACTTGCTAAAATGATGTGTATGCCTTTCTATCCTTCTGCCATCCGAGCCTTTTGTTCTGTCCGTGGCTTGGAGATAATTTCCATTTTCTTGAAACTGCTCTGTTTAATTGCTTTGCCATATCCTAGAACTTTTGTAAATTAATGTGCCAGGTTCCTGAACAAAGCCCTGATTGCACCAAGTGGCTCGGAGGAAGATGCCAAGTTGTGTAGCCTGAATGATGTTGAAGAAGCCAAGGCAGTACTCAGGCTTGTTCCTATATGGGCTACTTGCTTGGTTTACGCGATTGTCTTTGCACAGTCCTCTACTTTCTTTACCAAGCAAGGAGTGACTTTGGACAGGTCAATATTTCCAGGTTTTGACATTCCGGCAGCTTCCCTCCAATCTTTTATCAGCCTTGCTATTGTTCTCTTCATGCCAATCTATGATCGTGTCTTTGTTCCCTTGGCAAGAATTTTTACTGGAAAACCTTCTGGAATTACAATGCTTCAGAGAATTGGAACTGGGATTTTCTTATCTTTAATATCTATGGTAATTGCTGCACTAGTCGAGATGAAGAGACTAAAAACTGCTCAAGAGTTTGGACTAGTTGATATGCCAAATGTTACAATTCCATTGAGTATTTGGTGGTTAATTCCACAGTATGCCTTGTTTGGAGTTGCTGATGTGTTTACCATGGTTGGTCTGCAAGAATTCTTCTATGATCAGGTCTCCAGTGATTTGAGGAGTGTTGGTCTTTCTCTCTACCTCAGCATCTTTGGGGTGGGGAGCTTTTTAAGCAGCTTTCTGGTCTCTATTATAGAGAAAGCAACTGGAGGCAATGGCCATGATAGCTGGTTTGCTAATAATCTTAATAGGGCTCATCTTGATTACTTCTACTGGCTACTTGCTGGTCTAAGTGTGGTACAATTGGTTGCTTTCTTGTATTTTGCAAAATACTATGTTTATGCTAGGCGAAGCATGATGTAGATGCAGTGCTTTGAGTTGTTTAAATTGTCTTGTGTGTCTAATAAATTATTGTCACTCCCATTGTCTTACATGTGAAGTGAATTGTAATATGGTACTCCACTCCACATTCAAATGATGTAAATCTGTTTCCCAAACCTGTTTCATGAAACAATTGCCTATTATGGGTTGAAAAACCTGTCTATGTTTTAGTTTCTTTTATGTATGTAAAACTATTTAATCAATTTGTATATCTTAAGCCCTCTTTGAAACAGGTATTTAGTTATCAACTAATACATAAAAGTCTAATGTTGCAATCAATTGTACGGATCTGCTTATTGAACTGCCTTTGGATGTTGTAATTGCTTCTTGATCTTTTGCTTGAATTATTCTGACACTTCTATACTTATGAATCCTAAAGTTGGAGCACTATATTGTTGCATCTATTTAGCTTTGTAGCGCACATCCTCTTATAATAAGTTTTATACAAGCACATTAGGATATTCTGTTAATGGTGGTGAATTCAGTTTATCGTACTTTTATTGAAATCATAATATATTTAGCATACATCTAATTGAAGGGGATTAAATATGTTTAATTTTAATTTAGAATTTGTTATCAGCAATCTTGGTGTCTTAAATGTTGATGACTGATTTGTATTGGTTGTTTCATACCCTTATTTTTGTAGTATTCATTCCTATTTCAATATTCAGCATGGTTGGTGGATATGGTATCATTTATTGTAGAGAATATTGCTGTTTCAATGCTTTTTGACTCTTCATAGAGAATGTTTTAGAAAATGTTTTTGAATGATCTAGGTGCACTCAGTATAGGTAGGTGATTGACAATTGCTAACTACCAGTTGAAGTTTCCGTTTTTGTTTTTTTGCATAGTTGGTGCCCTTCTCTCTCTTTCTCTAGAAATCTTTCTGAATTATTTTCATATTTGGTCTATATCTCTTAAGAACAAGGAGTGTGACAACAGTCTGTGTCTATTTTTCTTGGTTCTTCTCTATCATAGGCTTCTCTGCTAGTCTCACAGTCTTCTTCTTCTTCTTCTTCTTTTCCCTATTATTTCTTTCCCCTCTCTCTTAATTACTCAATTATGACATGGAAGTTATAAGTTCAAATAGTAGAAGCAACCTCTTTGTGAAAACAAGGATAAGGCTACATTTAACCCTTCCCCAAACACCTAGGTGTAGGAGCATCAGAAGGATGTCCTCTTCTCATCTCTCTCTTGGTTCCTTAACTTGCAATACTTAGAATGAACTCGTGATGATGTCTGGCGAGTCAGTGCTCTTTTCTTAAAGATTTTAATTGGTAAACTTACGAGTTTTGCTTGTTGATTTTATTTTTTCCCCAATTTTTGCAATTCCAATTAGCATATATTTTTATCTACCAGAGGAGAAATGAAGTTGTGGAGCAAAAGAAGAATGAGTATGAGTAGGAAATGGAACAATATTTAGATGAAAAAGATGAGAAGAAGAGATAACAGAGTATATATACTATTGGGTGTAGCTTTTGGCTATGTATGTGATTTGGCACTTAAAGGCATGATTTAAAACATCTGTGCAAGTTTCTCTGTTTGTTTCAGTTTTAGGCCAAAATTAGACGAAAGTGGCCGCAATTTTGTAGACTATGATTGGGTTATGGTCGGTTCTGAAATTAAATGCCCTTTGTTTGTGTGCTCTCTAGGGTTTGGCTTTGTTTTGGTTTGACAATGGTTAATTATGCACGCAGTTTTATCAATCATTCTAATGTTGGTTTCAATTCCTTTTTTTTTTTTCTCTCAAAAATAATATGTATCATTCATTTTAATTATGTTAAGATAGAATAACAATGTCGGGAGGTAGCAATTTTAAAGGGACTAAAAATGTAGACCTGATGTTTTTAGGAACCCATGTCTTCCCAACCACAGTCCAACCGGTCCATGCTTAGTCATAATTTATTTGTTTCATATCAAATTATTAGCCACTACCACTTAACATACAATCGGAACAAGAAACTATACGAAGTTGCCGACAGCTGTGGTCTTGGCTAATGCAATTATGGTAATGCTCTCAAGAGCGGCCATTTGAAGTAAAAAATAATATTAATTAATTAATTAATTAATATAAAAAATTTAATTTATTTATTATAAAATATTATATTTATTAAATTAGATAAATTTTTTTAGTGTTTTATAAAGTGATTTTATTAATTAAAAGCCATTCACTTCGATAAAAAATAAAATTCTTATAATAAATTGTGATTTTTTTTTGTAATATTTAATATTACTTTTAATATATATATATATATATATATATAGAAATATGTATGATCTGTCAATTGGTTTTCCGCCCATGGGCTAATCTCAGGGGCCTAGTGAATAGCAACTAAAGAAACATGCCCCAAAAAAAATAAAAAACAAAAGAGGGGGGCGACTATCTTATATTTGTTTATACTTTCATTTGAAGTTTCAGACAAAAATTTAGAAATAAAATTTTATTTATATATAATTTTTTTATTTAAATTATTATTATTTTTTTATCTTTTACTCTCTAATAAATAAAATTTTATATTAAAATTTTAATTTATTAATATAATATTAATTTTTTTTAAAAAAATAATTCTTGAATCTAATAATGGATGTGATGCACTATATATATACACACATTCACGTACACATACACATACGGAAATGAACCAATAAAAGGCAATTATATGTGTTTCTCTGTCGTCTCGCGGAGGTGATGGACAGAGTGAGGAAGGAGAAGTAAGAAAAGCCGAAATAGATTCAAATCAGTAGTCCATCCAGCAGGTACTGCTAATCTCTGGAGTGAATTCCTCGTTGATCTATTCTTTTTCAACCCCACCTTTTTGGTTTTTGGTTGTTGTTGAAAGTTTGAGGATTTTCGAATAATTTGAAGTTCTTTTTGATGGGTTTGTCTGGTTTGCGGCTGTGTGGCTGTTGGTCTTTCTTTTGGATTTTAACTTGTCTAATGTTGCCCTGTGGGAATTAGTTGTAACGGCCAGGCATGGCGATTTCCGGTTGCATTGCAGCCTGCTATTCTAAAATCCCTGTTGTATGAGCTATCTTTTAAGTGATTGACTATGACTATGGGAATTAGTTGTAACGGCCACATTGGCACCGAGTTTGGGATGTTATGCAGTGTGTGATTCAGGTCACCCATTCGAAGCTCCAATATGAATTCTGTAATTGCGTGTTATGTTTGTATAGAAAAAAAAAAAAAAAAACTCTGAATCTTTAGTCACAATTGTTTATGCCCTCATAGTTTCCGATGTTTGGTCATGAAGAACAATGGAAAATCGGCTGCTGGGGGGTGAGCGGGGTGACCATTCATTATTATTATTATCGTTTTATCCCCACTTCCTCTTTATTTTAAATCTCATCTCTTTGAGTATTGACCAGAAAAGAGGAGAAATGTTGGGATAGTGGAGAATGTCACACAATATCACATTTTATAATATAAGATTAAGAGGATGTTGGCAACAAAGCAAAAGCCAAGAAGTTACAGCACTTTACGTCTTTTAAGGAATGATGGATATATGTCTTAAGTGTATAAAATATGTATACCAATCTACAAGTATATATGAAAGGCAAATGCTGCTGTGTTGGAAATAGGTCTGTCTTAAATCTTACCATGCCATAATACCCTTACTAGGGCTTTGAAACAATGTTGTATTTGCAGGATTACACCCCATGCTTTGGTCTCCCTCCCTCTCTCTCTCTGGGCATTCTCTCTCACTTAGTATAGAGACTGTGAGTGTACAATTGTTTAAGATTTGATCTATTACTTAGACTAGCTTGACTAAATCCCTTGAAACCCATCTCTCCTGAAAAGGACTATTCTCTGTCCTTGTGAAGTCCACTGAGTTTGTAGGAATTTGGCTAGCTCTCTCTCTCTCTCTCTCTCTCTATCAGCCTCTCTCTCTGTGTTGGGGTGTCTGCTTGCAGCTCTAATATTAGTATCTAGATTTAGTTATTTCTTGTAATAGTCGTTTGCATACATAGCAATGAATTTGAGACTAGTGGGAACTCTGGGGTTTTGCAAATCCACATTGGTGTTTTTAGACAAGTAAAATTGGTTCGATCAAAATTAGGAGTTGGATGAGAGAAAGAGTACTGGTAGTGGAGATTAGCTTTGTTGGAAAATGGGAAAGGAAGAGCCACACTGGAGTGGCCATGAGTTCAGAGGACTAGGGGGCACCAGCAGTGGCTGTGGTGATATATAGTATCACAGTGTTGGTACTTGGAACTTAGTTAATAGCTTAACGTCTGCATCTCCTCCTTTTGTTGGTGGAAAAGGGAGAGGGATTTATGTATCTGTTTTATATCTTTTAGTTTATTTTCTTTCAGCAAATAATCAAGATTTTATTTCCCATTCACTGTTTGTGATTAAGATGTTGAGACTGTTTCTCATAATTCATGTTCCAACTGCAGATTCCTCTTTTATATAATAACCATCAGGAGTATTACTGTAGATGACAGATTTGTACCTTTCTCTTTAACTCATTCATTAGTTATCTAAATGGGCTATTCTGATTCCAAAGACTCACATATGTGCATTCTAAAACTTTCCCAGGCCCAAAATTTCACCCCTGGCTCCCAAGAAAGTAAGCAGTGTGTGTTCACAAAAGGATAGGGAAAAGCTGGTAAGGCTGATTCTTTCAGAAGGAGAATCGAGAAGGAAAGAAGGTGGAATCAATTTATAATGGCTACTTCTGCCAAGATTGATTCCCTTGACAATCGTACTCTGAATGGAGACTGGATAACTGTTTTACCTCGGCGTGGCAGAAAAAGAATGAAACTCTCCAAAATTGGGACTCCAGTGGAACAACAGCATCCATGGGTTCCAACTGATCCTACACCTGATCCAGACAGACAACTAAAACTGATACAGAAGATTCATACTTGTCTGAAGAAAGTTGAGAGTTCTCAATTCTATCAGAACTTTGTGGAACAAATCCAAACTCCGGACACATTTAATTCTTTTTGCAGGGTTTTGGGCTCGGAGCTGAGGTTCGAGATGGTAATATATGGCATTGGGAGCATTGAATTGTATGAGACCCCTCAACTCCAGCTAAGCCTTGCAATCTTGATGAGAAAAAAGTTTGGTTGGATTGGGAACATACAGGTTTTTGATCCTGTTCTTTCTGCAACTGAAATTCGGGTTCTTGAAGCGCTCGGCTGTACTGTTCTATCTGTAAATGAGCAAGGTCGTCGACTTGCTGAAAAGCCGACAGTCTTCTACATGCCGCATTGTGAGGCAGAGTTATATAGCAACCTTCTGCAGGCAAACTGGAGGGTGGATCTGTTACAGCATATTGTTTTGTTTGGAAACAGCTTTGCGGCATACCAGCAGTATGTTTCAGAGTTCAAGAACTCCACAATTGTTGATTCAACAAGGTATATACTGGCTGCTCAAAAGTTTGCAGATGAACATGCCATTAGAACAGTTTCAGATGATTATTTTTCTGCTTTTCATGATTCAAGTTGGCATTTTTTTAGCCCTGCTATTGATAGTGAGCTGCAACATGTCCAGATTGGTTGATGCTGCTTAAAAGGTATTCAAGTGTGGTATCAGTATTTGCAGTGGTTAACATTAATTGTGATGGTTAATTCTGTATGTATGCCCCTTGATGAACAATTCGCTGCCTGTATCTCATTGATTTTAATTCAACTTCGCTGGCGTTCACTTGCATCTGCCTCTCCTTTTTCCTCGACCTTTTCTTTTGCCTTTTTCTTTTAAACACTTTTTGGCTGTTCTTTCCTCTACAGCTCTAATTCTCTCCACCATTTTCATATTGAATTCTGCTATTTCTTTCCTTTTCTAGTAGTCAGCATCCATTCTTGCAAGCTGGTCTTGTTCTTTCCGTCTTGTTTGTTGATGCTACTCCAATCCATATTGATAATAATTTTCCCATACGTCCATCTCCACATACTTCAAAAGATTGTTTAATTGAGAAAGGCTGACAAGCAGAATCAAATGAACGAACAACATGATTAAATAAAATAAAAAATTGCAAGTGAATGAGATTATGCAAGAAACTTGAGTGCTAGGGTTTTACATAGCACCGAGTCTGCCATGATCAAGAAAAGCAGTCACACTTGTATTAATCCTAAAGGAACCCATGAGCGAAGGCACCCAAGTCGAAATTAAAACTGGAATGGGAGATGGAGAAGCAATGGATTGCTGTTGGATAATATAGATGATAGAAGTCAGAAGCCATGCCAATGATATGTTAACGTCGCCTTCATGAACTTGGAACATTTGTAGCCCTTCAAATTGCCCGAGTGATCCCAAGGTCCATATCAAAGAATTCGTTGTCCAGAACACTTGCAGGATTTTGGAGCCTTGATGAATCAAAAGAATCCTTCAATCGATCATGACCCCGCAAGCCTAACGGACACAAAATTCACATCCACACACACACACACACACAGAGATCATACATTGTTGTCCAATCGTAACCTTCGTTGAGCCAAGAATTATTTAGTTGTGCAAGAGGCCTCGGCTACCCTTGTAGAAGTAAAGGCAAATGCATAGTGATAACTCACTAATCCGACTTGGGATCCCATGCTAGACAATCGTTAGGAGTTCCGAGTACTTAGAAGGATTAGAAAGAATCTCTGTAGCTTTAGTTTCCATAAATAGTGAATTCACCAAACCCCTCTTCCAAATTCATGGCATCTCGATCAATCAAGCTTGAAACATAAACACAAGCTTATGGCCAAGGTGGATACAAGACCTGAAAACCACAAGAAGATGACACCCAAGGATGCTCTCAAATTCGAATGAGTTCTCCATTCCCTATCTGACATCTGTTGAAAAAAAAAGAGACTCATTCCTTGTATTTTCCTATCCAGTACAAAGTCTTAACATATCTTAAAATCTGCCCTATGGTAACATTATATGCAAAAGGAGTATTATGATCATTTTTAAATTTTTTTTTATTAAATATAATCAAGTAATATGAAAATAATCATCAATAAAAATAATTATCAATGAAAGTTACAGAATATTTAAAACTAAATTCAAAGATAATTGATAAATACTTCAAATATCAGAATGTATTAAATTAAATTTTTTTTTTTTTTAAAAAATAAGATACACAATAATATTTGATAAATTTTGGTGACTCGTAATCTAAAAAAGGAAAATGTTATAGGCGAGAAAATAATTTTAAAAAATAAATAAGAATGAGTGAAACCCCATTCAATTTTAACGCAATGTTCATACTTCATTTTCTATATTTCCCCATCATGTCTTGCAGCCATACTGAATAATAGAATGATTTGGCAAAACGCACAAACTTCTCCCTCCCTCAGACTGCTTGAAATCTCTTATCACTTGAAGGAACCTGGCTAGCAATATACTGGCCGAGCTGGATCTTACTCAGAGACAGCCTGACATTTACTTTGGGTAGGCTATCAGATTGGGGCCTTTGTTCTCTGCATTCTGCATAACATTCAGGCCCAATTGTCAAACTAACTTTGTAAAGGGCTATTCACTGATCATTTGACTCCATGTGCTTGAAAGTGTAGATTGTAACTGAAATGGAACTTCAAGCATGTAAAGCTGAAAAAAAAAAAAAAATGGTTAGTAAGATCCATAACTTAAGCCTTAATGGTTTGAGTGAAAAATGGTGTCAAAAAGGCTCAATAGATGTTGCTTACTCCTTTGTCAGAGAAGATAAGCCTGCGCCCACAAGCTAAAGTTTTTGACCCCAAGTTAAAATGGTTACATCTAGAGAGAGAGAGATTGATCATCAGCATCATCTTCTTGCCAAGTTATCCTACTTAAAAAGTGGATTGTCTCTTGTTTTCTTCATTGTTGATTACAGAAATAGAACTAGAGCACAATTGCCTGCACTTCCAACTCAAACTTTCTACCATATTTTTGTCTTGATTTCCAGTTAGGACTATTGAAGGCAGGACATCACATGTTCCCTACCCTATTTTCTCTAAAGTAGATAAATAAAAAGGGACATGGAAAAAAGAATATAAGCTTGCTTGCAATGGGAGTGTGCACATACTCACAAATTTGTGAAAACAAAAATTGACAAGAAAATACAGCAACAACTGACAAGCAGTTAATGTGTTGCATATTATTGGAATGTTTGAACAATTGGATCAGTCAAATACATTATGTCTGCACCTCAAGCTTCAGTAAAAATGGAGTCCTCTGCACCTAGTAAACAAGGCTAGCTTTAGCCAGACATATTGCTTACAATATTACAGAAATGGTCCAACCATTCAAAGCAAATTTTACTTCAGAAAAGGAAAAGGAGAGCTCCAAATTTGCATTTTTTAAATGCCCTTCTGGCCTTTCATGCCAAAGCAATAACAACTTAAACCCTCCCTTCACCAAAACAGAACTTACTATTAAGATCTTGTAGGCTGGCTTTTTTAATATTATTTACTATCAGTCTCACATTATTATATTCATATATTTCTTCCTGCCAATGACTTCAGGCATTTTTCCAAATTTATTTGTCAAAAAATATGAGTATATTTGTGTTAATAGAAAACTCATGCTGTCAATATCAAAACAAAACTTTTATTAATGTAGCACACTTTATAATCAGCGGCCATTACACTTAGATTTTACTCATCAGTTGAGCAGACCAGAGACTATTCATCAATATCCCATGTTAGAAGATACTAATAACATTTCTTTTCACTCCTAGCATAAAAAATTTATTCCATAGCTAACTTGTGTTTGTGATATCGAACAAGGGAAATAAGGGAAAAAGAGGGGTATGTTTGTATTTAGGCAATGTCTGAAAAGGAAAATTTTTTTTCTTTGTAGCTCACCAGATTTATTCATTCCAAAAAGAAAAGCTATTAATGCACTCAGTTGATGCATAAAATGACTAATTCACCACTATCAACTTTTTTATTATTATTATTATTATTAACATTCATTAATTTTGGTATAAGGGCAAAATTAAGATTATCATACATATTATTTTTCTTACTCTTCCAATACCCATTTCGTTTCTCTCTCTGTTTTTTTTTTTTCATCCTCATTTTCCTCTTTCCTACCAAACTGTCACAAGTACTACAAATCATATGTGGCCCTTTATTTTTGTTTAAAAGGTGTAGTGGTTATGAAGTGTTATGGAATTGAAAATGCAAAGCCATTTTCAACACTGAAAACTGTCCAATGTTGAACTAAATGGGTTTTTTTTTTTATTTTTTTTACAGACATCTCTAATCTCTATTTGCAGCCTCATGATCTCAAACTTCATTAAGCTTAACATAAGTTTTTCAAAGAAGATACGGTTCCATACAATGCATTACATGGCATTCTGCATGGTGGTTTCTATTTGCATTTTTAACAAGATGACACTGTAAGAAAAGAGAGCAGCCGAATTTTGTTGCAGACTTGTACGTTGTACTTTGGCGAGAATCAAAATCATTTTGCAAGAAAATAACCTTTACCACTAAGATACAAGGTTCCATGGAGAAACCATCTTTTGGGGTTGCGGTTTTTAATGCAAAACAAAGGAAGCTAGTCCTGAACAAAAACAAAGAAAATTTCAAGCTTTTAGATGAAATAAATGGTACAAAAAAAAAAAAAAAACTCCATTTGATCGCAATTTTCTCATTTCAACCCCTATTAAAGAGAGGAGACCTTTCAAATAGAATGAATTATTACCAAGTAAGTATATTTTCCACATCAAACAACAATTGGCTTATTTATCTGCGGTAAGCTAACAAATTTGAGAGGTTTTTTTTTTTTTTGTGCTGGCCCCGATTTAGTTTTGCTTCTATCAAGCAAAGCTTAGTGGGGCCCCATTAGGTGGGGACCACAATTGATGAAAAATCTCAGTAACAAACCCCGCCCTTTTTAGGAAACGACAAGGAAATCCTCACATCACGAAAGTTAAAAATCTGTCCTTTTTGTACCACCTTCTTTCCACCACTTCATGCCTAGTATGCGCCACTCCAACTCTCTCTCTCTCTCTTTCTCTCTCATGCCATCTCTCCCTTAAAACAGTCTTTTTTTTTTTTTTTTTGGTTCAATTTGTTTAATATTCCAAACTAATTCTCATCTGGGTTTCCTTTGCAACATTTAGCCATCACTTTTTTTTATCTTTGATTTCTTCTTCTACCAGATTGGGTACAATCTTTCCTTTTTTTTTTTTTTTTTGTGGGTGCTTGTCTCTCAAGAAATGTCCTTTCTTTTTTTTTTTTTTTACTTTTGCCCAAACGAGGGGTCTATTTTTTGTTCTTGAACTTCTGATCCTGTTACTGTTGTGAACTAATGCAGGAAATAGAGAATAAAAATTCAAATAAGATGTATGAGGAGACAGGCTGCTCCTATGCCAGTACCAGCTCAGAAGGTGCAAAAGATGAGGCTTATTACCCATCCTTGCCACCGCCTCAGCTGTCGTTCATGGCAGGCAGCAACAGCATCACGCGGACGAACAGCTTTGAAGAGAATCCGAAACTCTCATCCGAAGAGTTCTCGCTCTCTTATCAACTTCAGCAGCAACTGGCGTTTGGTGCCAATAACAATTTTCAAGTTTTCACCTTGCCTAAAGAGACGCCTCCTAAAGCTCGTCCAACAGCAGCTGACCTTCTCCATATTTCTTACCTACCCAGCTGCTCAGCCTCCACCTCCTGTTTCCTACCAAACTCTGCCATTTCCTTCATTAGCCCCACAACCACTCTTGACACTGCTTTGGGCCTTTTGGGTGATCTTCCAATTGCAGATACTGCCCCGTCGTCTACCGGACTGTATGACCAGCTTTTCCCCTTGCAGCAATCTACGCCACCAACCCATACCTTGGGATGCGGTGGTTCCTTGTTATTGGGTGGCGGAGGGCATGTTCATAGAGAGAAAAATGAAGGACTAGGAGGGCTTTACCCAGATGGGGTTACGGCTCCCCAACTATTTGATCATGGAGTTCTGGAATTTGCCACTGAGTTTGGTTCTATTGGTAAACGAAATGAAGCTGGCATTAATGCTAAGGGGACCAAACATAATGTTAGCGAGTCCCAAAAGAGACGGTACATGACTGATAAGTATGAGGCCTTGAGGAGTTTGATTCCAAACTCCACTAAGGTAGTGATTTTATTGTACTAATTATGTTTTATTATCTTTCTTGGTGCTCATTGGAACAGATGCATGTAAAATATGTTATTTGGGTTCATCAACTTTTGAACTTGTTGGGCCTTTTTTTCTTATTGCTTGCTCAAATTTTATATTCCTTGTTCTTTTTTTTTTTTTTTTCTTGTTTTGGTGAGTTTTACTTGATTGTTCTGGAGGATATTATAGAATGACAGAGCAAGTGTGGTGAGAGACGCTATTGAGTACATCAAAGAACTCCTTGGAACAGTAGATAAGCTCAAATTGCTGGTGGAGAGGAAGAGATATGGTTGGCAAAGGATCAAGAGGCATAAGACTGATGCTGGTGAGCCACATTTGTCCAGCACTGCGTCGCTGAGGAACTCTTGGCTTCAGAGGAAGTCCAAGGACACTGAGGTTGATGTTCGCATTGTGGAAGGTGAGGTTACTATTAAGCTCGTCCAGAGAAAGAAGATCAATTGCTTGCTGTATGTGTCCAAGATCCTCGATGATCTCCAACTGGAAATTCAGCATGTTGCCGGTGGCCATATTGGCGATCACTGCAGGTTCTTGCTCAATACCAAGGTTGGTAATTATCCCCTATTTTTCATTTTTATGCACCTGATATGTTAGAAAACGAGGGGTTTATCTTTTATGACAGTGTGAATTCAATTTTGCAGATGCAGGAAGGATCTGGTATATACGGTAGTGTCATAGCCAACAAACTGATTGAGGTTGTGGATGGAGAGCCGCCCCTAAAGGTTGCCACTGCTGGGAAGGAATCATTCTTAGACAGGAATTCATGAGTACTCAAAAGGGAAATGTGGTCAACAGGAAGTTTTTGTTTCATTGTTAGATAAAACCGGCAGGGACTGCTGGATGCCTAGTACAATTCAAAAAAGAAAGAGGACAATGATTCTTAGGGTATTATTGGTTTGCAAATTTTGCAGGCTCATCATTTGCTACACCTTTTAGTGAATGTTTCTTTTTCTTTCCCTCTTTTTATTTTTTTGGACAAAATTTAGTCTAAATCTTTGAACTGGGCATCTTGGAAGATTCATAGAATTATAGTTTTTGTTCTAATCAGTCTTGTTCTAAGTGCTCTTCTATGCAGTTGACACTACTTTTCTCATGGTATTAAAGTTCTTCACATAATATTTTCAATTTAGCTACTATCATATCCTATGCATACAAATCTTAATTTGATGGTCCATCTCATAAATCTATGGTAGCTAAGCTTGATCTCTAACCCCTTTTCTTGCATTAATATAAATTTCTAGTGAGTTGATCTCCATGTAATTATGGAGCTAGAGAAGCCTCCTATTCCTCCTCGCCCTCTATTCCTGCTCTCAATAAGTATTTTTTTTTTGCATCAAATCTTCATTAGCCTGAATAAAAGAACTACATTTTGAACAATAGTAAAACTCACTCTAGCAAAAGTGCACAAAAAAAAAAAAAAGGCGAATTTAAACAGAGGGAATATGCAAATGGAGCTGGACGGGGACAGGCCACTGGAATTGGCGTGAAGAGGCCTAGCATCAATTTGTATGCGAAATCGAATAAGGTGACAACTGGCAAAAATGGTTGCTTGTCCTACCATATATTTTGAAGAATTTCGTTAACAATTGTTGAACATGCTTCGATATACTATAAGAACCGTCCCAGCGACAGACACAATTACTACTATGTCTCACATAGGTTTATGCATATTATTTTATTTTATTTTATTTTTCTTAAAATTAAAAAATAAAAAGAAAAAGGGTTACGTTTCTTTAGTGCGTTTCTTAAATGACATAAGTTCGATTATACTTAATTTTCACGGTATTATGGTTTGAGATCTAAGGGACTGTGAGACTCATTAGTCAACATTTTAGTTTAGCCATTTATAAATACTATAATGTTTTTTTTTTAATTAAAATATTTGTTAAGTTATGAATTATATAATAAAACAATTTATTTATTTTTTTTTTTTATAAATTTCAAGCTTAACGAATTTTCAGATAGAAATCTATGCTAATGTCCATTGAAGTACTTTTAAATAACGAAAAAAAGTGTTTCGTTGCATTATCTTCGTCCTCGAGAAAACAAAAAAAAAAAACATTAATATCTATCATAATAGACAGTGAACCGTTTCCACCAAAAGCTCTTGCCAAGCATGCACATATCAGAGTGCTTGCCGCTAGCACATGCATATAGTTGGCTACGAGCTGGGAGGCTAGCGTCTTGGTGGGGGAAGCCGCTTGTTCGAACACTGTGAATGGTTTTAAGTGCTGGGGGGCCAATTGTTCGTCGCCTAAAATACGGTGAACCATCTCTCTAACAAGTATTGGGGAGGCTTGGTCATAGCAAGCACGTATGCTCAAGTATTGCTGCTTGCAGGTGTTGGATGGTTGTGGACGGACAATCCGGGAATGATAGCCAGCTCCTCCGACCATGTCCGGGGGGGCAATGCGTCATGTACGCCATCGCCGACTGGGCAAAGGCATGAGGAAAAGCTCGCGCACCGCCTCAAACGAGCTGACGACGCGGGGAGATAGCCCGCCCTCGGCAGCTTAGTGTGCTAAACTCATCAGGCGAGGTTAGCTCCGCACAGCATGCAAACCCACGAGAGAGGTTAGCAGTGTGCTTGCCTTTCGCACTTTTTTTTGACAACTTGTATTCAATTTCTGATGGAATTGGACTCCCTTGTACTTTCACTTTCTCTAAGATTGCGGAGCATGTGTTCCCCATACTTTGATTTGCTCCCTCTTGACGTGCCCCCCAGTAATTTTTGAGCCACCCCAACACAATCTCCCCTAAGCGATAGTATCTCGGTGTTTCCAATAATGGGTGTTATGCTTGTCAAAATGACCATGTCGGAATGAATTCCGTTATACTTTGACCATCCCTGAGGTCGACGAGCACGTTCCCTAAGCTTTGATTTGCTCCCTCTTGATGCCCTCTGTTGAACCATCTTGAGACATTTACCCCATTATCGCATTGCTTTGTGTTTCCAATAACGAGTGATCTGCTCGGCAAAATGACCTAAATGTCCGTTTCATTGTGTTCCTCACATTCTTCATAGGTTTAAACAATGAGTAATTGATCGTCGTTTCAACTATTAAAAAGTACACAACTTGGATTCTCAAGTTAGATAAGAAAAAAAATAAAAAAACAGAGTTGTGCAATGTTGATATCTCAAGGACTTGAACCCGAATTCCTTAAAAATATTTCAAGGTAACGTTTGGCTAATCAAACTAATAATTTATTTATAACAAATTCTTTTTCAACCTTTTAATACAATATTAATATATGACACATATATTTGTATTGTGTATTCTCCGAGGCATGCATGCCTAAATGAAGTTGGGCAATCATACGTTTAGTTTTAAGAAAAAGATAATAAAAAAGTGACTTGAAAAATTGAAAAATTCTCAATTTAGCCCAAACAAAACTCTAAACACTCAACTTTTTTTTTTTTTTGTTTTAGGAGGGTGGGGAGCGTGATGGCTTAAGCATGTCCATGCATCTCCCTGCCATAGGGCTAGATTTCCTAATACTTAGGTAATTGTCTCTTCCTCTCCTTAAGCAATATGTTAGGTAGCTTGCATTCTAGCAAAAACATTAGGTGCAAGCACCGGTGATACAATTCTTATCTTAGATGAAGCACTTGTCAATTCACATGTAATTTGTCGCCCTTAGTGATGTGAACAATGATTCCTTTAAGTGCTTCCATGTGCTCTTTATCTCAATGAGTTTCTCAAGCATGTTGTACACTCAGTGGGGTTATCACTTAGTGTATGCAATTACACATGAGTGATAATAAGGTCAAATAGGCTTGTAGGCTTCATGCTTGAGTGTCAACTGATAACCTTTAATCCCCTATCTATTGATTTCTAATTCACCTTGAGGTGAAATACAAAGGTATGTGTTGCTTTCTTAATTTGGAAATCATTGTAATGTTTATGTCCCTTATTGCACTTTACCTTCTCAAGGATGTAAAGTAGACCACATATTGTTGCTTGTGTCCCTTGTAAAGTCGATTATTATAGCTTTGGTTCACGGTTCGTTGGTTATGCTCTCAAATGTAAAACATTACATAGTAAGGGGAATTGTGGTTCCCCTTCATTTATGCTCATAAAGAGTTGTTGTCCCTCTATAACGCGACTATTATATTTGCTCTCATTTTAAAAATTAAGTCATGCATGCATAAGTATGAACTAATTCAAACTAAAACTATAAATGGTTTATTAAAATAGTTCTAGTTTATTCAGTGGTATCTGCTACTTAGATAACTATAGTAATTCTAGAGTTAATACATGTAACAAATCTCAACTTCTAAAAGAGATGTATTTATTAAATAAAAGTTTGACATAAGCTCAGTTTATTGCTCTAATGATTCATGATAACTCGATAGATCACATGACCAACGTGTTGGCAGTTCATCATTCAAATTTTTACCTTATCAACTTTTGATAGTAAGATAAAGGTTGATTGTTAGTTCCTTGACATGAAAATGTAAGCATTTGGTAGGTACCTTAAACCAATGTTTGACATTAAATTGGTATGAGATGGACATATCAAAGGAAACAAGGTAAATGAGAAAGTTAATGTGCACAGTGGTAAGCCAAAAGAGGCTAGATATGGGTTATGGTATTAGTAACAAATGGGTAAAAAAGTGGAACCTAGAGTATAAGTGGTGTTATAGTAACATGTTATGGCATTAATGTTAATAGAAAAGGGTGTTTGGGTCATGGGTTAGTACAAGAACATGTAATAATGGCACAATAGTGTGTTGTTGACAATAAGTGACCATTTAAACACATCAATATATTCTTCTACCTGATAACTAATTCATTTATACTCTTTAAGGAGGTTATGTCTACTCATTTAAGAGCTTGCCAATGTCAGCACATAGATAAAGGTTTGTTCTATGCTTTATGAATATAAAGTAGATGAGATAACAAAGGTCTCAAGGATTGACTACTCATCACAAGATGTTGGCACACAAGTTAAGTCTTAGGCTAATAATGTGTTTCATAACATACATGTATAAATTGGACATGTGTGGGAGACCATATGACTTGGAATAGACAGCATCAAGCTAACATAACCTTAAGCTCTATAAAAATAGGGAGATCATAAGTAGTGCTCTTTAAAAATGTTGACAATGTGTTGATTGAAGCAAGATAAAAGGTGTTGCTGGCCAAAGTGGGGGCTTTTATAAGTAACTTAAAGTTGGCAGATTATGTCATTCAACTAGAAAAAAGTGGCATAAGTGAGATGTTCAAGGCACTTAAATATGAAGCAAAAAATTAGGAAATTAGAGCACTTTCTTAAGTTATTAACTAATGAAATCATGCAATATACTAAGACATAATTAATTTGAAAGCCGAGTGATGCAAGTCTAAGTAGTTTGAGTGTCAATTATAAATTTTATAAATAGATGTAAGCAATCAAAGTCTCATAAAAAAAAGAAGTAAAAAGCAATATTAGGCATTATATCCTTTTATTACTTTTATATATTTTTGTAAAAAGTAATAAAAGGTTGAGAAATTTCCTATATGTATTATGTTCTTACTATTTTACTTGTATGTAATCAAGTAAAAACAATTTGCATGTGTTCTTGGATATGGGTTTGGTTAAGATCAAGAGGTGTATTAGTGTTATAACAAAGCCAAAATTTTTACTAGAAAAATTGGTCGTGTGAGACATACTATGAATCCCTTAAACTAATTAACTTAAGAACACAAATAAATTAGTAACACCTTGCACCAATTCTTACATGAGAAATTAGGTATAAATACCTAATTAAGTAAGGCGTTTCAAGAATATATGTATTGTAGTACAATATAAGAGGCTAAGGCATTGGTACCAAGGAAAAGAGACATACAGGTTATTAATTGGTGTAATCAGGTATGGTAATGATGTGACAACATATTTTACTAATGCACTAGCATATTGTTGGCTACTGAGTAATACCTCAAACATATCAATACTTCTTTCTACTAAATGACCATATTCGCTAATGCTTTTTAGTGAGATAATGTTGAGACTTTAACTAACGTTGCTTTGAGGACTTTGCCAATACCTTACAAAAAATCAAAGTCTTAGGGTTTTAGGGTAAATATGGTTGCATGACTAAAACTTTAAGGAATTGACAGAATGACACCATCAAGTGTGAAGCTTGTGGAGCAATTTGGTTGGTTAATTTCATTAACAAATGAGATCTCAACTTGCTAACTAGTTATGTGAATGTGATCTTCTGTGGCCACCTTCGTAGAGGGACTATAGCCTTATAGTCCAAGGAAGTTTAAGGCAATGACAAGTTTATGATACCCTCATATGTTTTAGACTCATGTACACTACACTGATCTATTCAACAAGTTTATTGCCTTGGCCAACAAATGTAGGTAAACTTTGAAATTTCATTATGATAGGAAGAGATCATTGCAATTATTTGTTTTTAAGGATAAATTCCTAGTAAGTGTGAGTTATTAACTTATGTTGGCTATGTCTTTACCCTTTGTATGCATTGCTCATTACTCATATTAATTGAATGGTTCAATGAAGTGTTCAAATTATGACAACATGGGTGATTCATCACTGGTAAAGATGATTAAATATTGTCTTAGTTTTAACCATAAATGATACTAGCCAATGATTAATAAAAGTTATTTTTAGAACTTTATAAGCACCTTATGAGAAATTAAAGTTTTTGGGTTCTAAGGGAAGTATGGTCACAAAACTGAAACTAAAAAGAATTGATGGAAGGACACCACTAAGAGTGAAGCCTGTGGCTTAATTTGACTTAACACAAGAAAACTTACTAAGTTTAGATATAATAAGAATTGATATACTGATAGCTCATTTTTGATTCTATTGGTAGTGGTACTTAATCGTTCTCAGTTGGTGAAACAATTTGTCTGGTTAATTCCATTAAAAAATGAGATCTTAGCTTATTAACTAGTTATGCAAAAATGATCCTCTGTGGCCACCTTATTAAAGGGAATATGGTCTTCTGGGCTAAGGAAGTTTGAGGTAATAACAGGTTTTTCATGTCCTTAGATGTTACATGCAAATTACACTAATGAATTTAATAAGTATATAACCTTAGATTATAAACTCAATTAATCTTTTGAAATTTCATTATGATAGGGATAAATCATTACAATTTTTCATCTTTAAGAACAAATTCTTAGTAAGTGCAAGTCATCAACTCGCATTAGCTACGTCCATTCTATTTGTACACATTACCTATTGCTCCTACCAATTGAATAATCTAACAAAATGTTCAAATTACAATGACCTGGGCAATTCGCCACTAGTAATATCGTGAAAAGTTTGTTGAACCTTATCATTTAAAGAAAGAAGAAGTTGTAAAAAGGCTTTTATAGGTAAACCTATGAAAGAATCATTGTCAAAACCTCTACCTAATAAAATGATCCACAAACATGATTTACCATATGACACCAATTAATTAATGATTGACAAGCCCCTACCCACCCCATCTACCTTAAGGGAAATCATATTGGTCCTTTTACGACATAAACAACAAAACCTCAACACAAGTCACACCAAGAAAATCTAAAAGTGAAAGGTAATGCCTCATCACCCTAAAAATAGTATATGGGTGAGGCATTATGTCTTCATAATAAGAATTTAAACAATTCTCAATAAATATCTTCGCTCTTACATTAATGAATAATATAGTGAAATGCAATACTCAATATAAATTGTAGAATCTTATAAACCATTAAGTTTTTGAACATAAGTTGCATCGAAAGCCTTATAACCAGTGACACATCTGCCTAGGTATTACATAACGTTGCCCACTTTACCTTCAAACCCTCAAGGGCACAATTAGTGGCGAAAGATAACTTTACATAAGTATGACCTCCTAGTTGGACTAAAAACCATGACCCTAATAACACTCAACTCAACAACAATGGTTGAGAGACCTTTGCACAATGTTATGCAGTGCATTGTTGCTTCAAAGCCAGAAGAACCTAACCTTTTCTCATAATGTTACCCCAAGTCAAGCAAAACTATTTACTAAATTTAAGTATATCAATAAGTAACGAAAAAAAAATTATAGGGATTTTCTTAGTAATAATAAGTGAATCAAGAATAACTAAACTTGAGAATTGGGTGCCTCAGGTGTCTAAATTGTAGTTTGGAATAACATCCTCAATTATGGACTTGACCTAGCTCCTCATAAGGGAGCACCAAAGAGGGTAAGAACCTTATCGTGTTCAGACCCTTTTACACCATAAGAAGTTATTTATAAGTCAAGTTATTTATAGATGCAACCCCAATCAAATGGTAAATTTCATCTAAGACTAAATGTGGGCAAGAGACTGATAGGAAACAAGTATAACAAGGAAAAAAATGAAAAAAGACTTTGAAAATTAAGTTAAAGAATACTTGCATTTGTTAGGAGGGAAGTAAATGAGGGCTAATAAGGCACCTTGGTTAGATGCAAAACAACAAGAGCTAGTTCACTAATTAACTTAGGGCATAGGTTGATTACAGGGCATTCAAAGATTAAGTCTTTAAAACATTCAAGGAGATGTCCACCTTACGATCTTAGATATAGTAGCCTTTGTCATGACGTGTCTCGACAACCATATACTCTTGTTGTCAACTTATGGATTTCCCACTTAGCTCCTCTTAAAACATAAACTAAGGAGTCTAACATATGTGTAAGTTAATAAGCAACAAAACCTGTAAAGTACAGGAAAGCTAACTTGGAGGGATCCTCCTAGGGTTACACTATCGACCAACCTTGATCTTCTTTGCACCATATGTCATATGGTGTTCAATATGCCCCTGATAACCCTTAAAAATTTAGAGGACCGAGTGCCTCCCATGCTCAATCGTACTTATAATTGCATTGAAGTTTTTAAGATAAACAATCTTTGGCTAATAGAACAATGTAAGTAAAGAAAGTTGACAAAATAGATTTGTAACCTTAAGAAAAGTATTAGCTTTGAGGGCTTGGTTCAAGGGTCTCAACCTCAAACTCATTAGTAGTAAATAAATTGCTTAAGTTACTCTTATGATAAAAGTGGGTCACTGCGTACCGACCAGGAGACAAATTGGAAACAATCCCTTTAATGATCTTTATTGAGTCAAATAGTATTATTATATGGACATAACTGTATTATTGATTTAATATATTTATGTTTACCTTCAAAGAAAAAAAAAGACAAAAAAAATTAAAAATATTTATAGTTATATTAGTCTTGAGATACATTATCATAAATTTTATTTATATTAAATCTTAAATATACTTTGTAATTTAGAATGATAAGATTTTAGTTAATAATTATATATCTTTTCAATTAAATGATCACAAAATAAATTTGCTCTTCAAACAAATCATTATTTTATAATTTTATAGGTAAAATTGTATTTTTCTTTACCTTCATTAAAAGATAAAAAATAAACAAAGTAAATGAAGAATTAATTTATAATTGTTCAAATAATATTTAAATACATAAATTTAATACTTTTGACTTTCCAAATATGATTTTCCTAGTTTAATTAGTAAATTTTAATTGGTATGAAATAAGTTTCCTCATCTTCTAAAAGAAAATTAATCTCTGAGCCATAATTTAAGGTTGAAAACTAGAAAATAAAGTGCATATAAAATCTTTTAGCTCATAATTTAGGCATGTTATCAAATATTACCTCTTATGTTTTTCAAATATCTTTCTACTCTTGTAATAACTATTGATATATAATATTTTATATGGTTCCTAAACACTAGAATATAAACACTATATCAAAAATTAAAAATTCATATAATTTTACAATTAAATTTCATAATATGAACAATATTAACAACACATTTAATCTAACTAGCTAGTTTTTCTATACAATATAAATGTATAACAATTAGGACAAATACAACCTAACATTTATTTTGTCTATTTGAATCCCATAATTTATGAAGATGAACTTGTCAAGTTGCACTAAACAATGCTCATGAATGACAAAATTATGCTTGTAATTTATTTTAAGGGTTTTTTATATGATATTTATGATTTTTGAATTATAATAAATATTTTTTATATAATCACTTTTGAAACATAAAAATGAATGTTGTATAAGAGCAATCAATGTTTTTAGAAAATAAAATATTTGATTATGTAAGGGGTTTTATAAAAAAGTAAGTATAATTAAAAATTTGAGCCAAAGTAAAAATATATAATATTTAAACTAAGTTACGTTAATGAATTAATTTTTAAAAATTTAACTTCTTATTATTTTTTTGACAAAAAAGTTTTTAAAAAATAAAAAATAAGTACATTTAAAGGGCTAAATCATACCAAATTATTGGCTGGCTAAGCATATATGTTTGAATTTTGAACAATATTTTTATTTTTAAGTAGTAATAAACTTTATGTTATTATTGCAATTATTTTCTATATGAAAATCTTATATAGAAAATGATTAATAATTATGATAAGTCAATAAAATATGATTTGATTTAAAAATTAAGTGTTATTAACTAGACTTTTATTTTAAATTTCTCATTTGTATGAAATATAAAAAAAAAATAATAATAAAAAAAAATATATATATATATCATGCCAATAAAAGTAATTATAAAAAAAAACTACAATATATTCCAATGAATAATAACATGCAAACTAACTATAGTGACAATAGTAATGGTGTCATAAATGTTACTCCATTTTTCTGGATTAATAAATAAACAAAAGAAATTATGCAGCACAGGAATTTAAAAAATAAAGAAAATAAAAACCAGCAAATCGGATGACTACTGAAAGGTCTATTCATCCCAATAATATTAATAAATGTTTTCGAGATACTTGCGTATAAACTATTAAATAAATTAATGAAATTAAACTAAATTAAATAGTAAACATTAAATTTAAGAGTTGTGCGTCGTCGTCTCGTATGAGTGTTCCGTGTTCCGGCTGCGGCTCCGGAATCGGGAAATCGGCCATAAAAAAGGAAAGAAAGAAAAAAATAACGAAGAAAAACGCCGAGAAATAATCAAAGGAGTGATCAGAGACTTCGCAAAGAAAGGGAAGCGATGCCGGACGTGCAAGCTCTGGTGAATGATTTTGTTCTCAAGCTTCGAAAGCGGTCAGTTTGTGGAAATATTTTTGCATTTGTTTATTCATTCGAAAATTTATTCTCATTTCTTCTTGGATTTGTTTTCTTTTTGGTTTTTTCGGTGGGTGGCAGGAAGATTGAGGGCTCGCAGGCGACGGCGAGGCAGACGGCAGAGCTGCTGCGGTCGGTGATTTCACAGCACGAACCAGGCTGGAGCTCTAATTGATGCTGTCAGAGTTGTTGGAGAGCAGCTGATTTCTGCGAATCCTGTTGGTATGCTTTTCAGGCTCATTCTGATTACTCTTGGCTTCTAACTTTTTTTTTCGGGCTCATTCTGATTACTCTTGGCTTCTAACTTCTTTTTTCGGGCTCATTCTGATTACTCTTGGCTTCTAACTTCAAGATGGGTTATGTTTGATGTTTGGCTAATTCTAATTCTTCGTAAAATTTCAAGATTGTGGATCCTTTATTTTTTGTCTGTGTACATTTTGGGTTATATTTTGATGTTTGGTTAATGAAACATTGGTGTTCACTTACTAGCTTCGCTGAGTCAAGTGATCACTACTTCACCTGCTCGAAAGTGAACTTTTGAGGATTGGTAAAATGAAGTCAGAGATTCGGGAATTATAGATTTTCTTGTAACATTTTTGAGTGATTTTGGAATTGTTGCTTCGTGAAGTGGAATGCTTGGGACTTTTCAATTGATACCTATCTGATTTGTGTTTTGCAGAGCTTTCTGTGGGTAGCACTTTGCGGCGTGTTTTACACATTATTAGGGAGGAGGATCTGTCTCTGACAACAGATGCAATTGCGGGGTTGAACTTATCTGCTGGAAGTGATGATGATGACAATGGTGAGCAAGGTGATCAGCCAGTTTTGTCAGCTGCTGCTGCAAGAAGCACATTGCGTCCACCTTCCTTGCAAACCCTGCTGGAAGATATGCCCAAAGCAGCAGCTATTCCTCATGGTTCTTTGTCAGGAGGTGATTCTGAAGGGAAAAGCAAATGTTGGTTCCTCAATTTCATGGTCTTTTAGTCTCATCATGGCATGGAATCATGTATATTATGTTAGTCATTGTGGATAAGAGAATGTCTGATTAATGTGGCCTACTTTATCAGTGACAATAGCATGGCATGTTAAAAAAGGTTTGTTGCTGGAGTTGACAAATTTTGCATGTTTTATCAGCTTTTAAGCTGTAGCTTCTGTGTTTAGGGTGTGCATGCATGTGTTTGAGTATGGATTCTGTAAATCATTTTGAAATTTAAAGATTTTCCCAATCCCTATTACAGTGGCAGATGAAAGTTCAACAAGTTGAAGCATGATGTCATTGAAGCCATTAATGAGCTTATCCAGGACATAGCAACTTGCCAGGAACAGATTGCTGAGCAAGCAGTTGAGCATATTCATCACAAGTAATTATCATCTCTTGAAGCTGATATTAAGTCAATATCATCCATATGACTCTTTTCTTCTCTTTTTCCTTTGTTCAAACATACTTCTCAAAATGTTTGGTTGTCTAGTTGACAACCAAAATTCCCGTCAATGTCTTAAATTATTGGCCCTCAATTTTCTTGGGTTCCTTGTTTTCATGCAATCTGCGGTATTATGTTAATATCACTTGCCTGGGATTATAGGTGATTGAATATGACCAGAAGAGTTAGGGGCAAGCAAATCTATGGTATTGGCTATCTTGTTCTTAGGTTATTCATGCTTAGTTCGATTATTATTTTCATTCCCAGCTAGCTGCTTGAATTTTTGATTTCTTGTCATTGTTATTTTGGGGTTTCTGATCCGGTGAATTCGATGCATCTGCATCTAACTCGAGAATTATCACATAAATGACAATACTTCTGGTGAATCTTTTCCTTTGCATGTCAATTAGTATGAAATCTTTAGAGAGGGATGGAGTTGTGGAGAAAACTCCTTTTTAACTGCCATTGGGATACACTATTTTTGCAAATGGGAAATCATTGAGCATCTCTAATTCTCCATATTGTTGTCTGCACTTGTCAAAAAAATGTTTGATTTATGGTGTTTGTCTTTGTATATGTGTGTGTATCAATCTGCCATGCCATTGTCAGTTTAGATTTTTAATCTACATGTGTTGCTGATAGAATTTCTACACTTGGTTCACTAATCCATTTACTAATCTCATCCTCAGTGAGGTAATATTAACCTTAGGCCATTCAAAAACAGTACTAGAGTTTCTTTGTGCTGCAAAGGAGAAGAGAAGATCATTCTGGGTTTTTGTTGTGGAGGGTGCTCCCAGGTTTGTGGTGAAGGCCCAACATTGATTTCAAATCAAATAATATTTGATGCTCACTCTTTGATTAGTTTTTCCTCATTGGTGGTCAACTAGGTATCAAGGGCATCTTTTTGCCAAAGAATTGGTTGCAAGGGGCTTACAGACTACTTTGATTACTGACTCTGCAGTTTTTGCCATGATATCCCGGGTCAATATGGTCTGTTGGAAACATAGCATCTCATTTTTATTTTTATTTGTCTGGCAATAGCATCAATGGCTGAAATTTTCTTGAACTTTTGGTTTGAAGGTTATAGTCGGAGCTCATGCTGTCATGGCCAATGGTGGTGTTATAGCACCTGTTGGGTTGAATATGGTTGCACTTGCTGCTCAAAGGCATGCTGCTCAAGGGCATGCCGTCCCCTTTGTTGTGCTTGCTGGCAGTCACAAGGTAATTTAGTATAATAACAGCTGTAATTACCCTAAAGCTTTTGTTAATAAGTATAAGAACCTGCCTTCCTTCAACTAGCATTCACCTTCAAAAGAAACATGCTGCTTTTCAGCTTGCTCAGGTGAACCTAGAGAGATAAGATTTGTGGTGTTTCCTTTCTTTCTTTTCTTTCTTTTTTTTTTTTTTGAGGGGGGGGGGCGGTGTTGAGGTTAAAGGGAGGGAGGGAGGGAGAAAAAGTAGGTAATAACCAGTGTAGCATCACTTCTAATCTTTTGATTTGCCTCCAACCTTGTTTATTATCTGTGATATAAAATGATCACAAGGTTGGCTTTATTTTTACATATGATTTTGTTTTTGTATCAGTTGTGTCCCCTCTATCCTCACAATCCTGAGGTCTTACTGAATGAATTGAGATCCCCATCTGAGCTACTGGATTTTGGAGAATTCTCAGATTGCTTGGATTTTGGGAGTGGGCCTGGCTCTCCTCTTATTCATGTTGTCAATCCAACTTTTGATTATGTTCCACCAAAGCTTGTTAGTCTCTTTATTACTGACACGTAAGTTCATCTACTTTTGAGGACTACATGAGATGAGAGCTTCAATCATCATCACTCTGTTATATACAAGCATTAAAAACATTAAATTGTGCCCCCCATATCATTCCTCTTCTGCTTTGTTAATTTCTATTAAGTGGTGGATGTTTGACGTATATTATATTCACCTCATTTTGCCATTCCACTCTATAAAAGCATTAAATTATGAATGTTTCTATTTTATATGCCTGTTCTCTTTGTTTGTAATGGGCTACTAAAATTCAGGGTGTTACAGGCACTAAATTTGTATTACTTGTCAGTGTGTCTAGTATCTTATATCAAATATGATGCTTTGGCATAATTCTTTCTCCAGGTTCCCAAGATCCATTATCTTGACCAATACCAAGTATATCCCTTTAGACTTGCAACTGGCACAGTTTACTAACTTTAAATTGCTTGACAGAGGAGGGCACAATCCATCATACATTTACCGGCTCATTGCAGATTATTACACTGCTGATGAGTTGATGGTGCAATGAAGACCTGCTTCAGGAACTTGAGCCTCAATATCTCCCCAAAGTTATTTAAAAATTGGTAATTGTTATTTGCTTTCACTTAAGCAAAATTTAGAGCATAAACAGATCGTTCAGTCTGTTGACAATTTTGCCTTGCTAGTGGTATTTAGGTACCTTAATTTGTGGTGAAAATAGTCTGAAAAAAATAATGTTACCCTTCTGGAGCCCAAAGATGTTAAGAATATTGTCATGCTGTGGTATCTTTCCTGTACCAGCGTGCATAGAAGTAAACTTTGATCTATTATGATGCTTTAGATGTCTTTCGGTGTAAATTTGGGTATTCAATTGTTCAATATTTGTTATTTCAGATGTAGGATGCCTAGGTTTTATTAGAATATTTGCAGCACGTGTTGATACTTTGAAGCTGCTTCGCTGTTTCAGTTGCTGCTTATAACTACTTTCGAGGAAGGTTGCAAGAATAACTTAAAAAGACTCATACAATTTTAGGAAAGAACTTATTCATAGAGGGGGGATCCCCGTGCCAGAAAAATGAAGACTACGTAGGAAGGTATTCCTGTGGCAGTACAGTGTTTAATCTAGAGGGAGAGAAATTCCATTGCAGGTTTTTTTTTTTAAGTTGAGAAATGCCATGGTTGGTGAAGGAAGAGGAATGCTATAAATATGTGTAGAAATAGATGGAAACACATGTTGCAATTTTCAGCTCTCAAAATTATTGAGGTAAATCGACATGAATTTATTTCTTTTGCTGAAGGTTTTTGTGCATATTAGTAAGCTGTGTACACCTAGTGTATTGGGATTCGATATCCCTCTTCAATGACCCCTTTTTTATAGATATTCATATCATGTCAAAAGCTGTGTTGGGCTGTCACTTTTATTTGTTGCAGATGAACAATGAAGTCTGATATTGGTTCAACCAGATATTATACATCTCAGTCATCCACTCCACTGAAAGATCCAAGAGGGTAGAACTCAGTGTGACATGAGCATAGAAGATGATACTGCAGTCTATTAAGCTTTGCATGAGACGATCTTTTATTTGTTTTCTTATGTTAAAATGCAAAAACTCCCCAAGGGGATTTTGTTTTATTTATGCGAGTCTGGTGGTTATGGCAGCCTTAAATTCTTCGTAGCAGAAAAGAGAGAGCACCATATTGGTGAAGTGTGTTGTGTCTTTCAGATACTGATGTGCATCTGAAGCTATAGTAGCTGTTATCTGCTGATATTTTTCTTGTTTTAGTAATTAACCGTAGGAAAATGCAGATTAAAGACCAGAAATTTTTGGCAGAATGCTTGGAGCTGTAATTAACAATATAAATTCTGGAGAAAGTAGTGGGACTATTAGCTGGCTGGCAGGGACAAATAGAAAGAGAGGCTGCCAATGGTCGTAATTTCTCTTATCATACTGAAGGAAAGACTCATTGCCATACCTCAAGAAACAGTTGAATGATACTTGTAACTGAAATTAAGAAGGTCAATTTTTTTTTTGTTTTAAAACAGTTTCAGAACAGTAACATGTATTTTTATTGTCCTATTGCGCTTCTTTGCCAACTTGATAGCAGTTCTCATTCGTATTTGTTTCTGTTGTCTTGGTAAGCTTCCAACTCCCACAAAAACATTTTATTTTCAATGGCACGACTTTTTGCCATCGTAGTTTTCAAGTATTGTAGTCTTTCTTCTATCTTCAAATTAACTTGAGGCCAAAGACCAGTGGTTTCTTCAGTTTTCTGAGACTAAAACACTAGCGGCATCCACTAAATGAAAGGGACATATTGTTGATACAGCAGGAAGCTAAGAGAACAAAATATGACTGGACATTTCGCTGCCCTAATCTGTTTGTCAAGTATGACGGTCCCATAAAAGCAATTGTTGTTAAATGTTAACGCCATTCCGCAAAGCAACACTATAGGAGTTAATGACAGGCGAGCGAACTTTCTGGTAGATTCCTAATATGAGCAACCGATTTAATGTCAAGACATAAACAAATTGTTTTGAACTCGAATGAAAAGCTTCACATTTAGGTAGGAATCAATACAACACTGCAAATTAATTAAAGCCCTACCATGTTCAATCTGATTCAAATAAGCATGGGATGAACTATTATTATTGATGTTCTACATCAAACCAGAAATAAACGGAAGTTCGTGCATAAATGACTCGAACTTGTTGCAGTGCCAGATCCCCTTTTGTAAGAACAGCCTTGGCACCACCTTCTATTCGAGTTCTAATAACAGAAACGCCATCGCAGTTGGCCTTCAGTGAGGAAGACAAGACCCTGCAGCCACCTGCTGTACTTACAATTGGGCAGGAGAGATAATCCAGAGGATTTGATTCACACTGCAGTATGCAGCCATCGATGGTTAGCCTTCCACTTCTATGAAGCAGGCAGCAACCGAGCTCCGCTTTCACAGTAAGGTTTGCCAGTTTGCAAGTAGACGAGAGTTCCAATGCACTGTGGAATGAAATGAACAGCACAAAACCAATCTTGTGGCTTGTCATTTTTGACAACAAAAACCAAAAAATAATAATATTAAATACTAAAAATCAAAAGAGGTAGATAATGGGAATGATGACCTTGGAGGCATTTCAATCTAAATTGTTCAGCGCAAATTTCATTATAGATGCATATGCATGGACAACAGATGATGAGGAGCCAGACAACCAGGTGCCTGAGTTACATAAAAGTTTCAGTACGCTTTGGTATCATTTTGAACATACTTGTTGCAATGAACAAAGTGCTGTAGTGAATTTTCTATGAAATTCACCATTGGTCTTCTGACACTACCACCGACCCAAGCACAAAACTAGAACATTTGAAGATTCTTTAAGACATTTATACAAATAAACCTGTAAGATCACGATCCACCCAAAGAACAATGTTGCACTAACTTCATACCTTTCTGAACCTCGCTTACAGAATATTGTTGTTTCATCAGGCAGCTCACCTCCACCAATCTGAACAAATGAACTTGAGATAGAACATGCAGAAAAGGCAAACTGCACACTAAAGTAAGTTATTCATTTTTCTTCTGGTGTGAGACTAAATAGACCAGTCATCCCACTTTGAGTACAGGTTTAATAAGCATACAATGCTCTAAAGCATTAACAAACAACAAATCAACATATTCCGATCACCCTATGCATTAAATTTGTAACGACAACATAACAGCCTACTCATTCATAATTTTTCATGAAGTTTGGATTTTCACCTCAGTAGGAAGTAAGAACCCCTAAAAAAAAAGGCATCCAAGTGCAAAAGGGCTCCCATATTGTGGAGTTTGGAGGAGGGTTAGATGCACAACAAGTAAAAACCAAAAGAAAGGAAAGGAAAATTGAAAAATTTATGAAGTCAGGTCTATGTCAACCTCACAAAATGATTCCCAACAAATTTGAAACTGTAATTAGCCGTGCTGTTGTGCACCTACCTTAAAGTGACAATGTTAAAAAAAAAAACATTAGATAGAAAGACTTCAATTAAAAGGCTCAGCAATCAACACTTATACGAGGTTTAAGTCACCCAAGATAAATTTATAAAGGAAATTAGAGTAAGATTGTTGCAAGACCAAGACTGGGGGCAAAAATCAGGTCAAGTTCTTCCAACTAGGGGGTTGATGACCTCTTCATGATAAATGTTGTTGATTGAACAAGATCCTGTGAGCAATTTCCTTAAAAAATATGCAGAGAAACCTGCTCATGAAGAAAATGATACTTCTTTGTTTCCAATCTAGAATCAAAGAACTAATGGTAAAATAACTATATTTCATATGAAAATTTAAGTCTTAGAACTCCTCCAAGAAAAACAATAACAATGATAAAAAAGTTTGTCCATCTTAAACTTTTGTGGAAAATCACAAAGGCTACCATTGAAAAGTAAAAATGGTCAAGAAATGAGCATTGAGGCAACTGATAAATTACTACTGGTTAAAGCCAAAAATAACATCTCCAAGTTCAGCACATACCAGGCAAAGTGATTTGTTTATTTGAATATTCGAGACAAGATGACTCCCGCCTGCTGCAATTAGAATCGTGTCACCAGGTCTAAAATGAACACACTTCTAATTAGTTTTTTAGTCTTCAATGTTCTGTTTCATTGTTAAAGTATTACATAAAGATGTCACAACACATACCTAGCAGCAAAGACAGCCATCTCAATGCTCGGGAACACTCCAGTCTCTGACGAATCCTTGACAGATCTGTCTACTCTGAGCCATAGGCGAGGGTGACAAGCCAAGTATTGCCATCTGTGGCAAACGAGGGCGGTGTTATAACGATCTGCAAACTCAACACAATTTGTGACACGGATAGCACAAAATTGGCTCACAAAATGGACTTGCATAGAAAGTTTAAGATGAATACTTACATAGTCATTTTACATGTAAGACCATCAAAGTCAATGGAACATAAGAAAAAAATAAAGTAGAAGGGGAAAAATATGTTAGGCACAAGTACATATGTGAGACACTGAAAAAATTAACAAAGACATTAGCAAGGATCCCTATCTCCTTGATTCCATACAATTTTGTCCTTCATGACGAAGAAGAAATTACTAATCTCATTTGTCACTACGCAAACACCCACCCTGCTAAGTAGTTCTTCACCCAACAACACTGTAGTTAAAAAATTTATTACCAGCTTGGTGGCACCTGCTTTCATTTACCAACTCTTATAGTAGTTCAACAACAAAAACAACAAACAAAGCCTTCCATAATTTTCCATCAACCTTCTTGCAGAATTTCAAACCATAAAATTTTTTCATTTCAAATGTTAAGAAAATTGTAGCCAAATTCATATCCACTAAAGCTCTACATCCCTGCAATCTTCCTTCCCATGTCCTCCTAATAAACAATACCACCAGCAAACTAAGCATAAACAAGTTCAACTCCTGTCAGCTAAGAACCCAAATAACAAAAAATAAAAAATAAATAAAAAAGGAGGGAAAAGGAAAAAGCTCTCTACTGTCCTCCTGCCATCTCTTCTCCATTGGTTTTATGCAATCACTCAAAGAGTGAGACACCCCAGAAACTAATTGAGCAATTGGTCAAAAGAGAAGTAAAAGACCAAATAGCAAGAAGTAGGATGGGAAATGACCTAAAACAAGATTAGGGCTTTTACCATATGAAACCAAAAAACTAGAAATAAAATCAAAATCCAATTAAAAAAAAACAACGTTCAATTAGCATTCACACACACACACATATTCACAAGCAAATAAAGCAACGCGAAGAGAAAGAGAGAAAGAGAGAAAGAGAGAGAGAGACCTGGAATAGGAGAGAGGAAGCTGAAGATGTGCATAAGGCAGCCATCATCCAAAGTGTTTATGGGACAATTATAATAATAATAATTATTATTATTATTTGGTAAATTTCTTCTACTCTTCTTCCTCTTCTCTTCATCTCTATCTCTATCTCTGTCTCTGTCTCCGTCTCTCTCCTCCATTTTCAAATATCACCATAGCAACTCCTATCTCCGCCTCTCTTCCTCCATTTCATCTCTTTTGTTAAGATCGTCTTTCGATACTCTTTATGTATATGATAAAACGCGCATCGTTGAATCGATGGAGTCTCGCTAATCGACACCCTTGCTTCCCCATTTTACTTTTTTTTAATCTCCGGTACCGACACGTCATACGAGTGCAAAACTTGCCACTAATTTTTCTATTCTCATTTTTCTTTCCTTTTGACCTTTTCTGTTATATGTATATATATTTCATTATAGTAACAAGTCTTGTAATTGTATTATTAATATTATATCATGCACGATATATATAAATTTATTTTATTTATTAAAATATATTTTTTATTTTCATATGATTTAAATAAAAAGCAGAAAAAATATATTTTAAAAAATAAAAAATAAATTAAAGAAAATTATTTTGAGAAATAAAAACTTATATAATGAAAAAAGAAAATATTTGAAAATATTTTATTAAATGACTTTTTCCATCTTATGTTTCAATTTGAACTCACTAGGCACTTAGATGGAAAAATTTATTTAATTATAACTCGACCTTAATTTTTGGATTTAATTAAAAGATAAACTTCAAAGAACTAAATTTGTATTAAATGCTACTAATTTTCAAAAAAAAAAAAAAAAACTATCATTTGCAAAAAGTGTTTAATTTTTTTTAATGAAATTCAATTCATTTAACATGATATAAATTAACAAAAGACTCTTAATAAATTGAATTATATGATAATAAATTTTTCATAACCTCGTAAATGTTACATTTTGTAAAGATTAAAAGATGTAATATTTGAACATTACATACTTATTAAATATAAAGTTGGTGTGAAAAAGAAAATTAAAAGAAACTTTAATATAGAATGAAAAATTATAAATTAAAAAAACAAAATCGTGTAACTCAAATCCTACCAAGAGCTATAATTGATTTACAACTAGTTGCATAAAACAAAGTCATCTTAGATAGGTATAGCCACTAATACTATTTTAGGCACTTAATTTTATTTACCTATAGAACAATGCATCTTCCTTAATTTACCATAGGCTAGTCCTTAAATTTTATCTTCTAATGGAATACCAAAATTTCATGAGAAAATTTTGAAATTTAGAATAATGTGTTACAATTCTTATTAAGTATATCATCATTCTTATAATTTAGTAATTACAAAATTTTATTTATACCATGTAATCATGAATTTGAATTCTTGCCATAATGTTTAGCAAAACTAAACAAACATTTCGCTCTTTACAATTCTAAGAGTGATTATTAACTCTTACTTGAGTTTAATGTAGTAGTTCAATCCTCTGTACAATGTAAATCTAATACAAGAGACTTTAAAGTATTTTTTTTATTTTTTCATTTCTTTTTAAAAATTAAATTAAATTAAAATTAAGTAATTATTACTAAGAGAGTGTCTAATATCCTCATTGATCATAAATTTAAACCTTCTAAACTCCCATTAAATATTACAGTTCCAAAATTAAAGGAATAAAGATAAGCTTATTGTTAAATCTTTAAGTTGTAGTTCAATTTATCATAATAAGGATTACATATATCACATACTCATGTAAGAAACCTAAACTTCTTAGAATTGTCAAAAATTAATTATGGTGTTATATCATAGCAAATTCCTTTTACATGCTAGAAAACTAAACGTGCATGCATTATCAACAAAGTGAAAAAAAAACAAACAATATCAAATCACAATAATCCAAACAAGAAGTCATTAATCTTAATTTTATATTTACAATTTGAATTTTCATATTTAAGCACTTAGAAGAGATAATTTACATAACGTGTTATTAAAGTCAAAAAATGTTATCTCGACCATTTCTTTATCATACACATCAATAATGCATATTTAGATCTTTAAGCACACATATCTATGATTTGTAGAACAAATTCAAACCATATAATGATAATGTTTTATATTTAATAAAGTTAAAAAAATAAGCTAAGCATATAATCAAGTATGATAATCAATTAAAAAATTATTTCTAATTCAATTAGTGCGCAAATTTAGAAAGAACTAGTGCAGATTTAACAAAAAATATTTGGTTGAAAATTTACCAAAAAAAGAAGTCCTACCAACCAAACTTCCCTTTAATATGATATTTCCAAACATTTCATACAATTTTCAAAATTATATAGCTACATAAAGCATGTTAAAAATAGTACATGCCTCAAGTACCAAATATCATAGCCTACAAATCTTAAACCTAATTGAATTATAAAAATAAGGCCAAAATATTTTACTTAATTTACTAGAATTTTTCCCAAACCATACATGTTCATGAAATGCACATTTCTCATTAATTAAATTCATAATCTAGCTATGAATTATTTATCTTAAGTGACATCAATAAAAATTACTTTCCAAAATTAAACATGCCAAAATTCATATCATGCAAAAAACTCATCTTTTGTAAATATTCAATATTTTTTTAATATTCTTCATGAAATTACAAAACTTTTCAACACAACAAATCAAAGCATTAGGTGCAAAAAGGAATTTTTTACAAATTTTTGAAGTTAAATCCACATAAACTTATTAGCAAGAGTACATACTAGTAATATTAATTTGAGAATAGAGGGTCACTAACTACAAAGAATTGTATGAATTCTTAATTTTAAGTATTGAGTTTAATCTCTAATTTTTAAAAAAAATTAAAAAAAAAAAGAATAAAGGCTTTTGAAATAAACTACCCACTTGTTAGAAAAGAATATAAAAATAGAATATAAATTGAATGTAAAAGAAATAAATATGCAAAATGATATAAATATGAAATATTTAAAAATACTGTGTTTAAGGTTAATTTTTTTCCTTAATTGAATTGTCATAATAACAGGTTACAACCACTTTTTTTTTTTTTAATATGACAAATTTTCTTACTAGTATGCACTTTGCAAATGAGATAATAAAAATAATACAAGTTTGTTAAACCTAACAACTTTCTGTAAATAAGTTAGAAAAAGAATGAGAAAATGCTTAAAGCAATTTGAAAGGAAAAGAAGGAACTCATCTATACTAGCTCAAGTGTAAAATTTTATGAATAAGAATAAAGATGTAATATAACACTAATGTTACAATAATTGGTATACAAGTCAAAACTACAATATTTCAACCATTAAAAATGGCTAATTTGGTCAATAATGAGTTACTAAGTCCAAAACAAATAAATCCCATTGGATATATCATATCACGCTTGAATTTGGGTCATTTATATATATACAAGACCTTCTTTAAGTTTATCTTTTACAAGGTATAAGATAAATATTGTAATATAAACATATAAAGTAAGACTTTTATTTTTATTATGGAATAAAAGTCTTTTAAAATATTGTTATTTTCAATATTTTTTCACATATTTTAAAAGGTTGAGTTTTATTGGATTTTAGTGAGAATATAATACATCATCATGGATACTTTTTAAAATATGAATCAAAGACTGAGATGTATAAGATGTGATATTCAAAAGTATGGTGAGATAAGAATTTTTATAAATCATAACTTTTTAATGAATATTAATAAATTTGTCTTTATGTTATATTCTTTAAAATAGTATTATTTAACATAGTTAGATACTATAAAGTTATACACATACCTAATTTTATTTTATGAGAGTTTTAAAAATCTTGCCTAAAATATCACAAGAATGGTCTCACTTCACTCTTATATAGTTGAATCTATTAATTGTACATCTTAGTAATACACCACCGATAAGAATTATAGAATTCGTTAAAAGTATAACTCAACCTTAAACATTAAAATTTTTGCACTATTTACAATATAGAAAGAGACTTATAATTTGATAGTACACATAAGGTCAATTAATGACTTGTTATTACCCATAAAATCCTATTTCAAGAGATATATATATTACATATATTAGGTTATTATCACTTTTAATCATTTTTTATTGGTATTAGTCTTATTTCTTTTGATGTATTTCTGCTAGCTTTTTTCCTAGTGGTTCAGTTAAAGGATCAATCAAATTCATATTTAACATTGTAAAGTTAAGTGATATTATTTTATTATTCAATAACTAATTTACTAATTCATATCTTGGATTAATATGTTTGTTTTTTATATTTTATGACTTGTTCTTTACAAAGTAATAGTGTATTGTCTATCATAATGTATTGACATTGATGACGTCAATTTCACTCATAATAAAATATTTATTAGAAAATTTTTCAATCAATATGCCTCTACAATAGTTATCTCTAATACTATAAACTCAGATTCTATAATGAATCCAATTATAATTGTTGTTTGGAAAATTTCTAAGTCATTGCCCCACATTTAAAGGTAAATATATAGCCACTGGTAAATTTTATTTCATATGAATAAAAAATTTAACTAACATCACTATACCCTTTTAGTATAACAAGGAATCCACTTTAAAATATACTATAGTCTATGGTAACTCTTAGATATTTAAAAATTTTTACTAAGATATTGTAATAATCATAGTTTAGATTATGAGTAGATCTGCCTAGGTTATACACACAAAATATTAAGACATATGTAATTCATTAAATGTATCAAATTACCAATAATTAATGTATCCCTATACTAAACACACATTTATTAGTACCTTTTAATAAGTTTATATATACATCATAAAGAATGAAAATAGATTTAACATTAAAATATCTAATTTTTTTAAGAATTATCTTCATATAATGCTCTTGTAATAGAAAAATACCAACTTAACCTTTAGTGATCCTCACTCTTAGAATAATTTTTGGTTCTCCTAAATCTTTCATGCTAAAATATAATGCAAGCAATGATTTTATATTAGTTATTAATTTCATATTTAAACTAAACATGAATATAGCATCAACATATAAAAAATAATAACATAAGAATTATTCCTAACTTTTGTATAAATATATTTATCAATATTAATAATTAAAAAACCATTAAAAATCAAAACATTATCAAACTTCTCATGTCATTGATTATATGTTTGTTTTAACTCATATAAAGATTTAATAAGCCTACAAATCTTATTTTGTTGGCTAAGAATTACACAACCTTTAGGTTAAATTTCTTCATCAATATCACATATAGAAATGTAGTTTTAGTGTCTATTTACAAAGAGAATATAAATATATGTTAATAAAATTAACACTCTAATAAAAATAATTTTAGCAACAAAATAAAAAGTATGAAAGTAATCAAAGTTTTACTTTTATGTATATCCTTTAGCTAAAAACTTGACTTATATATGTCAATGAATGCATCTAGTATATATTTCTTTCTAAAAATTCATTTGTAACCCATATATTTGGTAACTGCAAGTAAATATATTAGTTCAAATATGTCATTATGATTTAAAAAACCAATGTCACTCTCTGTATTGTTTTAATTTATGAATTGTCATCATTAAAAGATATCACTTTAATATATGTTAAGAGACTATAGTTCATTATGAGAGTGCATAAATCATCTTTAAATATTTTTTTTCTTTTCTTTGACTATTGGTTCTCCTCAATTCTAGCCTAAGAGTACTACAAGACACTTTTTTTAATTCAACTACAAGGGCAAATGATAGTATTAATTCATTTCTCATTAAAAATACATGCTCAAAAAATTTTACATTCTTGATATTAATAATAGTATTAAAATCAAGAACATCACTCTTAATAATAAGAAAATGATATGCAACATTTTGTTCTACAACCAATAAATATACAATCTAAGGTCTTTGAACATATTTTCCTTTTTTGGGGTTTAGGTAAAAGAAATTTTGCAAAAAAAAAAAAATGCCACACTTTTAAATAATTCAAACTAGGTAAATATCTCTTATATAATTCAAATGAAATCTTACTAGTTTTTTTATAAGTGATTCTATTTTATAAATGACATACAAAAAATATATTTATGTTATTTAGGTTTTATGTTTTTTCATATATAAGTTATTTTAGTTTTATGTTAAGTTGGGTTATGTGATGAACCTATTAGTAAAATACAAAAGAAGTGAAAAACATAGCAGAATAAAAGTGCAGGGCATTAGATAGAAAAATATATAAAGTGCAAGAGATAAAGGGAGAGAGAATTTAAAGAGAGAAATTCAGTATTGAAATTTCATAACTAATTGCATACACCAAATATGACTACCTCCTTTATACCTATCCTAAGAACTCTCTCGGTTGTTAATTTACTTAGAATTATATATATATATCATAACGGTCGTAACTACCTTTTCATTATGCTAAACTTAACTCTTTATTTAATAGGGCCATGGGTCATAATTGGGTTAGATCACAACAACTCTCCATCTTTAAAGATCCTTGTCTTCAAGGATAAGTAAAAATTGAAGTATAAAAACATGATTGGATGAATAAAAGGTCCTCCCACATTGCCTTCTTTGGGGTTATATTGGCCTAATAGACCTATACTTGTGTAACCACTGCATTTTTTTGTCATACAATGTGTTGGTCAAGCATTCCTATTAGTTAAGTTCAAATTATTCCACACCACCACTGGAGTTTTTGCCTATAATGTTGTGATTTCAAGAACACCCAATCCCTAATGTCAAGGGTCTTATTTGTCATGTTCCTATTAATATAAAAGTTTTATTCATTGTTAAGATCACTGTAATTGCTTTTTAACCAGCTTGGTTAGCACTTATTGCTCTCAAAAGAATTGGAATTTAATTATAGATTAAAGAGTTCCCACATTTGTTGTCAATGCCATTTTGTGCGTGATAGAATTGTGACACATTAATTGTAGATTCCTTGCAAATCATCTAATCCTCGCATGTCCAGTGTTATGAATTTAGTGTTAAAATTACCCTTAAAGTAACTTATATGATTAAAAATAAACACTAATCATTTAATTTCTTAAAATAAAAAATAAAAAATAATAATTACTCATTTATCTCTATCACTTAAAGTTAATTAATTTGAATTCAAATTAAGAAGGAAGTTGACTAAAGATAAGCAGCTATACTTCAGTTGTATTGATTACAACTCGTTTCGATGAACGGCCCCTTAAAGAAATTCGGGTCGTCTGTGTATTTTTAATATGCCATGATTGATATACTCTAGTGATAATCACTAAGACTTTCACGACATGCTTCGGAGGTTCCTTTTTCATGTACCCAACCTTTAAAAGGTGTCGTTGGTCACTTTTTTGGCTACAGATAGTTAGGTTTATATGTTCTTCAAGTGACGGGTACTTTTTTTACCAAACCTTGCAACGCATGTCCATGTTTGAAAATCGAATATTTGATAATTAAGAAAACAGTGGCATTCTTGTATGTGTTTCTGGGATCATATATATTGAAGTAATGATGAATTAGGATAATATATATATATATCTCTGTATCATGTTATATGTTATTTACATGTCATATAATTAATCGTGCATGGTGATATAGTTACATGTGATATAATTAATAGTATATACGATTGATTGGTGATATTAATTATAAGAGGCTGGTAAACATGATTTTGCCAAACTTTGTGTAAGTGTCGTAAAGATGAGTTTAAAAAAATGGAATTGTATATGGTTGATGATATAATCATCCGCTTGTCTTATTGTTTTGTACTTTTTGATATGCAGAAATTAATTTTGGAATTTAACTTGTGTTTATCATGTTTTGGTCTCATGAATATTATTATAAGAAATATTATGATAATTTAAGAGTATTCACAACATTTTAAATTCTTATAATAATAGTAATTTGCAAAGAAATCACATAAAAGTATAATCATTTGACTATAAATGACATATAAAAATTATAATTAATTTTTTAAAACAAATAATTTTGCCTTATAAAAGGTATTTAATTTGTTAAATTTATTAGAATCAGTTTTGAATTAGATAAATAAATTAGATTTTTCATACCCATTATATAAAATTTTCAATTTTAATATTTTGTTCATTAGTCTTATTATAAAAAATATATAACTTCAATAAATGTTATGACTTTTCTTCACGATAAGGTTTGAAAGTTTATTATGTAATGACATTAATATTTGTATGTTTCTTAGTTAATAAAGTTGTTTTTATTGCATTTTATAATAATTTTACTTGTATTTGAATATTGTTTGCTAACAATTTTGTGGGCTGAAAGAAAAGGTCTTTTTGATTTTAAGGTGTATGGATGTCGATATGGGCTTCTGTGTAAATAAACCACTTATTCTCATAGAATCAAGTATTGCAACTGATGAGTTGGGTATGATAAATGAGAGTGATCTAATCATTTAAACTTGATACTTAATAAGTTCCATATCAATTCTAAGCAATATAGGTTCTAATCCTAATAAAAAAAATACTAAGAATTTTATAAAAATTATTGTAGAACAATTTGTAAAATTTGATAAAGCATTAATTAGCATTATAATGAAAAAAATTTTAGGAACAAGCATTGATAGTTTTAGAGGTATACATGAGTCAACTTAAAAATTTCACTACTAATAAAAAATTCACATAGTATGAAAATTTAAAAAACTCATATATGGTTTAAGCAATCTTCTTAATAGTAATATATAAAATTTCATAATATTATAGTCACATATAATTTTACAAAGAATATTATGAATCAATGTATATAGTTTAAGGCTCATGAGAGCAATTATATTATTTTAATCTTAAATGTGAATGATATTCTATTTGCATACAATAATTTGAAGTTGTTGCATAAAACTAAAAAATTTCTTTTTCAAAACTTTAAAATGGAGAATGTGGGTGAAGTTTCTTATCTCATTAGCATAAAAATTCACAAATATGAATTCTAGCAAATGTTAAAACCATCTTAAAAGATCTACATTGAAAAGGTTTTAGAGAGATTTAAGCTAAAAAATTCTTCTTCCATTATAGCAATTATAATCAAAAGAGACAAATTCCTTCTTAAAACATGTATTCAAAATAATTTAGAGTGAGAATAAATGAAGAGTATATCATATACATCAATAATTGGTAGCCTTATGTATGCATAAGTCTACACTAAACCTAACATTACATTTGTAATAAGAATGTTAGAGAGATATCAAAGTAATCTGGGATAAGAATATTGAAAAACTACCAAAAATGCTATGAGATATCTACAAAGCTAAAAAAAACTATTAGTTTACACACAAACACACTAATTGGTTGTAAGTGGTTAGATATTTAAATTTTGATTTGGTTGGTTATGTACATAATAAAAAATCTATTACTTCAAACATTTTTATGTTCATTGAAGGTGATTTATCTTGGAGAAGTATTAAGCAAACGATCATTGCTTCTTCTATTATAAAAGTGAAATTCATTACATGTATTAAGATTGTAGCACAGACTCTATAGTTCAAGAATTTTATCACAAAATTACATATCGTGGATTCTATTTTGATACCACTAAAGATATACTGTAATAATACAACTGCTATGTTATTTTTAAAATATAATAAAAGTAAAAGTTGAAATAAGAATATAAATATAAAGTTTTTAGTTCTTAGAGTTTATATTAAAAAACATGTAATTGTAATTGAACATATTAATACTCAACTTATAATTGTTAATCCTATAATTAAAGGATTGTTAGCTAAGTCATAGAGGGATTATGTTGAATACATAAGTTTGTTTGTTCTATTTATGTTTCATTTTAAACTATATTTTTTGATATTTTGGCATTTAAGAAAGGTTTGGAATTTGTAAATAAGGACTTATTTTATGTACATAAAGATCATTTGTATAAATTTTATTTGATACTTAAATGGATTAAGATTTAAAGCTTTTTCATTCAATTAAATCTTGCTCCAATAAAGTGCTTAATTAGAATTTACTAACATTATGGCATATAAAAGAAAATGTTTCTAAAAGTGTTGCATGATTGTAATGATTTATGTACAAACAAATTATAGTTTTAGACTAACTTTTATAAATAGTTCAAGTCATGATCATAAATAAGTACTACTCACTTGAACTAATCATGATTTAAAATTAGTTAATTTTAGTTTAAACTAGTTATAACTACTTATCTTGATAAAAGAAAGTTGGATAAAAATTAATAACTAACGAGTCATTAGCCTAACTTATTAATAAAAAAAAACCTTTAAACTATCAATATGCATTTATGAAAAACATCATATTATATATTAGAAGACTTAGTTAATATCAAATGCCTTTTACTCAATTATTTATGGGCTTAGAATAAACATAATTTTTTTTATTACATAACAGATATTATACTTCAATTAGATTGATTATAATTATGAATTAAAACATTTTAGGTTTTTTTTTCTCTTTTCAATGAGTATCCCTTAAGGAAATTTAAGTCTTATATGTATTTTTCATATACTATGATTGATTTGGTTATTTGCAAATAAGAACTTATATACATAAAGATTATTTATATAAAGTTTATTTAAGATATGAATGGATTGAAATATAAAATATTTGCTTTTAATAAAGTCTTTTTTTCAATAAACTGTTCATTTAGAAATTCATTAACACTATAATACATGGAGGAAAATATTTCTATGAGTATAGTACAACTGTTATGATACATACATATGAATATTTAAACAAATTACAATTTCAAATTAACTATTATAGGTAATTTAAGTCATGGTTATGAATAAATACATCACTTATTTGAAATTATGTTATATAAATAGAAAAATGTTAAAAATTATCTTTAAAATAACTCACATGATTAACAATTAATATTATATATTTAATTTCCTAGAGTAATAAATCAAGAAATAACTTTTCGTTTATTCATCTTCTTTGAAATTAGTTAATTTGAATTTAAATTAATTATAACTACTTATCTTGAAAAGAAGTATTTGGATGAGAACTAATAATTGACAAGATCTTTAAACTATTTTGCCAAAAAAAAAAAAAAAAAGGTTATGCAAACTCTCAATATACATTTTTGAAAAGCATTAGGCATATGTTGGATGACTTAGTTAATATTACAATAATTTTATATTTCTATAATTATAAGTTTAAATAATTATTGATTAATGTGATTAAAAGCATGTTTTTTGTCCAATTTATTTATTAACTTGCACTAAATATATTCTTTCATTTACTACATATGCACAAATTGATTTACAAATCAAAATACAATTTAAAAAAAAGGTATGAAAATTGTGACTTATTCACAATCATATCAGAATTCAATTAACTAACAAAAATATGATCAAATGGAAGATTTGAGTTTAGCTAGGAATAACTTACTAGACAGACTAGGTTTATTATGCTTAAGTCTACTAACTAAGTCTAAGTGTTCGACAGGGGAAAAAAAAGGGAATCTAAAGACTATTAGTCTATATTATTATCATATCTTTGTTTGGCATAATAGACAATATTTTGTATATTTTCTTTTAATTAGGTAATTTTGTAATAAACACATGGGGTGTTATCCTACTAGCTAATTAATGGAATGTGAGTTTTGTCAAATCCTAGAAAAGTGTATATGTTATTTCAAAAATAAAAAAGGTATTTTATTTTAAATTTCCAGTGTTCTCCTATCACCAAAATATTGTCTCTCTTCACTTTTTTTTTTCGTTAAGCCACTTCATGAATGGTGGGTGCACCCTTCATGTTGCTTATAATCTTAACTTAGTGCTTATAATCTTAAACCACAATATAAGTAATTTTTTGTAGAATTAAAAGAGTGAAGTTAGTTTTTTATTTACTATTTGAGTTGATAGTATAATTGGTGTCCTTGCTTATATATGTATTAACCCAAGTTTGAGTTCTTGCATCTTTATATAGATAATGTTGAATACAGAAAATAGTCTATAGACTCACGACACAGCCTTTGTTTTTACCCAAAAAAATAAATAGAAAAAAAAATTGTGTCTATTATTTCTGGCCACAAAATTAGCTTAATACATATATAAGCTGACTCATTAATTAAGGCATGTAACTTTGTAATCTCTATCAACATATACAGTTATATATAACCATAAAATAAAATTTAGAAAAAAAAAAAGTCGACAAGAGGGACATTGTCTCCATGATTTTAAATGTTTGAGTCATAAACAGCCCTTTGAAAAAAGCATAGTGAAAGCGCTCAACCTTAACGATATTCTAATCAATATTTGACTAAACAGTGAAACTTGAGCTTGTAATTAATATTTCCGAATTAAAAAAAAAATCTCTAGTTTGACATTTTAAATTCTTAATTATAAATATTATACTTATGAAACTCTCTTGTATGCCTATAATTAATAAAAGAATAATGTTATGGATAGCAAAACTCTATTAAAACTCTTTATTATAGGACTTGACATATTTATAATTAATGTATGAAATCACACCAATGATAGTTAATTTCAATACAAAAACTTATTAGTTCACATTAATTACATATTATGTTAGTCACTAAAATATTTTTGAATTGTAATATGCAAATGTATAAGAATATCTAAACTATTCCTGGGAAAGGCCCTTTTTTTCTTTTTTTCATTTTCTTTTTATACATAGGATATTCCTTGGAAGGGCTTAAGATATTCCTATGAAAATATTTATGTGTAATGTTTTTGCAAATGCAATTTCAAGTGCTTATCAAGCTATTTAATTGTATAATATACTAAGTGAGATTTATATTGTAATTGAAAGTCCTATGAAGATATTTATTTGTAATGTTTTTGTAAACAATTTATTCAAAAATAGAGTTACATATATAATTGGTAAATATATTAATACTTACTTTTATTTTCTAAAAGATCAAATTAATAAAAAGAAAATTGAATTGACACATGATAAATGTAAAGATCAAGTGACTAACTTGTTGACATATGAAGTATTTGTCAAATTAAAAAAATAAATATTGAAATTGTGAACATCATTAAGTTATAATGAAAAAAAAAATGTTAAAATTAATCTTGATTAAATTTTATTAGCATTTTAATAAAAATTAGTTTAATTTAATATGATTCTACTATTTAAGTAAAATTATATATTTATTATTATATAAAGACACATGTTTATATTATTATATAAGTATAAGGAAATAAAAAACTAAGAAACAAGGTGCTGCTTGCAATTTTATTTCATTGTAAGCATCAAAACTAGCAATATGGTTAAGTCTCACTCACAAATGTATCAGCAGTTACCTTTGAGCCGTGAAGGTATATGCATGCAGACTTGAAAGAACTTTCTTTAGTTTTTCTTTGGCTGCCATCACTATCAAATTTTACAGGAGGGGGCAAATTCATACAAGAAAAACTCAGGTTTGTTGATGAAACAGAGGTCAAGGTAAACTCTAATTTGGCGCCTCCAAAATCTGCTCCAGCATTTACTGTGGCAGCAGCCTTATCAGCCTAACGGCCAAATGAAGAGAAAAGAAAGCATTAGTGGATCAAAAGAATTTATCTTTTGAAAGCATTAAACAGTGTGCTAATCAATATTGACTTCTAGAAATTTGAAAAACTCTAATTTAGTTGTGGTGAACATAAGAGATTTTTAATATGAAAAATAAACGAAAACTTTTATTGTTAAAGGAACTGACCTGTGCAAATTTCCCAATCCCTGATTGCTTGTCCATTCATAGAGAGTTCCATGCACCTTAAGATGAACCATAGGAGGATTATGAAAGCAAAAAAAATAACGCAATCTAAGAAAACAAAAGGGTATCATGAAGAATTGGTCTCATAAAAAGTCTCATGATGTTATGGACCAACTAAGCAAAATGTAGCAAATGGCTAAAATCTTCTTAGGAACAAAAATGGCAAAAATGTAGTTCTGCGACTTGTCATCCAAATCAATGCCTTACAATCATTGAATGGGTTTAATTGGAAAAACAGACAACAAATAGACCCCTTATGTTCAGCTAATGAACCCTTAATAAGTATTAAAGTGACCTTTCTTGCTACAACTATTACTTGTCTATTTCTTTGATTGTCCCAAAATTTCCTCATCATGGTGGGTCACAATTCTAAGGGGGTAGGCTTTTGTGTCGAACACCCACTTGTCTAGTGAGACAACTGAAGGTGGTGAAAAAAGAAGGTATAAATATCTCTGTGTCTCTGTGAGGAAAAAGCTTTATATCATGTTGTCTTTGACTTTAGTATTCACCTGAAAATACTAATACTTAGCCAGTATTAGCATCCATGCAGTAAGAAAACAAGCCAATTTTGTGCATTGGTGTCTTGCATATTCAGTATTAATAAAAAAGAAAAAAGAGAGAGAAAATAAGTAGTTAACCATTGCTTCGGAGAAATTTATTCAATTATACCTAAAATATGGAAATCCTATAAGTATTATACCTTTATGTCTACAAACTTGAGTGCAGAGAAAATAGGAAAAACAGTTTTTTTATGAGATACCTCAGTGGTTAAAGGTCAAGTTATCCTTCTTGAAGGCCTCTGGATTTAATCTTGGGGTGACGTTTATGAGATATATAGAAAAAGGAAGAGCTACTATTTATTGTGTAGCTTATAACCCTATAAATTTTCTACTGGACTTAAAAAAGGGGAAAACAGCATGAGAAGAGCATCTTCCATGTACGTTAAAAAAAATGATGTGTATTATTTAGAATGGTCATTGGGTCTACCTTTTGTAAGGGATTACAAACAGTAAGTGCTAAAGAAAAAGATCCATGACATAGCCTAAGAGCCCTCAATCAAGAATAATTGCATAAAATTGCCCTTTTTAAGCTAAAAAATGCAATAATTTAGCGAGAAATCAAACCTTATAGGTGCCAAACAATTAAGTAGCACAATGTCCTTACTAGAATATCCCAAGTAAAATGAAAAGATAAGGAAGGTATAATGAAGTGTTATGACCCCTTACATCCTTCAATCCAACATATCTTGATTCAATCCAAGAATCCTTTTCAAGTGCTTAAAAGATATTCGAACCCCACTCCTAATACCCCTTATTGCCTATTGGGCACCACAAATAAAAGAGGGATTGAAGGTTTCTAGTCTTAGTATATTCCATGACGTACCCATACTCATATCCTGAGAGTTCTATGTGGGAAATAGTTAGAGGATGGTATAACCTATCCAGAATGGAAAAAATTAATTCTCTTTAACCAATTTTACTAGTGTAGATTGGTAGAAGTTATAACATGTCTAGGCAAGCTATGCAGGAATGAGAAAAAATTACATGATCACCTTACATGTACATACATACTATATGCATCCATGACATTTTTTTGAAGTTGTGTATATGTGCATAAACAAACTAGCATGTAAATGGAAGATGAAAGGCTTCAACCATTGACCAAATCAGAACCTTTAGGGGAAAAGAAGGCAAGATCCTTTTAACTAGGTTTCTTCGTGGAGATCAAGGTCAACGAGTTATACAACTTTGAGAAAATTCTGTCCAAGTAAAATTGCATAAATATAAAGTTAGTTTTTGAAAAAGAATACCTCTTCTGCTAGTGAAAGAAATTTTTATGAATCAGCAGACCCATAATCAGATGATTGTCATAAAAGATAAGAGTAGGTTCTGTTTTCTTGACCTTAAGATTAGTACAAAATTTAATAATCCAAATTGCATGGTTAATTTGTTGTGGCTGTTGCAATGTATTTAGCCTCTACTGTAGATTATACCACTGTATTTAGCTCCCTAAAGCTCCAATTGATTAAACCATATCCAAAGGAAAATGCAAAACCATATATGTTTCTCATATCTAAGGGTGATCTTGCCTAATCATTGTTAGAAAAGCCAACCAACTAGCTTATTGCATTCAACCTGAACATTACTTCCAAATTTGTAGTTCCTTTAATGTATCTCAAGATCCTTTTGGAAGCTTTGACTAATGAATCTAGACATTAAGTTGACTGAAAACATGATGTATGGTCTAATGACAAATGGGTACTGAAGACATCCAATAAGACTTCTGAATTGAGTCTCATTTGCCTTTGTAGATTCATCTAGCTTGGTAAATTTTCTTATAGATGGTAAAGGAGTATAAGAACTCTTGCAATTGAGCATTCCAAATTTTTGTAACATTTGATATGCATATTTGGTCTGATGTATCAAGATGCCACTTTTAGATTGTTGTACTTCCAATCCCAAGAAGTAATTTGAACTGCCAAGGTTTGACATGTCAAACATCTTCTCCACGGTACTTTTAAACTGAGATATGAGATTTGGAGAATCTTCAACAACCATTAAATCATCAATGTACACAGAAATTGTCTTTCCTCTTTATTCATATAGAGTGTGGCATCATTATAACTTCTAAAGAATTTTGTTTTTGTTAGTTACTCATGAATCTTTGAGTACCAAGCTTTGGTGGGAGCCTATTTTAGTCCATACAAGGCCTTTTTCAGTAGATACACTTTATCTTATTCACCTGGTTTAACAAATCCTTTAGGTTGACTAACATAAATAAGTTCCTGAAGCTCACCATTTAGAAATGTAAACTTGACATCTAAATGATGTAAAAGTCATTTTTGTTGAGTAATAACTACAAGTAGTAGTTTTATGGTATCATGCCTTGCCAATGGGGCAAAGGTGCCACCATAATCTACTTCTGCTTGCTAAGTGAAACCTTTTGCTATAAGTCTAGTTTTCAATTTGTTAACAATTCCATATGTATTGTATTTTGTCTTGTATATCCATTTCACTGCTATGATCCTTTTATCTGTAAGTTTAAGAACCAAGGTCCGCGTTTGATTTTTATGAACGGACCTTTGCTCTTCCTTCATTGTAGTTTTCCAAGCTGTATGTTATGATGCTTCTTGATAGCTAATAGGATCCAAATCAACCACATAGCTTTTGTAGTAAACATCTGTTAGTAATCTTGCATCTTTGATTGGAGGATCATTTACATTACCAAGCACACTGCTTGATTTTAAGTTTAGCAACTGTGAATTAATGCAATTTTGTTTTGTAGTATACTTAATAGTGTAACTTTGCCAATTCCATTTTACCTCCTTATCACATGTAAGGTTCCTACCAACAAAAACCTTATGTGTAGCAACATCATAAACTTTATAGTTACTAACTGTATATGTATCAGTATAGCCAATAAATACTATTACTAAGGCTTTATGATCCAGCTTACTCCTTTTAAGGGTTAACCATATGAACATAACAAATACAACAAAAGATTCTTAGGTGGCTGAGTTAAGGTTTGTTGTTACACCATACTTGATATGGTGTGGCATTAGATAAGACCTTAAAAGGTATCCTGTTTAACAAGTATACAACTGTTGTTGTACCTTTTTCCGAGAAGGTTTTAGGAAATATTTTTTAGTTAGAAGAAAAGGTTCTCGATTTGAATGAAAAGGATATATGCTCTGTTTGCTTAATTTACATACATTGCAAGGCCTGTTAGTCTGATCTAGCTTTATTATACTAGAAGCCAATTGTTTATTTTTCATTATTTGAATCCCTGCATGATAGAAATGACCAAGTCTTCCATGCCAAAGAATTGCATTATTAATGACAACAGATAAAGCAAGGTGTTGCATTTTGTTGGTGTCTAAATAAAAGTTTTTACCAATCATGGGGACTATGATTAATTTAACACCCTTTAAAATCACATATAACATATGCATGGTCTTTCAATAGTAAGGAAAAATCATTGTCTATAAGTTGACCAACACTCAACAGGCTATGATGAATGTGTAGAACAAACAAGATGTTTGTAATGATTTTAGTACCTAAGGTTGTATGCATAATGACTGCCCCTTTTCCATCCATATGCAATAACTGACCATGGTCAATCCTTACTTTTAATTTAAAGGATTTTTCCAAGATATCAAACACCTTAAGATTAGGTGACTATCAATTAACCAGGTTCTAAGATCAATTGGGTTGCTGTTAGATGTTGCCATAAAAAACTGCTCATCTATGGATTGAACTTCATCTTTAAGTTGTGTCTACTGTTTGATTTGCTATGTTGTTGGTTGGTGCTGAGATTGCTTGCCTTTATGCTAGTAAATTTTCTTTGAATACCCTTTTTTATTGCATACTTTGCAAATTATATCAAGTTTCTTCCAACATAATTTAAACAAATGACTTATCCTTTTGTAATACTCATAGGGAGCATATTGTCTTTTCCTTGTAGACTTGCCAGCTTTATTGAAGTTTTCTTGTTGTTTTCCACTTGATTTTCTTTTGCCTTGGTTTCTTTGGTGGTGAGTGACTTACAAGATGTAACGTCAACAAACAAGCAATTTTCAATAAAGTAATGTTATTCTTCACGATTAGATTACTCGATTGAGTTATATATATGATATCTGTCGTCCATTAGAGGTTTAATTACTGTACCATGAATCTGCCGTCCTAAATGCAGGTGGAATTTCGGTTTTACATAACACCAACAAACATTATCAGCCAACAAGTCGACACCCACTATGTGATCTCTTTTCTAGTCGGAAAATGCTTGTTTGCTCGACTCCAGGCATAGCCTGAAATCATGAGCGCCGTTGATATTGTGGGTCCACAAAATTAGAGGCTCCCATAATTTCAGTCATGCCTGAAGTGAGAAAATATAGCGTTGCTCTTTCTAGTTAACTTCACTATATGTAGGATGTCATAGTGTAAGATACAAATAGGATGAATAATTTTCACCACACTTGAAATGACTTGAGGACATAAAAAGTGTGATGACCCATAACCCTACTAAAATTGCATTAAGCTTGAAATTTTCAGTAAATAAAAAAAAAAACTCTAAAAAAGGTGTAGTTGCAATAACAAGTCGTTTCAATTCCATTCGATATTAGCTTTTGTAGCATTTTAATTGGTGTTGTGGACGTTGGAGTTGACAAACTACTTTGTAATTGGCGTAATTTTAATTTTGTTTGGATCACGTCAAGGGAAGGGGGGGGCTACAGTGAATTGAGCAGATAATTTCTAGGCTGATCTAATCGTACACGCTTTTCCATTTGAATGTAATTGTTATAGCTGATATATACATCTAGAAGTTGTCACAGTCTCATTCTTACGAGTTATTTTTCTTCCTTCCATATCTTGCTGTGTCTTAAAATTTGTGGAACGAGGAGAAGTATGCATAATTAATTCGGACTTGCCGTATAAGCAAAGCTCTCGAGGAGGCTGGAAGTATGTCAAATTGAAGTCTTCTCGATTTACCACAAAAGCAAACGCCACAAATTATTATGCAAATGCGATTAATTATGCATAAGAACCAGCAGGTCTGTCAATGTTATACTGGTCTTATATTTTATATTTATTTCTTATAAGGGTATTTTATTGCACAATTTATAATTTAATTGCTATAATATAAGCTTGGTTTATTTAATAACTTGTGAAATTTTCAGAGTTGAAAGAACCCATAGTTTGAGTTAATTTGGAAACCACCACTTGACTAGGGAGGAAAAGAAAACAAAAATAAAAATAAAAACCATCATGCTGCAAACCGTATGAAGGTTGTCACCATAATGGTTTTGTTTCCGAAAGAAGAAGAATTCAAGAAGAAACGAAAAAAGGATAAAATGGCCGTCTACCCATCACCATCATCGTGATACAGTGACTTGCCTGTCTCTTATACACATCTTGGTTTTGTTTCCGAGAGAAGAAGAATTCAAGAACATACGAAAAAAGGATAACATGGCCGTCTACCCATCACCATCATCGTGATACAGTGACTTGCCTGTCTCTTATACACAGCTAGAAGTGTATAAGAGACAGGCTATGGATACAAATAGATGAAATGAGAGATTTGGAAAAAGGGTGAGAGAGATGAAGGGAGAGATAAATATGAAAGAAAGGTAAAAAGATATGAAAAATATAAATATACCATTATCCTTATTCTTATTATTATCATGATAATGATTTTCTATTGTTATGTTTATATTTGTACACATAAGTAACTTTGAAAACATATATAGATAAATACAAAAGTATTATACATAAAATCATGATTAATTCTTGACTTGTCGTGCTCTTTTTCCAAGTTTGTCACTGTCTCTTATACACAGCTAGAAGTGTATAAGAGACAGCGGTAAATCATTTTGTCTCATTGCTTATAAAAATGTAAATAAGGCTCTCACGAGTTATTTTTGGTTTATGAGGAATTGATTGGGCCGAGAGCTCTTATTGTAATAATCTTGTCTTGTTCTGTGGGAACCATACAACATGGATGCCCACACTCTATTTGTTTTATTATTTAAGAATAATATTTAGACACATGACAAACTTTGAAAAAGAGCAAGACAAGTCAAGAATTAATCATGATTTTATGTATAATACTTTTGTATTTATCTATATATGTTTTCAAATTTACTTATGTGTACAAATATAAACATAACAATAGAAAATCATTATCATGATAATAATAAGAATAAGGATAATGGAGATGTGTATAAGAGACAGGCAAGTCACTGTATCACGATGATGGTGATGGGTAGACGGCCATCTTATCCTTTTTTCGTTTCTTCTTGAAGTCTTCTTCTTTCGGAAACAAAACCATTATGGTGACAACCTTCATACAGTGTGCAGCAGGATGGTTTTTATTTTTATTTTTGTTTTCTTTTCCTCCCTAGTCAAGTGGTGGTTTCCAAATTAACTCAAACTATGGGTTCTTTCAACTCTGAAAATTTCACAAGTTATTAAATAAACCAAGCTTATATTCTGTCTCTTATACACAGCTAGAAGTGTATAAGAGACAGCGGTAAATCATTTTGTCTCTTTTCTTATAAAAATGTAAATAAGGCTCTCACGATTTATTTTTGGTTTATTAGGAATTGATTGGGCCGAGAGCTCTTATTGTAATAATCTTGTCTTGTTCTGTGGGAACCCTACAAAATGGATGCCTACACTCTATTTGTTTTATTATTTAAGAATAATATTTAGACACATGACAAACTTGGAAAAAGAGCAAGACAAGTCAAGAATTAATCATGATTTTATGTATAATACTTTTGTATTTATCTATATATGTTTTCAAATTTACTTATGTGTACAAATATAAACATAACAATAGAAAATCATTATCATGATAATAATAAGAATAAGGATAATGGTATATTTATATTTTTCATAATTTTATAACATGTTTTATTATTTTACAATAAAAAATGAAAAAAAAATTCATTTGAATATTTTCAGTTTTACGAAACCTACATTTATATTTCTATTTTCATATTTTTGTTATTATTGTATTGAATTTTTATCATTTTCATCATATTTATACTAATATTTTTTATTATTTAGTAATTTTATATTTATACATACATTTACACATATAAAATTTGATTTAAAGTGGTGAAGTTCATTTGGTATATGAAATAGGATATTATAATATAAAATAAAATTAGTGTTATTTCATCATGTTTTGTACTAACTAAATCATTTGAATAATATAATACAAAATTACTATTCTATATTTATGAGGTAAACTATCATATGTTATAAAGTAAGCTTAATTATCAAAATGACTTTCATGTAAAAACTTATAATATTAATATAAAATTCTTTTTTCTTTATTTTTTATTTATTATTGTCGCGACTGTTGTCATTATCTATGTCATGACTACTAGCCACCATCACTTCTTTAACCACTACCACCTATCGCCCTTGTCACTCTTCATTGTTATGACCACCATTATTTTCATTACCATCCCTTTCTTGTTTTCCTTCTTTTATATTTTTCATATCTTTTTACCTTTCTTTCATATTTATCTCTCCCTTCATCTCTCTCACCATTTTTCCAAATCTCTCATTTCATCTATTTGTATCCATAGCTCATCCCATTTTTATCTCTTTTCAATCTTTCTTGTTTTTATCTCATATCTCAATTAATGTACTAATAGGCACATTGCAAGCTCATGAGCAGCACATAGATGAAAAGCACATTAAAGAGCCAGTAAAGCAAGGACTCCAAAGTTAAACTCATACCAATAATGATTAAAGCGATTAATTAAAGTTGAAGTAAGGTTCTTCTTATTATAGAGGATCAAGACCTGACAGTAACTACTATAACAATCAAGGTCAAAGATGTCACTATAACAATTATAAAGATAGAGGCAATCAATATAATAACTAAAGGACATTAAACCATATGTACAGAAGTTGAGGTCAAGGCTCAAGAAGAGATTGTGGTAAAGGAAGGTATGACAAATCCAATGTTAAGTGTAACTCATGTCACCAACTTAATCATTATATTAGTAGGTATATGTATAAGGTGATTAATTAGATAACTAATTATACATGAGAGGGAGATGAAAATGATGAAAATTAAGCTTTTATAATGGTTACTGCAACCATTAAAATGCCAAATTACAATACATGGTTTCTTAATATTAGATGTACTAGTCAAATGTGTGAAAAGTAAGAGCTCTTTGTAAATCTTCATGAGTCAATTCACTCCATAGTTAAATTTGCTAATAATAATAGTGTTTTAGAGATGGGAAAAAGGTGAATTCTCATTAATTTGAAAAATAAAGATTATAACTACATCTTATATGTGTTAAGTATGAAGAGTAACCTACTTAACTTAGACTAAATGCTTGAAAAAGGAGAAAATATATAATAACATGATAATTGTCTCTCAATTATTGATTGAATATGTACACTTATTTTCAAATTTCTTTTACTAAGAAACCAAATATTTTTAGTTGATATTGTCACTAATTTTTATATTTATCTTAATGTTATTGTAAAAGATGAGTATTTGTTGTGACAACTTCATTTTAGTCATTTGAATTTTTTAAGTTTAGAGTTGCTTACACAAGGAAACATGGTGATAACCTTGCCTAAGATACATCATCTTAATCAAATTTGTGAAAATTGTATTTTTGCAAAACAAAGCAAATAACCTTTTGTCTAAGGTAGCATATGAGGCAAGCAGTACAGCTAATCCCTTATAATGTCTATAAGCCAATAAGTGTTCCATCAAAAAACAATAATAGGTATTTTCTTACCTTTATTAATGATTAACAATGAAAACATGGATTTAATGCATGCAAAAGAAATTTAAGTTGTTCGAATATTTTAAGAATTTTAAGACTTATGTTAATAAACGTAATGAATACTATATAAAAATCCTGTGAATTGATGAAAATGATTAGTATATTTCTAATAAGTTTAAAGAGTAATGTAAAGTACAAGGAATAAAGTAAAAAGTCACAATTTCTTACATCTTACAACATAATGGGGTTACTAAAAAGAAGAACATATCAATTATTAATATAACAAAAAGTTTGTTAAAGGTTAAAAGAGTACCTAATCTTTTTTAAGTAAAAACTATTTTGTGTTTTGTTTATTTGTTAAATAGATCTTTAATGACAAGTATTTAAAATGTCACTCCAAAAGAGACATGAAATGATTTCAAGCCTAGTTTGAGGCTTAAAGTTTTTGGTTTTATTGCTTATACTTATGTTATAAATGAGACAAGGATAAAGATAGATAATCAAGCAGTAAAAACAATCTATCTTGGCTATATATAAAAAATGGGATATAAGTTGTTTCATCTTGTGACAAAAGAAGGTAATTTTGAGCAAATATATGACCTTTATTAAAGATGAAGCTTGAAATTTTGATATTAAGGAGTAGAATAATTCTTAGAGATATTTAGTTATTATTTTATGAACTATGGAAACTCAAACCATAGTCCTTAATGCAAATAAGTAAGTTTCATAAGTTATATCTTAGAATCCTATGTCATAAGCTCTTTAGAAAAATGGAAGACTAAGGAGAAATTTCCAACAGTTAGTTAAATTGCAATCAAATTGGGTGGAGACTGGAATACAATCTAAATGATTAAACATAGTGAGAACCTTTTCAAAGTAATGTAATTAAGAAAGCGTTATGCTCTTTTATTCTTGTAAGATGTTGATTCTAATGATGACTTTTGCTTCACCCATGTATTTCATGTCAAAATTACTAAACAAAAACATTTTGGTAACTTCAACTTATTCTAAGTCAGTTCGAAAAATCAACATGTCATCCACATATAAACAAATAATAACAATTTTTTATTTTTCAATCTTGTTGTAGACACATTTGTCTAATTTATTAATTTTGAATCTATTAGCAAGTACCACCTGATCAAATTTTTAGTGTCATTACTTAGGTGCTTGTTTTATTTTATAAAAGGACTTAACCAATTTACACACTTTTTTCTCTTGAACAGGCATAACAAATCTCTCAATTTGTTTCATATACACTTCATCTTCTAATTCACCATTTAGGAATATTGTTTTCACATTCATTTGATGAATTACTAGATTAGATCACATAAATTTGGAAAGGGTACAAGACATGGTTAAATTAGAATTATTGTCACATTTTGATATATTTAAAGAGAAATGCATAACTTGGATGCTAACAAAAATAATTAGAAGTGATTCCTTATAATGTTATTAATGATAATGAGGATTTGATGCATTTTGTCATATTTTTATATTGTGAATCTGTATCATTTGATAAGACAATTTAAGATACAAAGTAGGTGAATGACATGAATAAAGAAATTAAGACGATTAAGAAGAATGATACATAGGTGTCTACCAATATTTCATGAGTTTATAAAAATATTGATGTAACGTATGTCTCCAAGACTATGAAGAAGTCAAATTAAAGAATAAAAAGATATAAAACGAGATTAGTTACAAAAATTTTGAATAATGACGTGACCATGACTATTATAAGGTATTCTCTCATATTAATCAAATGAAAATTGTTAGACTTATAATTGCTTTGATTACATAGAATCATTAAAAGCTTCATCAAATGGATGTGAAGTCAAATTTTCCAAATGGTTCTTTTAAAAAAGAAGTGTTTGTCAAGTAGCTACTAGATTTTGTGAAAAAAGAAAGAAAAAAGAAGGTGTATAAGTTCAAAAAAAAAAGCACTTCATGGTCTAAAACAAGTTTTTAAAGTATGGAACCAGTACATTGATTTTTTCTTTGACAATACCAACTTCTAGAAGTGTCATTCTAAGCATATTTATATGTAAAAGTCAACGTTATGGTAATATCTTATTGATATGCCTATATATTTATGACTTGAGCTCTTTATAGGCAATAATTTCTAAATAATTAATGACTTTAAAAATTTTATGATGCATGAATTTAACAAGACATATTTAAGCTTAATGTCTTATTTTCTTAACATTAAAGTGATTTAAAGAGATGATGGAATCATTATCTGTTAAAAGAGGTATGTTATTAAGTTGTTAAATAAGTTCCAAAATCCATGATTGCAATATTGTGAAAATTCTCATAAAAATTAACACTAAATTATTTAAGGAAGACAATGAAATCCTTGTTGATTCTTTACATTGAAAGCAAATTAATGAGACTTTGAGATATTTGACATGTATGAGACCTTATATATCTTATAGAGATGATATTTGACAATTTTTGGAGCTTCCTTGTTAATCACATATGCAAATTATTAAGATAATTATATAATAACATATAATAATGACTTACTTTATTCATCATCTAAAAGTTATACTTTTGCAGACTATTCTAATAATGATTAAGGATAGAGATGTACATGATTATAAAAGTACTTTTAAATATTATTTTAATTTTAAAACTACTACATTTTCATGATCATCCAAAAAATAGTCTATTGTTATAATTTCAACTTGTGAAGTAGAGTATATAAATGCAACTTTAAGTATTTATTAAGTTATTTAATTGTGCAATAGTGAGATCTATATTTCAATTAAAATTCTTACGAAGATATTTATTAGTAATATTTTTGCAAAAAATTTATCTAAAAATCTAGTGACTTATGGAATAAGTAAATATATTGATATTTAGTTCTTTTAAGAAATTAAATTGATAAAAAGAAGATTCATTTGGTATATTAAATTGATAATTATTCTATCTTAATATAAACAATCGGATTTAGTTAATTAATCAATAAATTTATCTAATCTAACTTGAAAGTGATTCAAACCCCAAAAAATAATCTAATTTAAAAAATAACTAGAATTTCAAAAAGTAATCTAACTCAAAAAGAAATTAAAATTTAATATATGAGATTAGTAGAAACTCTGTCTCTTATACACATCTAGATGTGTATAAGAGACAGAAGTAATACGCTAAATTTTTAATCCAAAGAAACTAAAATAATAACTAATAATTTGAACAAAACCTACAATAACAACAAATTTAGCGTATGATAAGTCGACATAATTGGAAATGAATTTGCCAATGCTTGACAATTTGCTAAGGCTTTTCTTTTTGTTGTATATTTGTTGTATCTTTTTATGAATAGATGTCTTTGGCCGAACTTTGAAAACTATATGCCAAGGGCCACACGTGAGAACCATAAATTATTTTTCTATTTTCAAAATTATTTTTGTTGGATTCTTGGAATAGACTTTAAGAACATGCTATTGAGGGCCTAGACTTGGAATTTCGGTTTGTCTGTCTTACAATAAGTCGTAAGGAACGAATGATTGCTTTCATACAATTTTATTCTGAGAATTTGAAAATGCCAAGGAAAACCATTATCTTCCCATTTCTTAAGCTGTTTAAATTCTTAATTACCACTTTTTTAACAATTTGTAATGCTTGTTCAATAATTAAGACTCGTCTGCTTCATGCTAATCGGATACTCCTAAACTAAATGCCCAAGGTTATTTCTAGAGCCTTAATAATTATGAATGTGTAGATGAGAATATATTTATATTAACATTAAGATGATGAATTACCCGTTGGCTGACCTCATAAGAAATGTAGTCTGCCATAAACATTGAGACTACCAAGCATTACCATGCAATTGCCAGCTGCACAACTTGGTTGTTGTTCAGGCGAGGGGCAGATCTAGTTCATTTACATTCTTAAACACATTCATTAATTAAACATTACATTAATTAACATTATTACACCAGCCACTAACGAATACAATTGCCAACAATTAATTACATTGTAAGATTATAAGTTAATTTCTTATAATGTTATTAATAATGATGGGAACTTGGTGCATTTTTTCATCTTTATATATTATGAATCTGTATCATTTGATGAGACAATTCAAGATACAAACTAGGTGAATATCGTGAATAAAGAAAGTAAGATCATGAAGAAGAATAATAGACGAGAATCCACCAATATTTCACAAGTTTATAAAACTACTAATATAAATTGAGTTTTTAAGATTATGAATAAGTCAAATATAAAAATAAAGAGATATAAAATAAAATTGGTCACAAAAGAATTTAAATAATAACATGACCATAACTATCATGAGATATTTTTTCATGTTAATTGAATGAAAATTGTCAAACTTGTAATTGCTTTTGTAGGTAGAAGATTTAGAAACTATTTTATTTTATATAAATAAAGTTCTTACTCTGACAAATTAAATAAGAATTTATGAAGAGTACTTAAATGATTATATAAAAGTTGAAAAGATCTTCTGGATAACCACATTGTGATACAAACATATTGTGGTTAAAATATAAAAAGAAGCATATGATTTGCCCTAGATGACAATTGATATACTAACAAGTATGTTGCAAACTCATGAGCAGCACGCTGAGAACCCAGTAAAGCAAACATTCCAAAGTCAAACTCCTATCAAAAGTAATCAGAGTGATCAATCAAAGTAGAAGTAAAGTTTCTTTTATTATAGAGGATGGGGTGGTAACTATGCCAACAATCAATGTCAAAAAGGTCGCTACTATAATTATGAAGATAGTGACAATTGATATAATGATTAAAGGAGATTAGACCTTACGAACAGAGGTCAAGGTGAAGACATAAGAAAAGGCTATAGTAGAGGAAGGTATGAAAAATTTAATATTAAGTCTTACTCATGCCACAAATGTGATCATTTTGTTAATGAGTGCAGGTATGAGGTGAATAATTAGATAGTTTATTATGCATCAGAGGAAGATGTAGATGATGAAAATTAAGTCCTTATGATAGTTACTGCAGTTGTTAAAATTTCAAATTATAATACACAGTTCTTTGATATCAAGTGTACCAATTAAAAGTGCAAAAAGTAAGAATTTTTTATTGATCTCAATGAGTCAATTCACTCCACAGTCAAATTTGTTGATGAAAATAGTGTTCTAGTGATGAAAAAGGGGCATATCCTCATCAAGCTAGAGAATAAAGATCATAACTACATCTTAAATGTGTTTTATATGTCAAACATTAAAAGCAACCTACTCAGCTTATACTAATTACTTGAAAATGAGTATAATATATAATTATATGATAATTATCTCTCAATTCTTAATAGAATAGGTATAATCATTTTCAAATCCCTTTTAATAAAGAACTAGATGCTTTAAATTGATGTTGTCACTAATATTTATACTTGTCTTAATAGTATTGTAAAAGATGAGTCATAGTTGTAACATTTTTATTGTGGTCATTTGAAATTTTTTAATTTGAAATTTCTTGCATAAGAAAACATGGTGACAACCTTGCTTAAGATAAATCATTTTAATCAAATTTATAAAATTTGTATTCTTGCAAAACAAAGTAGATAAACTTTTATCTAAGGTGGCATATAAGACAATTACTCTAACTAATCCACTTTAATGTATGTGGTCTAATAATTGTTCTATCAAATAAAAACAATAAGTATTTTCTTATATTCATTGATGATTTACAAAGAAGACATAAATTTATTGTATTCAATGGAAGTCTACGGTGTTTGATTATTTTAATAAGTTTAAAACTTATGTTAAAAAACATAATGGATACTATATTAAAATTATGTAAATTAATGAAAGTGGTAAGTATATTTAATAATTTTAAAGAGTATTGTGAAATATAAGGAATAAAACATAAAGTCATAATTCCTTGTATTACACCACAAAATGAAGTTGCTAAAATGAAGGATATATCAATTATGAATATAACAATGAGCTTGAAATGGCTAAATGCAATGAATATAAGTTGTTTCATCTTGTGATAAAAAAGGATGATTGTGAATAAAATTGTAAAGGCATTTAGTTATTACTTTATGAAAAAAAAGAAACTCAAGCTATAGTCTCTAATGCAAATGAGGAAGTTTCATAAGTTGCTATTTAGAATCCTATGCCATAAGTTCCTCAAGAGAATGGAAGACGAAGGAGAAATTGCTAATAATCAATTACATTGTAAGATTTTGAGTTAATTTCTTATAATGTTATTAACAATAATGAGAATTTGGTACATTTTTTCATATTTATATATTGTAAATATGTATCATTTCATGAGACAATTTAAGATACAAACTATGTTAATGCAATAAATAAAGAAATCAAGATGATTATGAAGAATAATACACGAGATTATACCAATATCCCATAAGATTATAAAACTATTATTGTAAAATAGGTATTCAAGACTATGAAAAAGTTGAATATAAGAGTAAGGAGATATAAAACAAGATTAGTGACAAAATAATTTGAATAATAATATGACCATGACTATCATAAGGTATTCTCTCATGTTGATCAAATGAAGACTATCAGACTTGTAATTGCTTTGATTGCGTGGAATCATTGGAAACTTCATCAAATTGATGTGAAGTCAAATTTTCTCAATGGTTCTCTTAAATAAGAAGTGTATGTTAAATAACTATTAGGTTTTGTGAAAAAAGGAAGAAAAAAAGGCATATAAGCTATAAAAAAAAAAGCACTTAATGATTTGAAATAAATGCTTAAAATATGAAACAAGTGTATTGATTCTTTTTTTCATGAGACCAACTTCTAAAAGTATCATTCTTATTATGTTTAATACATGAAAGTCAATGATTATAATAATATCTTATTGATGTACCTATATGTCCATACCTTGATCTCTTTACAGGTAATAATTTCTAAATAATTAATAACTTTAAAAAGTCTATGATGCATAAATTTAAAATGACAAATTTGGGTCTAATTTCTTATATTCTCATCATTAAAACAATTCAAGAAGTTAATAAAATCTTTATTTGTTAGAAGATGTATGCTACTGAGTTATTAAATAAGTTCCAAAATACATAATTGCAATTTTGTGAGAACTTTTATAAAAATTGACACTAAATTATATAAAAATACAATGAAACCCTTATTGATTCTACATATTTAAAACAAATTATTGGGAGATTGAGATATTTGGCATGTACGAGACTTCATATATCTTATAAAGTTGGTTTAATTAGTAAGTTTGTAAAGTCTCTTTGTCAATCTCCTTTGCAAATTGTTAAAAGAATTATGTAATAACTTATAATAATGACCTACTTTATTCTTCATCTAAAAGTTATACTTTTGTAAGTTATTTTAATAGTAATTAAAGGTAGAAATATAGATGATCAAAAAAATACTTTTAAGTATTATTTCAAATTTAAAATTATTACTTATTTGTAAATTTTCAAATATAGTTTATTATTGTACTTTGAACTTATGAAGAAGAATATGTAAATGCAATTTCAAGTGCTTATCAAACTATTTGATTGTATAATTTACTAAGTGAGATTTATATTCTAATTAAAAGTCATATAAAGATATTTATTTGTAATATTTTTGCAAACAATTTATCTAAGAATCTAGTGACACATATAATAAGTAAACATATTGATACTCATTTTTATTTTCTAATAGATCAAATTGATAAAAGAGAAATTAAATTGACACATTGTAAATGTAAAAATCAAGTGATTGACATTTTCAAAAGCCTATTGACATATAAAGTATTTGTTAAATTGAAAAAAAAAATGTAAGGATTGTGAACATCACCAAATCAGAATTAAGAATAATGTTGAAATTAATCTAAATTAAGTTTTATTAGAATTTTAGTAAAAATAAGTTTAGTTAAATTCAATTTAATATGATTTTACTATTTAAGTAAAATTAAATATTTACTATTATATAAGGACACAATGTTTATATTATCGTATGTTATTTCATTAATTTAACAAAATTACTAGTGTTTATAATTGTTTAAATATAGTTAAAATTACGAGAGATTTTTTCAAATAGGACTTATCGAACAAACTTTTATCCTTTTCAATGTGCGAACAGAAGAAGAAGAATTTTCTCATGTCATCCCTTCATAGTTATTATAACTATAAGGGACAAATAAATGCAAGAAATAACAAACTAAGAAACAAAATGTAGTAAATTTCCCTATTCCTAACTATTTATCAGTTCATAATGTTTTACACACCTTAGGATGAACTGTAGTACGATTATGAAAGCAAAAAAGTAAAGCAATCTAAGAAAATAGAGGGATATCATGAAGAAAAGGTCTCATAACAAGTCTCATGATGTTATTGACCACCTTATCAAAATGTAGCCAATATGACAAGAAATTTTGATAATCTTCTTGGGAACAAAAATGGGGAAAATTTAGTTTTGCAACTTGTCATCCAAATCAATGCCTTAAAATCATTGAATACAGACGATAAATAGACCCCTTATGATCAGCTAATGGACCCTTAATGAGTATTAAATTGACTTTCTTTCCTGTTACAACTATTACTGCCTATTTAGTCTTAAAATAGGTAACAATTGCTCATTTGAAAATAATATCTCATGCCAAAGAGAAAAATACCAAGATTAATTGATTATCTACTTTAAGCCTATATATATATATATACATGCACACCAAACACATCAAATTTTCTTCAAATTATAGGTTCCAAACTGAATCATTACATATAAGAATAGTAGGAGCAACATATGATCTAAGATACCAAAACTTAATTGACATGATATTTTATCTTTTTCTTTTTAAGAATAGTTTGATGACATTTACCCTATTAACAAGCTAACAATAAGAAAAGGAAGAATCATGAATAAAATGTTATGATTCCCCTTCATCCAATAACGGTGACCTCCCAAAACAATGGTCTTAGTTATAGTTAGATTGATCATAATATTAGCTAGAATGACATGGAAGCAAGAAGCAATAATAATATATATTTGCTTAAAAGGATTTGTGGGAAAACCCTATGAATCCTCTTCTAAGAATCGTCCCCTTTGCATCTTCAATTAATTGTTAAAGTTTCCAATGAATGTTTCATCTTTGTTATATAGTTCTTGCCTACTTGTTCCTCTAACTTCTAATTACTAAGATAAGCAGATTAATGATAAAATAGATATACTTTGGTGTCACAAAGAGAAGGGCAACCAAGATGGGCAGCATCAGGATTTGAGACTCATTGTATTTGCTTATCATAACTTAAATTAATTTATTTGTAAGAGGAAAGATTAGTGTGACAATGTAGTCGGCGATAATGAACCACAAGGTTACAACTAAGGAGTTTGTGAGAGTAGAGAATAGATAGGAACTAATAAGGTGTATATAAAGGAGACATATAAAAGTGACATGCATGTTCTCCAAGGTGACCAAAGCTATTAACATTAATGTGGTCAAACTACTTATAATAAGAGAATTTTTGGAGTGGTCAAACTACTTATAATAAGAGAATTTTTGGAGTCAATAACAATATACGCATATAGCTTTAATAATTATTCTTAAATTATAATTGCATGATAATATTTTAAAATTTTTTATTAGTAATCTATAACATTCATAATAAAATGAAAAATTAAAATATAATTCATTTATAAATAATTTAATTAAATAAAACTCATCACATAAATTTAATCAAACAAATATGAGAGTCCATTATTGCAAAATTTTTATAATTTTTATTCAAATAAAAAATTATTTTTCTTATTAATATAATACAATTGAATATTTATTTTTATATAATAATACAACTTGACATTAAAAAAAAAAAAGAAAGAAACTACAGAGATGCGCTAGTTAGAACTTGTTTTGTATCGTATCAATATTTTGGTGGTTGAATAATCTTTTTTATTATCTTAGTCAAAAGAAGTATAAATTGGATCTATAAATTGAAAGATGTGATGTGTGGTGTAATATTGACATGTGATGCAACCATATTGGTAGAATTCAATAAATATTTTTTTTAACAATTTAAGCTACAAGTTAAATGTTTGTTAAAATAATATAAGAGCACATCTCTGGCTGAATTTTCTAGTTAAGCCCAAACTTGGTCGGGCTACTGGTCTACATAGATATATATTTTCTATTATTTTTTTCAAGTCAATGTTAATGAAAGAGTATGCCGAAAGTCCCCTGTACATTTCCTCGTAACCATAAGAGTACGGTCAATAACTCTCCTTGACAGATAAATAAAGCACTATCAGCATATCCACCGCACAATAATGTACAACAAAGTACATGTTTTAAAGTTAGATTTTTAAGCAGTAAATGAAAGCAGACACAGGCAGATATTCATTCCAGTTGAACAAATTCCCTGTAAATATGAGAGAAAATTCAATTGCCTCTAATTTATCGTTTCTGGAGCACCATGTTCACATCCCTTCCCCCAGGACAGCCCAAAAACTAAGATTTAGGGCTAACATCAATACAAGATAACAATGTATATGCTATACATCACGTGCATTATTGAAACTTTTCATTTAATCTTCGGGTTTTTTGTTGCTCTTGCAGTTGTTGATCTTGATTCTGTCATTTTTTATTTAAAACTTGAGCTTTTTGCTTCTCTCATATTTAAGAGTATCTCTCTTTGTTGTTAAAATGGGGTCCCAAGTAGTTCTTCATCTCATTGTCTGTCTGGCCAGTCAAGTATCTGGCAATAGTTGTCTATATGCATAAAAATCATAGAAAATAACTAGTTTTGCCACAGCAGCTAGTCTCTCCAACCAAAGAGTGTCTCTTCACTAGCACTTTAGGGGAATTATGAATAGAAACTGTAACAATACAGTAACTAACTACAACTACAACTTAAATGTGCAATTTAAGAGAGATGTATTACTTGTTAATCCCAGAAAGCATGCAGCTCAATAATAATTCAATCCTCCAGAGGTGAAATTAGACCTCTTTTAAGGCCAGACAGCACAGGCTTAAGGTAATTTACCCAGCTCAGCCTGTAGCTCTTGCCACTTCTGTTTAAGCCTGGCAGCAACACAAAAATGACACAAGTTCTTAAATCAAAATCGGAGGAAAAAAAAATTGCAAAATCATTCTTATTAGATGGTATATTCTGATAATAAATGCCTTACCAGCACACCTGGCCATGGAATTCCACCCCTAAGCTTGAATTGGACATGAAAATGAGTAAGTTATGAAATTCAAACCCTATATCTCATCCCTAAGCTTTTAAACTTGATGGTGGTCACTAATCCATACTTGATGATTAACACTTTATCCTTTATGTAACAAACTTGATGATAAAGTTCATATCAACTAGTTATAACAAAGATTTGCCCCTTTTGTTTTGTATATTGACGCATCTTTGCTTCAAGAGTATTAACTTCCTATTTTGTGGACTATGGCTAGAATTGGACCTCTTGAGTAAGAAATTCGTAGGTACTATTACTGGGGTTTTACTAGCTTAGCTTTCCATAAATTTTGCTTAGATCTCTCTTAACATCTTTTTAGATTTTTTCTACCTTCGAGTTAGTATAATGAATGAGTTTGAACACTGGAACTAGAGATCTAGAGGATAAAGAAAACAAGAGAACGACAAAAGGATGTTTAAATGTGAACAATAGGTTTAGAATTTCATTAGTAAGAAAAAAACATATTAACTTTAATGAATAGATAATTAATTAATTTCTTTTTTTTGATAAATAAATAAATAATTTCTCACTTCTTATATTTTTTAGAGAGGAAAGGGGAAGAATTACATAACTTAAAATAAAAAGTTTGCAAAGTGGTTATATTCTTAGTGCTAAAAGACAAGGAAAACAGTTCTATTGCGAATATCGTGAAATACTAACAAGAGTTTTCAAGGTCTTCTTTCCTTGTTGTTTATTCATACAACTACAATTTGGGAATTGCTTTTAATGATCATTAGAGTCCCTCCCACCTAATTCCATGACTCCATAGATCTACAATCTCTCTAATTACAAGTGCTCCACCTCATTAATACTAATGACCTTAATCACCTTATAAAACATGCATACAGTCTTTTCATTGTCACCCATATGAATTAGTCATTGCGAAATCTATGTTAAATTTTTATGTACCTTTTAGGGGCGATGATTAGGTCAAGTCTTATAGTTGTACCTATGAAAATGTATTCACACCTCATTAACCATATTTCCTTTGATGTGTAACCTTGACCCATACCATACCACAACTCCTATGCCCCTTTTACTGAGCTCAAAATTACCAATTAAACTCTTCACCATCTCAAACACATACACTACACTGCCTAAATATGGTGGCAATGATTAACAAGAATAGGCAATATATGAATGGATATGTACTCTCATATCCATTGCCTCCACTAATTCCTTAAGTCTATGTGTCTTATCACATCAGCAAGAAATTTCCAATCGATGAAATTGTATGCCTTCTTAAAGCTAATTTTAATAATAATACCTCATGCATTTCATTTATTCATTGTCTCATTTATTTTATTTGCCGCAAAAAATTTATTAAGAATGTTACACCCATTCACAAATATTGTGTTAGACTCCCTCGTAACCTTACTAATTACCATGCTAAATCTCAGGATAAAATTTTAATAAGAATCTTATAAATAGAACCTACCAGTGAGATTGGCCAAAAATACTTGACTTCTACTTGATGTTGTTGTATAAGTCATTTAGAAACTTTATCGCATTTTACTCGGCTATCTTTTTGTAATATTTGATAAATTTTAGATTGAAACTATCTAAGTTTCGAGTTTTATTGTCATCATAGCCTTTGATGACTTTCTACACTTCTATGTTAATGAAAGGGCATTCCAATATTAAGTTATTCACTCTGTCCATCTTCTGCAAGGTTATTCACCTTGCTAGTCCTTAATTCAAGAATTAGGAAATCTCACAATATGTACACCCAACTGACATCCTTTATAATGTTCTCCATTCAATCTTCTCACTGCCTCCATAGCATCCCGCCGGTTATCAAACTTCACAAATCCAAATCCTTTCTCAGCTGTGGTTATCCTGTCCGAAACTAGAATGTTCATAACCCTTCTCCAACACTAAAAACTGCTTTTGAATTCCTTCCAATCAAAGGTCATTGATAAGTTACTAATAAAAATAGGCATTGTCATGCCCATTTGGTTCGCCAACAAATCTCTTTACGGAGAAGATGGATCACTTGTTAGAACAGATGTTGGTGAAGGTCTAACAGTCAATTTTTTTTTCTTAGCAACACAATTTGACTCACCAATAATTAAAGAGATAATTACTTAATTATTATATTTTAAAGTTAGTAACTTTAATTTAAATCAATTATATTTTTCTCCAATGTAATAATACTTGCCAATTGACCGTAGCCCACAAGTAATGGCACATATGCAAGGCAAAAGCATTAGTGAAGGTAGTCAAACATGCTCACTGCCAGCCCTCGATCGATCAATATATCATATAAATGATTTGATACATTCCGTGGACTCTCCCTCTTTTAAGTTCCCACTAGCTCTTGTGTGCCATGATAATAAATCACATCCGGCCAAGAGTTGCCTGCAATGACCAAAAGAATGTCATAATAATTTCCTAATTGAGTTAGACACAAGTGGGACATTTCTTGCCTAAAAGGGGTTTTTGTCAAGTGAATGCAAGTTCACTGCCTTCAGCTTAAGTTTTACATTGGTTACCAGTCTTATAACTTTTCCGGCCAAAGCTACTATGCTAGTGATTCTCTTCTAGGATAGTTAATTAACATTGTAATTTTTCACAAACTCTTGTTGTCCGGCAGATACAGTCCTCCCGTGCATACTGGTTTTAAAATTATGCAAAAAACTTGAATTTTACCAAGTACAAAGTTTAGTTGTTGGATGACACCAGACATTGGTCATTTTTTTCCACATTTTTTCTCCATTACAAAATGCTTTGAACATCAACCAAGTTTTCTCTCCATTATATGACACACTAATTTCTCAACTAATGTGAGTTCAGGTAATTTTCTTGAAGATTCTGTATTATTCATTTGAAATGATAAATTAACCGTAGCAACACAAGGGTGCTAGAGCAAAATGTTTTCATCCTCCAATACAATTTGTTGCAAAGAAGACAAGTCGAGGTGATGAGACTGAGGCAGTAAATGGTCCAAGTAGGAAATTTCAACTATAAAGTCAGGTTAATGATACAGAACAAGTGAAAATCTTGAGGAAAATTTCTATCAAGTAGCTGATACAAGTAACGTTGTGGCACTTGTACCATCCATTGTACCCATATTTGGGATCCCTCCAAAGCAAATATGGCCATCTTGCTGTAGTAATTGCTTGTGTATGGTTCCACAGGCCACCCCCACAGCGCCTCCTCTGTTACAGAATCTGCCCAAGGTGCAACCTCCAGATACATCACAGCCAAGCATTGATACTCCAAGGTGGGATAGATAAAATGCTTCTCTTCCTGTCCAGAAACATCAAACGAACTATTGGAACTTTTCATGTAACCTTCTGTGTTTTGTTGCTCTTGCTGCCAATGATCCTGATTCTGTCGTTTTTGACTTAAAACTCGAGCCTTTTGCTTCTCTCATTTTTAAGAGTATCTATCTTTGTTCTTGAAATGGGGTCTCCAGTAGTTCTTTTATCTCCTTGTCTGTCTTGCAAGTCAAGTATCTGGCAATATTTGTCTATCTGCATAAAAATCATAGAAAATAACTATAGTTTTGCCACAGCAGCTAGTCACTATAAACAAAAAGTCTCTTCACTAGCACTTTAGGGGAATTATGAATAGCAACTGTAACAATACAGTAACTAACTACAACTACAACTTAAATGTGCAATTTAAGAGAGATGTATTACTTGTTAATCCCAGAAAGCATGCAGCTCAATAATAATTCAATCCTCCAGAGGTGAAATTAGACCTCTTTTAAGGCCAGACAGCACAGGCTTAAGGTAATTTACCCAGCTCAGCCTGTAGCTCTTGCCACTTCTGTTTAAGCCTGGCAGCAACACAAAAATGACACAAGTTCTTAAATCAAAATCGGAGGAAAAAAAAATTGCAAAATCATTCTTATTAGATGGTATATTCTGATAATAAATGCCTTACCAGCACACCTGGCCATGGAATTCCACCCCTAAGCTTGAATTGGACATGAAAATGAGTAAGTTATGAAATTCAAACCCTATATCTCATCCCTAAGCTTTTAAACTTGATGGTGGTCACTAATCCATACTTGATGATTAACACTTTATCCTTTATGTAACAAACTTGATGATAAAGTTCATATCAACTAGTTATAACAAAGATTTGCCCCTTTTGTTTTGTATATTGACGCATCTTTGCTTCAAGAGTATTAACTTCCTATTTTGTGGACTATGGCTAGAATTGGACCTCTTGAGTAAGAAATTCGTAGGTACTATTACTGGGGTTTTACTAGCTTAGCTTTCCATAAATTTTGCTTAGATCTCTCTTAACATCTTTTTAGATTTTTTCTACCTTCGAGTTAGTATAATGAATGAGTTTGAACACTGGAACTAGAGATCTAGAGGATAAAGAAAACAAGAGAACGACAAAAGGATGTTTAAATGTGAACAATAGGTTTAGAATTTCATTAGTAAGAAAAAAACATATTAACTTTAATGAATAGATAATTAATTAATTTCTTTTTTTTGATAAATAAATAAATAATTTCTCACTTCTTATATTTTTTAGAGAGGAAAGGGGAAGAATTACATAACTTAAAATAAAAAGTTTGCAAAGTGGTTATATTCTTAGTGCTAAAAGACAAGGAAAACAGTTCTATTGCGAATATCGTGAAATACTAACAAGAGTTTTCAAGGTCTTCTTTCCTTGTTGTTTATTCATACAACTACAATTTGGGAATTGCTTTTAATGATCATTAGAGTCCCTCCCACCTAATTCCATGACTCCATAGATCTACAATCTCTCTAATTACAAGTGCTCCACCTCATTAATACTAATGACCTTAATCACCTTATAAAACATGCATACAGTCTTTTCATTGTCACCCATATGAATTAGTCATTGCGAAATCTATGTTAAATTTTTATGTACCTTTTAGGGGCGATGATTAGGTCAAGTCTTATAGTTGTACCTATGAAAATGTATTCACACCTCATTAACCATATTTCCTTTGATGTGTAACCTTGACCCATACCATACCACAACTCCTATGCCCCTTTTACTGAGCTCAAAATTACCAATTAAACTCTTCACCATCTCAAACACATACACTACACTGCCTAAATATGGTGGCAATGATTAACAAGAATAGGCAATATATGAATGGATATGTACTCTCATATCCATTGCCTCCACTAATTCCTTAAGTCTATGTGTCTTATCACATCAGCAAGAAATTTCCAATCGATGAAATTGTATGCCTTCTTAAAGCTAATTTTAATAATAATACCTCATGCATTTCATTTATTCATTGTCTCATTTATTTTATTTGCCGCAAAAAATTTATTAAGAATGTTACACCCATTCACAAATATTGTGTTAGACTCCCTCGTAACCTTACTAATTACCATGCTAAATCTCAGGATAAAATTTTAATAAGAATCTTATAAATAGAACCTACCAGTGAGATTGGCCAAAAATACTTGACTTCTACTTGATGTTGTTGTATAAGTCATTTAGAAACTTTATCGCATTTTACTCGGCTATCTTTTTGTAATATTTGATAAATTTTAGATTGAAACTATCTAAGTTTCGAGTTTTATTGTCATCATAGCCTTTGATGACTTTCTACACTTCTATGTTAATGAAAGGGCATTCCAATATTAAGTTATTCACTCTGTCCATCTTCTGCAAGGTTATTCACCTTGCTAGTCCTTAATTCAAGAATTAGGAAATCTCACAATATGTACACCCAACTGACATCCTTTATAATGTTCTCCATTCAATCTTCTCACTGCCTCCATAGCATCCCGCCGGTTATCAAACTTCACAAATCCAAATCCTTTCTCAGCTGTGGTTATCCTGTCCGAAACTAGAATGTTCATAACCCTTCTCCAACACTAAAAACTGCTTTTGAATTCCTTCCAATCAAAGGTCATTGATAAGTTACTAATAAAAATAGGCATTGTCATGCCCATTTGGTTCGCCAACAAATCTCTTTACGGAGAAGATGGATCACTTGTTAGAACAGATGTTGGTGAAGGTCTAACAGTCAATTTTTTTTTCTTAGCAACACAATTTGACTCACCAATAATTAAAGAGATAATTACTTAATTATTATATTTTAAAGTTAGTAACTTTAATTTAAATCAATTATATTTTTCTCCAATGTAATAATACTTGCCAATTGACCGTAGCCCACAAGTAATGGCACATATGCAAGGCAAAAGCATTAGTGAAGGTAGTCAAACATGCTCACTGCCAGCCCTCGATCGATCAATATATCATATAAATGATTTGATACATTCCGTGGACTCTCCCTCTTTTAAGTTCCCACTAGCTCTTGTGTGCCATGATAATAAATCACATCCGGCCAAGAGTTGCCTGCAATGACCAAAAGAATGTCATAATAATTTCCTAATTGAGTTAGACACAAGTGGGACATTTCTTGCCTAAAAGGGGTTTTTGTCAAGTGAATGCAAGTTCACTGCCTTCAGCTTAAGTTTTACATTGGTTACCAGTCTTATAACTTTTCCGGCCAAAGCTACTATGCTAGTGATTCTCTTCTAGGATAGTTAATTAACATTGTAATTTTTCACAAACTCTTGTTGTCCGGCAGATACAGTCCTCCCGTGCATACTGGTTTTAAAATTATGCAAAAAACTTGAATTTTACCAAGTACAAAGTTTAGTTGTTGGATGACACCAGACATTGGTCATTTTTTTCCACATTTTTTCTCCATTACAAAATGCTTTGAACATCAACCAAGTTTTCTCTCCATTAGATGGCACACTAATTTCTCAACTAATGTGAGTTCAGGTAATTTTCTTGAAGATTCTGTATTATTCATTTGAAATGATAAATTAACCGTAGCAACACAAGGGTGCTAGAGCAAGATGTTTTCATCCTCCAATACAATTTGTTGCAAAGAAGACAAGTCGAGGTGATGAGACTGAGGCAGTAAATGGTCCAAGTAGGAAATTTCAACTATAAAGTCAGGTTAATGATACAGAACAAGTGAAAATCTTGAGGAAAATTTCTATCAAGTAGCTGATACAAGTAACGTTGTGGCACTTGTACCATCCATTGTACCCATATTTGGGATCCCTCCAAAGCAAATATGGCCATCTTGCTGTAGTAATTGCTTGTGTATGGTTCCACAGGCCACCCCCACAGCGCCTCCTCTGTTACAGAATCTGCCCAAGGTGCAACCTCCAGATACATCACAGCCAAGCATTGATACTCCAAGGTGGGATAGATAAAATGCTTCTCTTCCTGTCCAGAAACATCAAACGAACTATTGGAACTTTTCATGTAACCTTCTGTGTTTTGTTGCTCTTGCTGCCAATGATCCTGATTCTGTCGTTTTTGACTTAAAACTCGAGCCTTTTGCTTCTCTCATTTTTAAGAGTATCTATCTTTGTTCTTGAAATGGGGTCTCCAGTAGTTCTTTTATCTCCTTGTCTGTCTTGCAAGTCAAGTATCTGGCAATATTTGTCTATCTGCATAAAAATCATAGAAAATAACTATAGTTTTGCCACAGCAGCTAGTCACTATAAACAAAAAGTCTCTTCACTAGCACTTTAGGGGAATTATGAATAGCAACTGTAACAATACAGTAACTAACTACAACTACAACTTAAATGTGCAATTTAAAAGAGATGTATTACTTGTTAATCCCAGAAAGCATGCAGCTCAATAATAATTCAATCCTCCAGAGGTGTAATTAGACCTCTTTTAAGGCCAGGCAGCACAGGCTTAAGGTAATTTACCCAGCTCAGCCTGTAGCTCTTGCCACTTCAGTTTAGGCATGGCAGCAACACAGCAGTTACACAAGTTCTTAAATCAAACTCAGAGAAAAAAAAAATTTGCAAATTCATTCTTATTAGATGGTATATGCTGATAATAAATGCCTTACCAGCACACCTGGCCATGGAACTCCACCTTCCTGCTCACTAAGCAACTTATCCTCTACAGAAGTCCAAGGACCCTACCTCCACCCTTGCCCAGAAACCCCACAACAGATCATGGCTACAGTTGTTATTCCACTTTCACTACTTTCCACAATAAGACAGCAACAACATTCAAGCCTTTAACCCCTGTGCCTGCAACAGGTCCAGTAGAGTATAAATAGTGCCTGCAACAGGTCCAGTAGAGTATAAATAGTGCCTGCATTAATTTGATAGCCAAATTTGCCAAAAGACCTGCAAAATACTCATCAAAACTGAAATCAAAGGTTCATAAATATTCACCAAAGAACGGGCATAGGCTTCACTACTAAAAAATATTGTAGATTGAAAAAGACAGCTACAAACTTACTCAAAGTCCAAAGGGTTGCTGTAAATATGGTAAATCCCACAAAACTGAAATTACGGCTCTCCGATTTGGATATTAGGGATGTAAGCAATCTTAGGCCGGTCCTTAGACATCAGTTGGAAAGCAGAGGATTCACCATTTTGGGAGCAATTTCTTCTCACTGCATGAAAGATCAAACATACATCAGCAATGATTTGTGCTATACTGAGGAAACGAAAAATCAAAATATCCCAAGCTGTGAATCTCTCAAACCCAACCCACTCTCAGATACATGAGGAACTCCAGTGGGACAAAATACATATGAGTGTGTTGCAAGATGATGATGCTAGTTTTGATGATACAATTTGGTAAGGAAAGATGCAATGTCAATTGAAGATGCCTACAATTTTTATTATTTTTTTCTTTTTTAGACAGAAAGAAGAAGAAGAAGAAATCGGTTACTTTGTAGGAGAAAAACAGCACTACAGGCTATCTTTTTAATAGAAACAAAATGGACGGAGATAAAAAGAAAGAGAGCAGTAGGAGGAGGAGGAGCCTGCCGAAATTGGAAAGGAAAGGTGGAGGGAATCTTCTGATCAAATCAAAATCTATAGCTGCCATCCCTGGATGCATCTCCCACCTACTCTAATGTCAGGGATATGGGCAATCTTGGGCCAATCCTCGACCGTGTTGTTTTTGCATCTCTCTGACAGTTGGTAACAGCCTTCAATATTTAAATATTGTAATGAGGTGAGGTTGGACATCGACAACGGCAACGACGCCAAATTAGGGCAATTCCTGATCTCTAAAGCTCGTAATGAGGTGAGGTTGGGCATCCACTCCGGCAAAGACACCAAATTAGGGCAATTCCCGATCGTGAGATGCCGCAGGACAATTGAACGCAGAAGAAGCCTCCTTGGCAGTTGCACCAACTTTGGAATGCCATCAATTTGAAGAGAGTCGAGGCTTCTAAGACCTTGCCCTTGCCATAGAATAGCATCGTTGTTGTAGCTGTTGCTGCTGTCATCGTCATAATTGGACAGATCTAGATTTTCGCAATTCCCAATTTCGAGACGCTTGAGGGAAGCGAGAAGTAGCATTTTCGCATGAGGTAGACAAGTTAATGTCGGGCAACTACCAATCCGTAAAACCTCCAGAGAAGTGAGGGTTTGCAGCAACTCCACCGGCAGAAAATCTTCTGGCAGATGCTCAATATTAGAAATTGACAGATTTTTCAAGGACGAGGAGAGATTCGATGGAAGAGAAGAAGACGAAGGTTCAGGTGCCGGAGAAATCGTCTCCTTGAGCATTTGCTCCAATGACTTGAAGCTGCCTGAGTTTATGGAGAGGCCTTTCAAGGATGGGGATACCGGTGGCATTGAAGTCAGGTTTGGGCATGACCGAATCCACAGACTAGAAAGACGCTGAAATTGGGGAAGCAAAGATGACGGTGATGATGGCCGCCATCCCTTCAGATTGGGACAGTCCAAGAGTGTCAGTGAGTCAAGGGAAGAGAAGAAGGAGTCCATGCTATTGTTGTTGCTGCTGCTACAGATATCTATGTATTCCAGATCAGTTAATTTATAGATATGTATTTCTTTTAGCGAAGGGAATTGATCCAATGCCGGCAGACTCCGGCATTTCCTGCAGTGCAACAACCAAAGAATGACCAGATTCGTGAGGGAAGAAAGCCAGTTGGCAAAATTTATTCCTCCGTAATTCTCCACTTTTAATTTTTTCAAATTTGGGTGTGGCCGCAGAGCTTCCAATGACATGTCATCTTCATTAAAATCAATATCCTCGTCACCATCCAATGGCACCCAATGTAATTCCAACCGTTGAAGACGTGGCTTCTCTCTCAAATTGGCGGCTGCTACACTGGAGGTAGTGGGAGTAGTAGTGTCCTTCTGATTGCCTCTTCCATTCCCATGATGCGGCAAATTCTCAATACTGAGCTCTCCTCCCAACTTGTTCAAGTCATGTAATTCACCCAGTCCTCCGCTCTTCCGTTTCGAGTTCTCACTTGTAGGCAGTATGAATCTCGTTAATCTCTCCAGCGAAGTCAACTGTCCAATCCCACGTGGCATATGAGTCAAACGAATGCAACACCTGATGTCGAGTTTCTTGAGACTGACCAGCTTTTTTATATCCTTGGGTAATTCTCTAAGCTCATAGCATTCTAGTAGATTGAGCACTTGCAAGTTTTGTAATCTGGTAATTGAACGTGGCAGCAATTTGATGTCATTCCAAGACAAATTAAGATACCTTAAATGCTTCAATTTACCGATAGAATTGGGCACTGTCTTAGTAGTCGATGCTAGTAGATCCAACTGCCGTAAACGCCGCAAATTACAAAAATTTGCATCGAGAGAGGAAAAATTTGGTGTCAAAAATGTCCGCAGACTTTTTGCTTTTAGCACTGGAATCTGCCAATTCTCATTGCTCCTGTCAAATGAGATATGCCGAGTTTTCTCCTCAATTTCTCTTGAATTTGGGGTCAACATATAGACGCTTTCAGCTCCGGCTACTGAGGAAGCAAGATCGTGCATTAAGTCGTGCATTTTGCACAACTGGATGTTTCCCAATTCATCTTCAACCACATCTTGGAAGAAAGAACCCCATAGGAGATCCATGAAATATTCTCGACCAATATCTTCAAAACACTGACTTGGGTCCGATAACTTAATACACCCTTGCGCCATCCAATGATCGACCAATCTGTCTACATTAATTGTATGGTCTTTTGGAAACAAACTACAGTAAGCAAAACAGTGCTTCAGATGTGAAGGAAGAATATCATAACTCAACTTAAGAGCTGACATGATACTGGTTTCTCCTTGATCCCTGTCTCTTATACACATCTAGATGTGTATAAGAGACAGCCCTTGCGCCATCCAATGATCGAACAATCTGGCTACATTAATTGTATGGGCTTTTGGAAACGAACTACAATAAGCAAAACAGTGCTTCAGATGTGAAGGAAGAATATCATAACTCAACTTAAGAGCCTGTCTCTTATACACATCTAGATGTGTATAAGAGACAGCCCTTGCGCCATCCAATGATCGAACAATCTGGCTACATTAATTGTATGGGCTTTTGGAAACGAACTACAATAAGCAAAACAGTGCTTCAGATGTGAAGGAAGAATATCATAACTCAACTTAAGAGCCTGTCTCTTATACACATCTAGATGTGTATAAGAGACAGCTCCTATGGGGTTCTTTCTTCCAAGACGTGGATGAAGATGAATTGGGAAACATCCAGTTGTGCAAAATGCACGACTAAATGCACGATCTTGCTTCCCCAGTAGCCGGAGCTGAAAGCGTCTATATGTTGACCCCAAATTCAAGAGAAATTGAGGAGAAAACTCGGCATATCTCATTTGACAGGAGCAATGAGAATTGGCAGATTCCAGTGCTAAAAGCAAAAAGTCTGCGGACATTTTTGACACCAAATTTTTCCTCTCTCGATGCAAATTTTTGTAATTTGCGGCGTTTACGGCAGTTGGATCTACTAGCATCGACTACTAAGACAGTGCCCAATTCTATCGGTAAATTGAAGCATTTAAGGTATCTTAATTTGTCTTGGAATGACATCAAATTGCTGCCACGTTCAATTACCAGATTACAAAACTTGCAAGTGCTCAATCTACTAGAATGCTATGAGCTTAGAGAATTACCCAAGGATATAAAAAAGCTGGTCAGTCTCAAGAAACTCGACATCAGGTGTTGCATTCGTTTGACTCATATGCCACGTGGGATTGGACAGTTGACTTCGCTGGAGAGATTAACGAGATTCATACTGCCTACAAGTGAGAACTCGAAACGGAAGAGCGGAGGACTGGGTGAATTACATGACTTGAACAAGTTGAGATGTGTATAAGAGACAGTTCCTATTGGGTGCAAGTTGGAAAGCAAGGAACTTTAGTTGTGTTTGAAGTGACAATAGTGCTGGCTCTTATACACATCTAGATGTGTATAAGAGACAGTTCCTATTGGGTGCAAGTTGGAAAGCAAGGAACTTTAGTTGTGTTTGAAGTGACAATAGTGTGCGATCTCAGAGGCTTAGGTGCAGTAAGATGAATGCTGGGAATTTTTGGGACCAGTTATATTTCAATGAGTTTAATATGTACACATAGCATGGTCTTTAATATCGCATTAAAATGCTCACATAAACATGCCATACCAATATGCATACATTACATTCATACATACATATGTACCATTTTTGCATAGACAGTCGTTGAGACGTTGATTAGTCAACTTCTTGGAGAAAGGAGAAAAATTAATCAAATAGGAAGCTTCCAGGAACAAGTAGGTGGCCCAGCCACCACCCTATCCTACGAAGAACAATTAAGAAATAAGAAATACTGGCTGTACCCCAAATAAATAAATGAAAAGAAATACTTAAAGAAAGTGGGCAGAAAAAAACAAAAACATATAAAATAGGTGTGGAAGTGAAACACATGGGCGGTGGCAAGTGGGAATCATTGCCCAAGTCCAACTTGGCCAATGATTATTTTTAAAAAAATCCAACTTAAGTAACTAGTTAAATAAATTATATTATTATTTAAATTTTAAATTTTTTAATATAATTTATATAATAAATTTCTTAAAATTTTTAAAAAATAAAAATAAGTAAAATTTAAATAAAAAAATTATTCTATTTGTACGACTGTTTGAATGAGTCATTGTATTATTCAAATTTAAAATTTTTTTACATAATTTTTATAATTTAAGTAAAAAGTTACTTAAAATTTAAAAATAAAAAAAATATCATATTTAAATAAAAAAATACCTAATTTAAATAACTATTCAACTAAATTATATTTATTATTACAATTTTAAGTTTCTTTTACATAATTATATAATTTAAGTAATAAGTTATTCAAAAATATCATATTTAATTAAAAAATTAATTTGAATAATTATTTAAAAATATATATAAATAAATTTGACTCTTTAAAATGAGAGTACAATTAACAAGTATCTTAATCTTAACTTAAGAATTAGCATCTAATGTTAAGTCCACGTGACTTTGTAAACCTTATGAATAATTGGCATTTAACCCATATTGGTACTTGAATAGAGACATTTGGATGCTTTATATTTTTAATTTGATAATTTTAATTAGAAGTATTTTCAACTTTCATTTCTATTATCTTTATTTACTATTAAATTTAATTTTTAATTTTTAATTCAAATAAGATGTAATTTTTAATCTTACACATATAATGGTTGCATATTATTTTTAATAACATAAATTAATGGACTTCAAATCAAAATCTCACATACACATATAGATACTTTGAAATAAACTTTGTCTATAAGTTGAATTCAATGTAATTATTACTTTTCATAATATTTGTGTAAATTATAATTAAAATTTATTAAATAACTAATTTAAATAATTAAAATTAAAATAAATTAAAAAATATTATATAATACAAAAAAATTTATACTAGATAAAAATATATTAATGAAAATTATTATGTTATATTATAATAATTGTTATTAATTATATATTTATGATCATTTATTATATATTTATAATTACAAATAAAAATTTAAAATATACATTAAACAATTCACCACTCTGAAAGGAGAGTCCAACAATGCATTATCGTATAGGTCAAGTCGAGCAGTATCTTTTATGCCAAATATCTTTAGAAAGTTCAATTATTAGTGTTAAATCAAATTAGCGAACATGGAAAGAAAAAAAAGAAATAAAAAGTTAAAAAAAAAAACTAAAATAAATGCAATTTCGACAGTGAAAAAAATTACTCCAAGGAATTACAGCGAGAAAATTAGCCACATTTTTCGTTTCTTTATAGGTTCTATTCATTTAGTTGTTCCCCGCATCGATAACTCAACAACAATGCAAATGTAAATGCTAAAGATAAGACGTATTAAATAGAGATTTTGATTGAAAATTGCCTCAGTTATAATATCATAAAAATGGGTAACAAAATTTTTAATTTTTTAATAAATAAATTTATTTTAAAAAAAATTATGAATATATTTATAATAAATTAATATAATATCACAGAATAAGTCACTGCCTTCAGTATAACAACGTTTCATGTCTAACGGCAGGCCTAAGGGTATCTGAGTGTTCGCACTTTGATGTCCAGAAGAGGCCTCCACTCATTAATGCACTTGCGCCACCGCTAAAGCAATTATGTCTGACAATGTCACGTGCGATTGAAATCAAATCACAAAACAACAAATGTGTCATGTCCAAGAAAAAAATTGACCCACAAAAGATGCGTGCTCTGTCATCCACTTCATGTCCCCTGCCTCTGTAATATTTTGCATTAATGCACTTGCCCCCACCACTAAAACAATTATACCATTGGAATTGATCGATAATTTACCCACAACTGTGTCTATATATATATATATATATATATATATATATATATATATATGCACTACCGTAGGGAAGGTCATAATATAATAGAAGGTAACTAAATAACAATTCCAACAGACTAACTTAGACACACGGGATTTCACAAAATGAAGCAGAATGATCTCTTATACTAGTGCAATCATATTAGGTATGTGCATCACTTTCTTATATATGAATCTCCGGGGTTCCTTACTTGGCTACTTGTTTAACCTTTATTCATTGTAACGAAACAAACTAATAGCTTACTTCACCCACACATCACAAGATACCACCATAGATGTTGATATATTCTCCTTATACATTGGCTAGTAATCTTCTAAGAATCTTTACAAATTTGATAGAAGTCAAAATTCACACTTGCCCTTCTCAAATCAACCAGGGAATGCATAATTAAGTCATAATTGCAATAGAATTATTATAGAACCTTGACTAAAGAAGAATTCTTGAATCACATGCCATTGAGTTAGCATAATTCACAAGAAGACACTGCGTCTATACCTTTTGTCGGACCGTAAATAAGTTGAATTGTCATTTCCAAATTAAAGTGGAGTATGACTCTGACCTTTTTTTTTCTGTTGATATTCACTAAACATTGGTTTATATTTCAAATCCATTTGCAATTAATAGAGATGATAACGTGGTTGTATCCAGAATCACAAAGGTTGTCCATTACCTTTCAGCTGCAAAGTGAATTCAACCAAGCTTAAAAGAACTTCCTTTAGTCTCTCCTTAATCTCTGGATCAATCAAATTACCATCTCTATCAAATTTTGCAGGAGGGGCATGTGCATGCAAGAAAAACTCAGGTTTGTTGATGAAATGAAGGTCTAGAAAAACTCCAATCTGACGAAGATGGTACTGTGCTCGGCGACCACGAGAGCCTCCTGCAGCACTTACTATGGCAGCAGCCTTATCAGCCCAGCAGTTCGGTGGTCTAGATGCCCAATCGATCGCATTCTTCAAAGGTGCTAGTAAAATCGAAGGACAATAAGAACTCAGAAGAACAACTAATTTATTCGAACCATACATGGTATAGTAATCAAGAGTAATGCTCAACATTGAATTGACACCCCTGCTAAACTATTTATCGTCCATAAATGCATTCAATAAGCCAAGTTTTTATCAGAAAAAGTAAGTAATCTTTCCCATCAGTTAGGAGACAACCTAATTTAAATTCAAAGCGGTTCAATCCAAGTGCATCATCTCAACTCGAGGATCTAAATTCTAAAACTTAAATGGCCATTCTATATCCATTTAAGTTAACAAGCATTTGCAATTTTCTCAGCATCTACCTACTCGTCAATGGAAATAGGAGAAATCACGCATCTTGGTAGTCTCCTGAAAGGCCTCGATGCAGTATGAGGGGATGTCCCACGAAAACAAGTTTGCAAAACAATCTCATAGAGGATCATGAATAAGAAACTTTCAAGATGTCAGTATATCAGACTACTTCACTTCAATTTAGCAAATGCCAAAAAGTTGAAGGTAATGTTCTTATAGGAGAACATTTAAAAGTTGCGATGTCTTCCATTATATTAGCAGTATTTGCCATCTAACAACTTAGGCAATGACAAAGATTCAATGTTTCAGCAACTATTTTACATCCCTTTTTCTTGGATTAAGTATACATATGCCCCTTTCTTGGATTAAGTATATAAGTGCCCCTTTCTTGGATTAAGTATATAAGTGCCCCTTTCTTGGATTAAGTATATAAGTGCCCCTTTCTTGGATTAAGTATATAAGTGCCCCTTTATTGGATTAAGTATATAAGCGCCCCTTTCTCCAAAGATCACAGTTTAGTTCACCATCCATACCACAATCAGCTTAATAAGAAATGCGATAATCTACTGATAGAAGACTCTCTCTCAACGGACTGAAATGTAATACCCTCTTTTTATAGCTTAATGATCGAGGTTCTAACTTTGTTGCATGACAGAGCCCTAAAAACATTTCAATAGATCAAAGAGAAAAACACCAACACACACTGTTTATATATGTGTGTGCATGCATAGAGAGATAGAGCAAAAGGAAGTACCCGTCACCGAGTAATTATAATCAGGCGAGGCAAAGAGGATGCTATCGGCCTCAAAGACCTTTTCCCTGAAAGCTTCAACGTGTGGTGGGAAATGACCATCCACTTCAAAGTCAGTATTTAGCATTGGCAGCTGCGAAATGTCTATGCATTCAATTTGCATACCCAGAAGAACTGAGTCCTGGCTTAGCTCAATCGCTACGAAAAAAGTAAAAAACACCAACCCACATCCATAAATCAAGAACCCATATCACAAGTCATAATAGCAGAGATCAAGCAATTCCCAAGACAAAGTGTAAACCTTTTTGTCAAATGATAAACTACTGGAAAATTGATGGATTGGAGGAAAGAAATAAAAAAGAAAGCTAAAAAGCAAACGTGTAAGTGTCGAAGGAAAGAAGATCAAAAGCTTGTGGGGGTGTTGGTTTACCGGATCGAATGAGACCGCGGTTAGAAGATGCTCTTCGAAGAGACCCACAAATGGCTGCCACTTTGATAACTTGTTTTGACGCCTCCACTCCCTCCTTCTCCATCTCTCCTTCCTCAACTGTACGCCTCTTTTGCTTTCATGGGTGTTTCATCACAGAGCTTTTCCCAAAAGTCCAAAAATTTAGTTGACAAAAGTTAGACAACCGTCAGAATTGAAAATAATAATAATAATAATAATAATAAATTATATCTAACTTATTTTTAAAAATAAATGAAGTTGAATTTAAAGAAATTATTCCAATTTTTTTATGTATACTATATTATTTAATAAGTGTTATTATACAATATTTTTTAATTTAGTTAACTAATAGCTTAATCAACCCAAAATTTAATTAAATAAATTATATTTTATAATTAATTAATTTAATTTATGTAAATTAACACTTTTTATTTGATTACAGTTTTTAATTTTGGTAAACTGAGATTAAGCAAACCAAATTGAAGTACTTTTTTAAAATATTTTGTAATTTTAATTATACAAAAAATTATTATTATTAAAATTATGTCTATAAATTTGAATATTACAAAATTATTATTGTATCTTAGATTACATGTTTGTATTATATATAATAATTATTATAATTTTTTAACGTATTAAAAATATATTTTTTATTGAATTTTTTTTTTAATAAACTAATCATTTAAAAAAATCAAACCAAGTTAGAGTTTTTCAATAGTCATAAGGTTTTAGTTTAATTTTAATTTTTTTAAAAATAAACAAACGAAAAATTTTGATTTGATTTGATTTCAAACTTACTTCTCCATTTATGTTGTAGAGATATATTATATCACTAATTTGACAATATGAGATTAACATTAAAATTATATTGTTGATTTATGCTTAAGTCAATTTTATTCTTTAAATGTTTTATATTTAAAATTAAAATAAATAAAAAGATAAATAAATTTGATAATTAATATCAATAAAACTATTACAAATATGTATGTTATGTTTATTAGTCATGAGTGAGATGAAATTAACTTACTAATGTTATGATATTAAACACTACAATATAAGAAACATTTTGAATTATGATATTCTTTGACTATACAATATTTATTATATTTATTGGGTTAATATACAAATTTATGTGAAATATTAAAGGTTATAATTAGTTGAAACAATTCTATTTTATTTTAAAAAATAATAATTATTAGAGAGTTGGAAATTTTTTTAATAATAAATTTATTTCACCGTTAATTCTTAGTGATGGATTTTGTTGAACCAATTGATTCTATAGCTGAAAAGGGCTTGGGTGACAGGGGAGGATGGTCTTGTATAAAATGACACTGAAGCTTGAGTAGATAGTAAATTATGAAGATGAAAGAAAGGCAACATAATTGGATAGGGGAGCACTTTTCACAAACAAACACTTAAAAAAAAAAGAAACCAACATTTAACTTCAAATGCCAAGTTACACCCTCTTTCATCATAACAAATGAATAAGCATAGTTTTCAAAAAAAATAATTAAGTTTTGAGCCACCATGATAAACACTTTCAAATGAGAAAAATTTCAAAGATTAAAACTTTAAATGATTAGGGTAGAAATTGCAAATGGATGGGTTGAGCCGATTTCAACTCAAATTATTTTAAATTTCAGATCATTTGAATTTTGATTATTTGAATTTTAGATATTTTGAATTTTAAATAATTTGAATTTTAAATGTTTTTAAGTTTTAATTTATTCAAATTTTAAGTCATTTTAAATAATAGTTGTTTGATTTTTGAGTTATTTTAATTTCAAATCAAGTTAAGTTATACTTTTAAGTCAATATATAAGTCTAAGCAAGTTAAGTTTTGGACAAGTTAAATTTGCTTATTTAGGTCGAGTTAGTACATCTATTTGTAGATATTTCCTCTTTATTATTATGCTAATATAACAAATTTCTTATTTTTCATTAATAGAAAATAAGAAATAATTTTTAATGAAAATGAAGTATTATTATAATGTAAATAAAAGTATTAAAATAATAAGGTAAGGTTTTTAGAGAAATTAATATAAGATAATCCGATAATCTATAAAGGAGAAGAAAAAAAATCTAACTTAAAAATAAACACAAATATTATGTTTCTACAATATATTGAGGAGAGATAGAAAATTTTGAATTTAAAATAAAAAAATGTTGTGTTTTTAAAATTTTAGATTTAAATATATGCATACCGCAAAACTAGTTTTATATATATTTATCATAATAATTTTGATTAATAGTAATATTATAAATTTAAAATTTTAGTTAACACTTATTATTGAAAAAAATTAAATTGAATAATTGATATTTGATATATTTAAACTAGTATGTATGTTAATTTAAATATTAAAAATATTTTTATAAATAATAAGTATTTATAAATAAAAGTAAATCAAGTAAAAAATAAACTTTAAATAAATTAGTTTATATTAAAATGAATTAAAATTTTGAATCAGGTTCAATTTAGATTAACTTGAATTGTTACAAGTTTCAGGTCACGCGAGTTCAAGTTTTGAGTCAATTTGTATTTGTGTTATTTTAAATTTAGATTATTTGAATTTCAAGTTATTTCATATTTATGTTATTTAGGTTTTATGTTTTTTCATATATAAGTTATTTTAGTTTTATGTTAAGTTGGGTTATGTGATGAATCTATTAGTAAAATACAAAAGAAGTGAAAAACATAGCAGAATAGAGGTGCGGGGCATTAGATAGAAAAAAATATAGAGTGTAAGAGATAAAAGGAGAGAGAATTTAAAGAGAGAAATTCAGTATTGATAATTCATAACTAATTGCATACACCACATATGACTACCTCCTCTATGCTTATCCCAAGAACTCTCTCAATTGTTAATTTACTTTGAATTATATATATATATCATAATGATCGCAACTACCTCTTCATTATGCTAAACTCAGCTTCATATTTAATAAGGTTATGAGTCATAATTAGGTTAGATCATAACAACTCTCCCCTTTTAAAGACCCTTGTCTTCAAGTATTAATAAAAATTAAAGTATAAAAAACATGATTAGATGAATAAAAGGTCCTCCCACATTGTCTTTTTTGGGGTCATATTGTCCTAATGGACCCATACTTGTGTAACTACTGCATTTTTTTGCCATACAATATGTTGGTCAAGCACTGTTTTTGGTTTTATCTTGAATTATCCATTTTTATTGACCAAAGGAAGCTACTGAGATGTCAAAAAATAAGTTTTAAGGATTTCTTGAGCAGTAAAATATGAAAGACAGGATGAATCTCACTGTCTTTTGGTAATTACAATTTATAAGCAGTCATTCCCACCTTTTTTAATACCTAGAATGGATCTTTAAAATGGATCATCATACGTTAAGGCAAAGTTCAAATTACTGCACACTACCACTAAAATTTTTGCCTATAATGTTGTGATTTCAAGAACACTCAATCCCCAATGTCAAGGGTCTTATTTGTCCTATTCTTATTAATATAAAAATTTTATTCATTGTTGAGCTTATTGTAATTGCTTTTTAACCAGCCTGGTTAACACCTATTTGTGATGGATGCATACTACCCAACTCTCACATCCTTAAAAAAGAGAGGGATTTTTGGTCATATATACGGTGGTACTGCATACCCCAATGGGTACCTTTTGGGGAGAAGGTAATGACCTCGTGACAGGTGGTATCAGAGCTTAAACCTATCCCACAGTGGGACCTCCTCCTTAAGTGCAGAATGCCGAGAACTCCTGATTTCACCGGCTCGACGTGTGCTCGAACATCGACGAGAATGTCAATGAGCTCGATGTGGGAGAATGTAATGGGTGCACACTACCCAACTCTCACATTTTTAAGAAAGAGGAGGATCTTAGGTCATATAAATGGTGGTACTGCACACCCCAACAGGTATCTTTTGGGAAGAAGGTAATGACCCTGAGACATATTGCTCTCGGAAGAATTTTTCTAAAGAGGTCATTCTTGTTTTTGAAAATTTTATTTATTGTTGAGCTCACTGTAATTGTTTTTTAACTAGCTCAGTTAACACGTATTGCTCTCAAAAGAATTTTTCTAAAATGGTTATTCTTGTTTTAACTAGCTCGGTTAACACATATCGCTCTCGAAAGAATTTTTCTAAAACTGTCATTCTTGTTTCTGACCTAGGCATGGAAGTTAGATAGGGAGCAAGATACCCGTACAACTATTTAAATGATTTTATATTAACAATAAGTGGATCGTGGTATCATTTATATAAATCCATATATAAGTTCAAGCAATCTTCCTAGTAATGGTATATAAAATTCTATAATATTATAATCTTATGTGATTTTACAGAGAATATTGTTAATCAGTATATATAACTTAAGGTTTGTAAAAGCAATTATATTATTTTGGTCATGAATATGGATAATATTTTACTTGCATGTAATAATTTGGAGTTACTACATAAAACTAAAACTTTCTCTTTAAAAACTTTAAAATGAATAATATGTATTGAGCTTCTTATATCATTAGCATAAAAATTTATAAAGATAGATTCTATTGGTTGTTGGGATTATTTCAGAAGACCTATATTAAAAAGGTTTTAAAGAGATTTAAATTGAAAAATTATTTTTCCACTATAGAACCTAAAGTTAAAGGAAAATTTTCATTTTTAAAAAATGCCCTTATAATGATTTAGTGTGGGAAGAGACAAAAAGCATACCGTATATATCAATTATTGGTAGTTTTATAAAAGTGAAATTTATTGCATTTCATGAAACTACACCATAAGCTTTATAATTAAAAACTTTTATCATAATATTGCAAATTGTGTATTCTACATTTATATCACTAAAAATATATTGTGACAATTTGGTTATAATATTTCTTTTTAAAAAAGATAATAGAAGTAAAAGGTGTAACAAAGATATCAATATAAAGTTTTTAGTTGTTAGAAGTCATATTAAAGATCATACAATTGTAAAAGAACATATCAATACTTAACTTATGGTTACTGATCTTATGACTAAAACATAATTTGTTAAATCATTGAGCAATCATGTTAATTGTATAAGACTTGTTAGCTTTATTTAAGTTTCATTTCAGAATATATTCTTTAATGTTTTAACATTTTAGAGATGTTTGATTATTTGTAAATAGGAACTTATTTTGTGTATATAAAATTTATTTGATACTTAAATAAATTAAGGTTTAAAGTTTTTTTTATTCAATAAAGTCTTACCCTAATAAAATACTTAAGTAGAGATTTATTAACATTATGATACATAAAAAAAATATTTCTAAAAGCATTGCATAATTTGTCATGATCCATGTATGAAAATTACAATTTTAGACTAATTATTATGAATAGTTCAAGTTATAGTTATGAATAAGTATATCACTAATTTAAAATCATGCAAGTTTGATGAAAGAATGTTAAAATTGTGCCTAAGGGGACTCTTATGATTAGAGATAAATACTAGTTATTGAATTTCTTAAAGTGATAAATAAATATATAACTATTAACTTATCCATATTCCTTAAAAATAATTAGTTTGAATTCAAATTAGTCATAACCATTTACCTTGATAATAAAAAGTTACTTTATATAAGAATCAAAATTAATACAGTCCCTAGCCTTTTAAAAAATCATATTATAATCTAAAAAAGTTAGTCAATACCACAATAATTCTTTGTTTTGTGATTGTAAGTCAAATAATTATTAATTAATATGATTATAGATACATTTTTAACTCAATTAATTATAAGCCTATGCTAAATATATTCTTTCATTTTTCATCAGAGTTTATACTTCAATTAGATTGATTACTTATGAATTAAAGCATTTTCTTCTTTTTCTTTTTTTCTCCTTTGAATGAGTGGCCCTCAAGGAAATTTAAATCTTTAATGTATTTTTAATATGTCATGATAGATTTAGTCATATGTAAATAAGGACTTATTTTGTATATATAAAAATTATTTATATAAAATTTATTTAAAATTTGAATAGACAGAAATATAAAAAAAAAATTCATTCAAATAAAGTCTTACTTGAATAAAATATTTAATTAGAAATTTATTAATATTATGATATATAAAAAGAAATATTTCAATAAATATCGTATAACTACAATAATACACATACAAAGATTTTTATTTAAACAAATTGCAACTTCGAATTAACTATTATGGATAATTAAAGTCATGATCACAAACAAGTATATTATCTATTTGAAATGAGGTAGGTCAAGTAAGAAAATGTTAAAATCATTCATTAGAGATAAATACTAATTATTTAATTTCTCAAGGTGATAAATAAAGAGACTCCTATTAGGGTTTTTATTATCATCTTTTTATTTGGCATGACAAGCAATATTTTATATATTTTCTTCCAATTAAATAATTTTGTAGTACACATGTGGTGTTACCTTATTACTTAATGTAACGTGAGTTTTATCAAATTTTATAAAAATTTATATGTTATATATAAAAAAAAGTATTTTATTTTAAATTTTCACTCATTCTCCTATCGCTAAAATATTATCATTTTTTTTATTGGTTAAGTCACTTGATAAATGATGGCTTTAAGATCAAAACAAAAGTCAAAAAGAAATCTGAGAATTAGATTGACGACAACAACATGAATAAACACCCAACTCATAGTTTCAAAAACTACATAATATACAGATTGGCTCCATTTTCAATCCAATCACAAGAAACTTTGCCAAATTTTTTGGCCCATCAAGAAACTCGTTGTGTCGTAATCTACAAAATGACAGGATTTGAATCTAAACCTAGCCTTTTTGGGGCAACATCACATCTGGTTTGCTGGTCTAACGCTTTATATTTGAAAATTGCGTGACTATCACAAGAAGCTTAATTAAAACGACAAAATTTTATAACAAAACAAGAAAAGTCGGTGAGATTCCAAAGGCCAAGAGGGTGTGCTATTTTGCTTATTCAGATTGTTTATTTAACTTCGTTTAACCAAACCCCAACAAGGTATCCGATGTAATTATATAATTAAATTAATTAGAAACTGGTTTTATACTATTCTATTATCAAAACAAAAATAGTATAGAGTGATAATATATTATTCTAAAATTAAAAAATAAAATAAAAAATGACTATCATTTATTTTAGCTATATGAATAGGTAAAAATCTTCTATTTTATTTCGATAAATATAAAATTATAATTTTGTAATTGATCTTTATGAATAAAAAATAAATAAATAAAATTTTTAATTAAATATTTTTAATTTTTAATTATAAAGATTATTCTTATAAAACTCCCTTTTCGATCTATAATTAATTAATAAATAATGTCATGAATAATAAAACTCTATTGAAACTCTTTGTTATAGGACTGAATATAGTTATAATTAATGTATGCAATCACATCCAAAATCACACTAATAATAATTAATTTCAATACAAAAACTTATTGGTTCACATCACTTATATATTAAGTTAGTAACTAAAATATTTGAGTTAAGTTGTAATATGCGAATACAAAAGAATAGACAAACTATTCCCTGGAAATACCTTATTTTCTTTTTGTCCTTTTCTTTTTATACGTGGGATATTCCTTGGAAGGGCTTAAGATGGGTAGCTTGCAAGGAATAATGAATGAATGCCTTTTGAAATTTCTTAGACATCCCAGAATGGGAAGAGCTATGAAACTTGTCTATTCAATGTAAGGCAATAGAAGACAACACTTTCTTTAGATGATAAAAATAGAAGATGTGGCAGATTGAGGGAACTGCCAATTGGAAGAAAACGAAATGTGTAACAAATGTGCAGTGAGAAAAGTTGGGGCCATAGGTCACTCGCAAGAAGGAAGCCATAGGCCTCTCTCTTTATATATATATATATAACAAAAGAGAATACTGTTCTAAAATGAAGGGTTTTTGGCCCCTAATACATGACCTACCAGTACCCTAACGTGTGAATGTTGCATAGTGATGATGTAACAAGAAGATATACATGTGATGGCCAGTGAGATCATCTCTGGAAACATTAATTACACAGAAGAAGGGTTACAAAAGTAAAAATTTATCGTTTGTTTCGTAACTCACAACCCAATGGATAAGCATCATGCCCATGCTGCGAAGTCCAATAAAGAAAAAAAAAAACATATCATATGTAGACCACTTTATTATTAGTTGGAAAAATTAATATTATAAAAAGAGTAACATAAAAAAAAAAAAAGAATAAGCCCAAAACAATGGACAAACAACATTCACAATTGCATGTAGGCCCCCCATGCCATGTTGAGCTTGGAGAAGAAATTAGACTTGTAACATCTGTCAGGTGAATTAATTTTATATTCTTAATTGTGCAGTGTTCAAATTCATATTCAGATTAAATGACGCTTGTACGCGATGTATTTCTAAACCATTCCAAATCTGTATCTAGATATTGTGACAAAATAAACCCTTAAAAATTGAAAAAAGCTGCCATTTTGTAAGAATTGACGAGAGCTTGGCAACAGAGGCCCATCCAAGCCACTCCACAGAAATAATATTCCCCACCAATTGTATAAATCAACGCTCAGTCACTCTAACAGTAGTCAGTGGCCAAGCCATTGAAACTCTCTCGTCTTTCAAAACCATGGCCATCCACCACCTTCTCTCCCTACCATTCTTCTTCTGGTCGTTTTCCTCAGCCCAAGGTCTCAACCCGACTTGTGACACTCAAGACCATGGTTCCACCCTCCAAGTCTTCCACATTTACAGCCCCTGCTCCCCATTCAGGCCATCAAAGCCACTGTCATGGGAGGAGACTGTGCTTCAAATGCAGCAAAGGGACCAAGCCAGGCTTCAATATTTGTCAAGCTTAGTTCCCCGGAAGTCTGTGGTGCCAATTGCTTCTGGCAGGCAGGTTATTCAGAGCCCTACTTATATAGTCAGGGCCAAGATTGGGACCCCTCCACAGACCATGCTCATGGCCTTGGACACTGGCCATGGCGTTGCTTGGGTACCTTGCAGTGGCTGTGTTGGCTGTCCTTCTAGTACCCTTTTTGCCTCTGCTATGTCTGCCACCTTCAAAAGCCTTGGCTGTGGAGCTCCTCAATGCAACCAGGTATGACTCACATTTCATAAAACTCAGTTGTCTGCCTTTTTGCTATGCATAATTCTGTAAACACAAAAGGAGAAATTTTTGAAGTAGGATTAATGCTGGTTACACTCTTATCATGCGAAAGAATCTTGTAATTTTTTCAATTGCTTGCTTGTTGTGAAAGATATGTGCATCATAGACTAGGCTATGACCAATTATATGTTCTCCACTAACTAGAATGTTTCATATTGTGGAAGACTAACTAGAATGCACTTACTTTTGCATGGAAATAATGAATCCCTCCTTTAATGACAATAGGCATTCCTACATATCTTTTCCTTTCCATATAGTACATGCTGGGGGCAAAAACAACTCCTAAAATTACTCTTCAAATGATCTATATATATGATGTGCAGAGAAAATGCATGTGAAATTTCAGGTACCAAATCCCACTTGCGGCTGCAGCACGTGCACCTTCAACATGACCTACGGCAGCTCCACCATTGTAGCAAAGGTGTCGCAGGACACCCTCGCCCTAGCCGCTGACCGTGTCCCCGACTACACCTTCGGTTGCATCCAGAAGGCCACAGGCAGATCGGTGCCTCCGCAGGGCCTATTGGGCCTCGGAAGGGGCCCATTATCTCTTTTATCTCAAACCCATAATCTATACCAATCCACTTTCTCATATTGCTTACCTAGCTTCAGGTCCGCCAACTTTTCTGGGTCATTGAGGCTGGGGCCCACGGGTCAGCCCGTCAGGATCAAGACCACACCATTACTCAAGAACCCCAGGAGATCATCTCTCTACTATGTGAACTTGGTTGCGATTAGAGTCGGCAGAAAGATGGCAGACATTCCTCCTAGTGCCCTGGCTTTCAATCCCACAACCGGCGGGGGGACCATCTTTGATTCTGGTAATTAATGCCTTTCCACGTCAATTGTTTTTTTAGGTTCCCTTTTGCTTTTGTTGAACATGGTGGCTCCCATTTTGGTTGACCCAAGTGGGAATAATTAAAAGTGCATGTGGGATGGGGCCTTACCATGAACAATTGTGACAGATGCAATTGGTCAAAACAAAAGATTTGTGCTAATTATTCCATTGGGTCAAGACTCCAATGGTCATGTGATTCCGTGCTTCACGCCTGAAGAACTACAATGCACCATGTCTTCCATAATTGCCGCAAAATGTGGGTGCAGCCCCCAATGCATAAGACAAAAGACATCACTTTTGATTTTTATTTTATTTTATTTTATTTTTCCTTTCTTTTTAGCAGTCCACTCCAAGCATAGCAGTTTCAATTGTATGTGGCATAACATTATGGTAGTGTTAGATAACTTATGGTTAAAAGAAAAAGAAAAAAAAATCTCTAAATCCTGTGTTTACAGGTACCGTCTACACCCGATTAGTGATGCCGGCCTACATAGCAGTGAGAGATGAGTTTCGAAAGCGAGTAGGCAATGCGACCGTGACATCCCTCGGTGGATTCGACACATGTTACGCCGTACCCATCGTTGCACCCACCGTAACGTTCGTGTTCTTCGGCATGAAGATGACCTTGCCACCCGACAACCTTCTAATCCACAGCACCGCTGGTAGCATCACCTGCTTGGCCATGGCATCGTCGCCGCCCGGCCTCAACTCGGTGCTAAATGTGATAGCCAACATGCAACAACAAAACCATAGGATCCTTATTGATGTGCCCAATTCAAGGCTTGGAGTGGCCCGCGAGCGATGCACCTGATTTTTTTTGTTGCATTTGTTCTAGCAAGTAGTTGAAAAAGACCCCTACTTCTTTTGTGTCCTTTCTGGTGGCTTTGTTGGGTCTGGCTATTTTGACTGTCTTAGGTGTTGTTTGTTAAAGATCAGAAATAAATTGCGTTGCATCACGTGGTCTTTTCTCCACTAAAATCTTGAAGATAAAAAAAAAAAACACAATTATTAAAACTCTACAATAATTTAAATTATTTTAAAATTTACTTATTTGTGTAGAATTATATAATTTTTTTTGTAAAATTCTTTTTATCTTTTGAATGTAATTATTAAATTAATTTAATTTTATTCAATAAAAAATATCTAAATTATTTGTATTCTGTTTTAAATATAACATAATATATTTTTTCTTTTCATTCTCTTTTATATTTTTCTTTTGTATTTCATTATCTTTTATAAAGTACTAAGAAATATGATCGTCGGTATAAAAAATATATGTAATTAATATTGTTGGTTTGTGTTTTAAGACATGCAAAATTGATCTCATCGATTAAACTTTGCCAATAATTCAAGCAATTCCGCTTTCAACTACAATGAGATTCCCCGTCATGCATTTATAATAAATTTGCTAAAGGTATATTTTTCATATAATTTTATCTTGAATACTTAATAATCAAAGAGTATTTATGAAAGGCAATAACAATAATTTTACTCATTATGTTATGAATTTTTTGTAATTATATTTTTTTAAATACACCTTTTTTTTTTAATTAAATTTGACTTACATTAAATATTTTAAATTAAATATATCTATTCGTGCACAACATAATATATATATATATATATATATATATATATTATTGTTACATTATTAAATTTGTTAATATAATACAAATTTTATTTTTTTTTTAAAAAATAAAAATACTTTTAAATATTATAAAAAAGAAAAAAATATATAATATTTAAACAAATTATTTTTAATTTTTTTAAATATATATATATATATATATATATATATATATATATCATGTAATATATGAGTGATTATTAAGTGACTGTGTTTAATAAAAAAATTTAATATAAATTAATAAAATTAAATTATTTTTTAAAAAATAAAATAAATATAATTATAAATATTCATAAGTGTGATGAATAAATTTAATATTTTTATCTTTATAAAATAATTAATAACGTAAATTAAAAATAATTAATGCTTCATAAAAAAAATAAAAATAAAAATAAGACAAAAGTCTTATTGCGACGTTAAAAATTTTTTATAACAGGGCATAATGATTCTCTTTGTCTACAATTTGGGTCATTTTGATTAGCTCTTAGGCTATATGCTTGATGGGTTAGAAAACACTTTTAGAGGCGTTTAAAGTGGGATGAGCTGTAATCCCATATTCTTGTGCTTCATACAGAAAACGACTAAAAGGACAGCTTCTCTCTTTGACATTTCTTATTAATTGATTAAAATACATAACATGAGTTCGGGATATTACAACAATGCCAATGTATAAAAATATTTAGAAAGCAATGATTTATAGATACTTCATTTTTTTTTTTTTACTCATTTAATTTAATTATTATAATGATAAAAATGGTAAAAGATAAATTGTTTAAAAAATTATATTATGTTTGTCATTATTTTATTTATTATAATACCAATTTAATATATAATTATAAATAATAAAAATTAAATCTGAGAACAGTCTGTTAATAATTTTTATATTTTTTAATTAAAAATTTAATTTTTGTAAATAACAGTGTGAATTTTGATTTAAAAAGATTATAATTATAAGATAGACAAGTACTCTCATTTAATTATATATTTTAAGTTAAAAAAATTTAATTTTCAAGGAACAAGAAGGAAAGGAGAGAGAGAGAAAAAAAAAAAAAAAACATAACATAAAGAAGGTGGATGACATGAACAGAGGTGGGGGAAGGCATTTATGCAAAAAGCCAGTTTGGAAATTATTGTGAAGAACTTGTTTCCATGCCATGATTGTCCAATTTCCTGAGAACTAACCAAAATGAAGCTCTGACCTTTCCCTTTATTTAGCGTACAAAACTGATCTTTGAGTTCTAAATCTTTAACATATTTCGTTGGTTGATGAAGAAGAATAGAAGCTTTTAGTTCTAGAAGACATGTTTGAGTTCTTGGGCACATGCCCTTTGCCGTGTCAAAACAGTTCCCTTCTCTAATCACTTTTAAGGAAATATTGGAACAAAAATGAATTGACTTTTAAGGTCATTTATGAGAAACCCCAAGGATACTTATTACAAACAAAAAAAAAAAAAAAGAAAAAAAAAATCATGTTAAAATAAAAAGGTAATTAATTTAATAATAATAATAATAATAATAATAATTTCTAGGATAATAAAAACCACCAAATATAAGTGGGTGGGTGGGTGGATGATGATCTTTGGCAGTAAATATCCAAACAAAATCAAAGAAATGGATAATAAAACCTTCCAATAAAAAATTAAATAAAATTTCCGAAACTAAAAACTACAAAATATTATGACTTCCTCTTTACTGTACGTGTGACGGCTGCCACCCCACAGAACCACCAAACTTCCGGAGGGCTGTCAATGTGAACGCATTTTGATCCCTTCTTTCTATCCTTTATATATATATATATATTTTTAATGAGTTTGATTTCGTAATAATAACGCAATTAAAAATATATATATATATATAAAAGTTACGTAATTTACCTGAAATTTATACGTTATTTTATTAGTTTATTTTTAATTTATAATATTTTTATTAGATTATGTGACTAGATTGTTAAGAATTTTTTTAAAAAATAATAAAATAATTTGTTATTTAAAGCACCCCAAAACGCAACCCCAACAAATATATATATGAATTGAGGCATAGGAAAGCTAGGGTTACAAGTGGGTGTTGGAAAATGGAAGTGAAGCGCAGAACGGCTCGGACGCTGGTCTCAAGGCTCGGCTCTGTCTCCGAGCAGACCAGGGCGGATGCGCTGGCTGAGATCCGCCTCCTCACCAAGCACGACGCCGATGTCCGCCCCATCTTTGTCGACGCTGGTGCGATTCCTTACTTGGCCGAGACCCTCTACTCGGCCTCCCACGATGCCCAGGACAACGCTGCCGCCGCGCTCTTGAACCTCTCCATCTCCTCCCGTGACTCCCTCATGTCCACTCGCGGCCTCCTCGACGCCCTCTCCCACGCTCTTCGCCACCACGCCACCTCCACCTCCCCCTCTGCCGTTCAGTCCGCCGCTGCCACGCTTCACAGCTTGCTTACAGTGGATTCCTACCGCCCGGTCATTGGGTCCAAGAGGGATATCGTCTATTCCCTGATTGACATAATCAAGAAATCTAATTCGCCGCCACGATCCATTAAAGATGCATTGAAGGCTATGTTTGGCATCTCTCTGTATCCGTTGAATCGGTCCACGCTGATCGACCTTGGGGCGGTGCCACCGTTGTTTTCGATCGTGATGAAGGACGGCAGGGTGGGGATGGTGGAGGATGCGACGGCGGTGATTGCCCAAATTGCTGGGTGCGAGGAGAGCGAGGAGGAATTCGCTAAACTTTCGGGGACTAGGGTTTTGATGGACTTGGTGGATGTGGGGACGGGGTCTAGCGAGAGGGTTAAGGAGAATGCAGTGGCAGCTCTGTTGAATTTGGTGAGTAGTGGAGGGGAGAGGGTAGGGAGGGAAGTGAGGGAAATGCGAGTGGATGTAGTGGAGGGAATCAAGAACGTGGTGGAGAATGGAAGCGCAAAAGGGAAGCATAAAGCCATTGCTTTGTTGAACCTGATTGAGGGTTGAAAGATCAGTGGCGAATTTGGAGTTTAATATTCGTTTGGTAAGTGCTTAAGGAGCATTGCCTCTTGTAGTTTTGGAGAATTTGAGCTTATGCTTACCAGGATGTTCGTTCCATGCCTAGGAGCCATTGCTTGATATAAAATGTTGGAAGCTGGAAAATATGGCTGGCTTGAGATCATCGAGACATCATATCGGTAGGATCATAACTGGATGGTGGCCTTGGTATTGTGCTTCAGTTGGTTCAATTTTTTGTTTGAGAAAATTCGTTTTGTGTTAACTGCAAATTGGTATTTGTACAAATTAGCTATTCTATTTGTGTTCATAGCAATAGAGATGGAAAGGAAAAGAAATAAGATAATGGAGTGATAATGAGGTATTATTTGTTTTTGTCTTATTGTTGTCCTAGATATGTAAATTATCTAACAATTTCAGTGGTGTGAAAAAGAAAGGGATTAACCCTGAAGTTTGTGTCACTGAATTCAGTGCATCAAATTCATGTTTGTGTGAAGGCTTCTCTCCATGTTGCTGAATTATTATTGGTTTTTAGAATGTGCCATGGTGTTTTTGATTCAATGTCAGAGAAGCCTTTAATGCCTTACCATGATAATAAACTCCAAAGTGTGCAATGAGACATTGTTACAAGTAGCCATTCCTTACCAGTTTTTTTCTTGATGGAATATGGAACAAATTTTGAAGGGAAAGCCGTAGTGTTACTCCATTGTGACTAGAGCTCAGTTGCAGAAATTGTCTCTCTATAGAAACAAGGGTAAGTCTGCATATATACAACCTTTCCTAGACCACAGTGTGGGAGCTGGCATGCCCTTTGGCTTATGGAATACTTTCCCCTGGTTTCTTGCTTTGCTGCCATGAGCACTTTTGGTTGTATTCCTAAACAAGTGAGCAACCTATGTAGAACTACCACTGCCATCAGTTATACATGCGATCTGACAACATAATTCTACTGTGTATGATGATTATTCATCATGTGATGTGAAGAATTCTGCTGCCTATTTTTAGTGAATATCTATAATGCTATTATCTTTGCCGAGGGCTTAGTTCTCTACCCTTTGTTTTGTGTGTTTGTGTCAGAGTTCCCTACCCTTTGTTTTGTGTGTTTGTCTGCATTATGTGTGTAATTACAGTGCCCTCAATAGTCTAGAATTTGATCATGCCCTCAGTACTCTAAAATTTGACGAAGTAAGCATTTGCTTGCTGATCATTTTCATATGCTATGCAAGAAATGGGAATCCTCAAAAAATAAAATAAATAATGTGGGAATGTTTGATTGGTTGCATCAGTGAGCTCCAATCCTTGAGTGTGCTGGTCCACATTCTATCATCTCTGTTTCCAACTGGGATTATGAAGATTGGCGACCTTCATTTGATTACTGAAACAAGAATTGAGCTGGGTGTTTATAATGTGCACATTGTTCCTTTAGCTAGTCACATCATTGTAGTTGGCCTGATCTATTTTCATTTTGTTATTTTCTTTGCCTTTTATTTGTTGATAAATAGAAATCTTATTTGGTTATTATTATAGATCAGGAGTTAAAAGGATCTATGTGTAATACCTAATGGGAAATCATTTAATTGCTGAAATAAGCATAATTGCAGTTATCAAACAAACAAGGAACCTGCAAAATTTTTTTCTGGCCTTCCTCTGCTTTTGAAGGACCCAAAGTATGGCATCAACTCTTTATGCTGGAACTTATATTTTGTTATAATCTTGAACTCTAGAATGATGTAGAGTAGATTAACTGTGTTTGAGTTTTTGTGAAATTTGTTTCTCATGTGTGTCAATGTGTCAAATTTATGCAAATTATCACTTGGATTCACAGCTGTTGCAAACTGAACTTGCTTGTTCTCCCCCCATCTCTCCCCCACCCCTTTCTCTCCCTCTGTTGATTTGATACAGAAGTTGACCTGTTCAGAGCACTCAAATGATTTAGTTTCTGAATTTTCTTGTATGCTTGGAGATGTTTGTAATTTTCTGCTTAGGGACAATTCTTTAGAGCCCATTTTGGTCATGCCAAAGGATATAGAGTGTTAGGTCCTTGGAGATCAAACTAACATGGTGCTTTTGTAGCCTACTTTGTTGAACTGAAATAGAATAGGGCTAATGCTAATCTGTTGGAAATTTGAACTTATTCTGTTGCAACTTTTCCTAAAGATATGCTCCTAATGGTATGCTATGGAACTCCTGCAGTATGTTGGTGCTTAGTAAGTAAGAAAGCCAAAGAGGGAAAAGAAGAATTTCTTGATGAAGCTTTAACATTACTTGAAATCTTGATACAATAATTAGGTTAGGAAACCTTGAGATTCTATTTTGGTGTGGAAGTATATCTGCATCTATTTTATGTATCATTTTTCTCTTTTTTTGCAAGGTTAGAATCGTTTTACCCTCACTTTTTGCAGTGGTTCTTGTTTGCAGTATGTATCTTCTCTGTAATCACTTTCATTTAGACATCAAAATTTTCTGCTGAAAAAAAACTCTCATGTTTTCCTTAATTTTCTTCTAGAATCTGGGTATATAATACTGTCCATCTTCAAACATCACAAATTTTCTTACCCTCTAAGGGATACTCCAAGAAAGAAGTGGTTTCTTGTTTTCTTTGGCCAAGGCCACACTAGAACCCTGTTTGTCTGTGACCCTTTTGATTGCTGAACATAGACGGGAAAGCAATTAATGCTTTTATATAAAGTTTTCTGGGTTTTGAAAAATACTTGTTTCTTTTAATTCTGTTGTGAGATCAACTAGGTTGTGAGACATCAGGCACTACTCACTAGTATAAGCCACTTATGGTTGTGCAGAGTGCCTGCAGAGCTCTATATTTTCATCTGGTTGTTTTCTGCATGGCAGCATGCTTCTTACAAATTAGCAGCTATAGACTAGAAGTGGTCATATGTCAAGACTGACCTGCTAAGTTTACCGAGGGAAGCTTATTCTACTACAGAAGCCACCACCCATATCCCCATAATTCCTTCGGCCCTGATGCAGGCAGAATTCGAACCTTAATTGCCAGGGATAATATGAGGTGATATATCAGCTAAGGTAGCTTACACGACGGGGTTTTTTTAATAGGTAAGCATCAAGATTGCCATTTTGTATAATCAAAAGGAATTTGATAAACATTACAGAAAGTCTCCTGGTCAAGGTCATGCATTCAGGGTTGGTAAACAACCATTAGGTGGATGACCCCTAGGCATTAACGTAGTCAATGCAAGTACTCAGATTACCAGAGAAAAATTCAGAGAGAAATCGCCAATGGTTTGATTAGAGATTTGTCACTGACAACATGATAAAAGTATGAAGCTAGAAACCTTGTCTATTAGACTGGTTGCCTTGTGAAGCAATGCCCTTGATCCAATCTAACTTCGATTGAGCCTAAGAGTGTTGTTGTCTAGAGGCTTAATGCTCAAACTCAGTCATCTAATATGGGTCCATGGTATCTTCGGCATATCTCATGGCTTAGGGCTATAGAGTGATTAGCGTGGTTCCAAGGTTTGTGAGATGTACTTTCTGTTTTAATAAAACTCTTCTTATGAGGCATATCAGCTTGTTTATTTTATTTTATGAATAGAAAAAAAAAAAAAAAAGAAGAAGAAGAAAGGGGTGTTTTAGCCATAGATAACTCCAACAAACACCCCTCAATGTAGTGACGGATTCTGCAGTTGTCAGCTTCAAGTTCTGTCAACTTCGAGTTCAACAACCAGGCGTTCATGTATGTTTAATCCAAAATTTTAACTGGAAGTCACTATCATGAGGAATCATTTTTAGCAGTTTAATCACATCAGCTTGGAATATTATCTTTCTTCCAGAGCTGCCTGGCTTATCTTTCCCTTTTTTTCATTATTTTTATTTTTTTTGTTGTTGTTTCCGGTTGGTTCTATGGTCAATTGATTGTTGAGTTAAGTCAAGACTATCTCAACTAATTCATCCTTTTGGCTTGGTCAAAACTGGGTTATTCACGCCAAAGTATAGAATTCTACGAAGAATGCTGACATTCTTCTCAATTTGCTTGTTCCACCAAGTTGTACGAATATCTAAAAACCTGATATAAATAAATCAAGTTGAATAAAATAAAAATACCAAAAGAGAATGTTTCCTATCACCAAACCCCACATAGCATAAAAACTTTTAATTATTTTAAAGGTATGCTTACATTTGTTTGTTGCAATTTGCAAATTAGTACCAAATAACAGGGGAATATATATATATTTTAACTGAAAAAATTTTCCTCAATAAATATTTTACACAAACAAATTATTTATCAGCAAATAAACAAAGTCTAAGACTATTCATTTTTAAAATGATTAATACATTGAGATCATTCATCTTCTAAATTATCAGTACACTAACATTTGCCTCTGGTCTCCCATTCTAGCATACCATTGATGGTCTATCTTTCCAGTTATACGAGAAAATGGGAATTTTGCTGTTGTGGGTCTTTCTTGGTTAATTGGCCTGTTTATGGAAGCTTAGTCCAATTGTCAATCTTCCTACCCAATGTGTTTGTTTGGTTATTGTCGGCCATGGCAAGCCTTCTATTTTATTTGTGAATTATTTGTTTTTTTTTTTCTCTCCCAATTATATGATAGAACTACCTTTGCAGGCAGGCTTCCATGTATTTGTCAATTATTTTGTTTTGTCTTAGTCTTCTTATCATGTGTAGGAAAGTAATTAGTTAAACTGTAATGGGAAAAAAAAAGAATAATTAGTTAAACAAAAACATAGAAGCTCCTCAAGGTAAAATAGTCATGTAAAATTTTTTATTTTTGAAAATCTTTAACAAAAAAAAAAAATATATATATATATTTTATGTATTTCTATTGATGCAACTTATAAGGGTTAATGAAGAGTGGAACTATATAATGTTGATGTATAATGATCAAACGTAATGAACTGATTTAACTCCTAATCAATCCCATTCCACCAGTTAATTTTATACTTTTATTTTTTTTTTTAACTTTTTTGAATTTTTGAATTTTTTGATGATTTTGAGAATCCTGGGGCTCTAGAGTTGAAACTTGAAGCCTATCATGCCACCCGTCTAGAAAGGCTAAAAGCCCCACAATTAAAGGCTATTCGCTTTTCTTATTTTTCGACCACTTTTCAACGGCACCCTTTCTCCGGATGCTTGCTAGTGGAAATTTTCTCTTGTCTCCTAACGATTCTATTCAATGTTCTTGCTCGTAAAGCCTCTCGTCCCCTTCAATCTCAAAGGGGCATAATTTCTTTTCTCTCTCTCTCTCTCTCTCTCTCTCTCTCTCTCTCTCTCTACACACTCACACACACACACACACACACACACACACCCACATACATAGTAATACATAATCTTTGTTTTTCAAAGTTGTAAAGTAGTTCTACCGCCTTGAGATTGAGATTGATAATATATAAATCTATTATTTTTATTATTAAACTCTAAATCTGGATGGTCTCCTTCTTCTTATTCAGGCTGTCATGCTAAGACCTGTTGAAAGATACCTCATCCACAACTTTCTAAATATAGTGATTTGCTTCTCTTTTTTTTTTCTCTCTCTCTTTAAAATATAAATCATATATTATATTTTAATACAATAAAAATATAAGTTCATTATAATTATAAAAATTTACAATTAAATGTGAAAAAAACATAATTCAAACACAAGATATAATACTATGTTAAAAAATTATTTTATTTAAAAATTTAAATTATTAAATAACATTTAAAATAAAAATAATATATTTTATATTATTCTCTTTCTTTGGCAATTCTCAACCTAAGCATCAAACTAATAATGCTGGGGCTTAGCTCTCTCTCTCTCTCTCCCTCCCTCCCTTTATTTAACAAAAATGTCATCCCCGAGCCTACTTCAGCTTGATACTGTTCATGTATATCTTTGGCACATTAGGTTTCTATTCACTTCACGTTGAGAAGATGAGCCAAAGGACATTTTAAGCTAAGCTTATGAATTTATGTGATCAATGGCGATCCAAAATTGGCAAATATACCATCTTGGGCCCTTAGCTTTAAGTTTGGTTTCTTGTTTTTTCTTTACCAAAAGAGTTGTGCAGTGCTAGATTTGCCTTACATGAGTACTTGTATTCAAGACTGTATTTGTGAAATGGCTTCAATATTTGGTGGTGTCCCAGCAAAAAGGTGCAGAGAATGATAGGCACCTTTTCTTTTATGCTTGTCCAAAAAATAAAATAAAATATAAAAATGAACAAAGAAGAGTAAAAATCTATTGTTTTGTGACCATAATTGATAAAGTTTCAATTTTGAATTCCACCCATTTTACGTATCAAAGAACTTTTCCACTGGCTGTAGCTGCAAGTCTTTGACGTTAGTTATGGACACTGTTATTCATGGACGCTGGACGGAAGCATGGAGTGAGCTTAACAAATGCTGACGTTTTGATTGAATTTTTAAGAAGTTTTTGAAATTTAGTAGAAAATATAAATAATTTATCAAAGAAAAAAAAATCATATCATTTATATAATAAAACTAACAACTGATAATTTATAGGATGACTTTTCAAACTGAATTGCTAACTTAATGTTTTGTTTCTAATAATTTCTAACCCTAGAATACATTTTTTTTAATAAAGAAGAAAGGAAATATTAATATTCAAATTTTTAAATTTAAACCTAACTTAAGCCAGTAAAATTTTTAATCAAATTAAAATATCTTAAGCAAATAAATAAATTATAATTGGAATAATTAAAATCATAACATTAATTGTAAAATAATCTTTATATTATAGCATATATTAGACCCTTCACTTTTGACCTTCTATTTCAAAAAAATCTCTACCTTTTAGTTAACAATAAAGATTTGATGTCTTGCATGTCATATGAGAAAATATTTTGAGTATACCAAAATTTTTAATTAATTACAATTCTTAATTAGATTTAAATATTATAAAATAAGTAAATAAATTATAAAATAAGAATTAAAATATAATTTTAAAGATGATGAATAATAATTTTTATAACATGTTTTATTTTAAACTTTTTTACTTGAAAGAAACTCATCACTAAGTTGACAATAAAAAATTGAAATATCACAAAAACAAATACTTATAATCAATTTGTGTCTTCAAAAACAATTAATAGTTTTTTTTTGTGAATTATCGCGTAAGCAATGATGTTAAATTATTTTTTGCTTGATTGACCATTCCAAGTAAATCAACAAATATTATAAGTAAAAGATTAATAAGATCTTGAGACTTATAGATTACATAATCATCTCCGATTTGATAAAATCTATAGGTGATCAAGTGATTACTCAGTGCTTATGATTAAAATCTTTACTAGTATATAAAAACTTAATTTTCTTAACCATAACATTATTAATGATCAATGTTTCCTCTTTTTGATGAAGATTCTCTTTTTGATGAAAAATTTAACTTATCTCTTTTAGATCAAAAATTGGTACTTAACTAACAACATCGTTGTAAGGTGGATTCATAATTTCAATAAGAATAAAATAATAATTAAATTATTTTTTTAGTCAAATTTAAAATCTCATCAAACTTGTTATTACTATAAAATTTAAATACTAATAAATTTTTCATATTTACCCATGATTGAATTCTTAACTTACTAAATTTAAATTAGTAATATTAAATGTTATTTCACTAATAAGTTACATTATATCGAAGTTTAGAATATGAAAAGGTCATTTTCTCATTCTCACAAATATTATTATATTTAAAAATATGTATTAATTTATGGTAATTATCTCATAAAATTTTCAATAAAAAAATCTACAATATTTTTGAACTTAAAATTAATCTAGATAGAGTTTTCCTTTTACAATTTTCTTCATTGAAGTAGTTGCTTTGGACTTTGTAAGATGACATTAACATATGTCAAACTTACTCTAATACCATTTGACATAAAAAGAAAGTATGAAAAAATAAATAACAAATGTCAATATTCAATTGTACTTTTAAAAGAAATCCACGAGAGAAGATAACAACTTTCAAAAGAGCATTTTTATTAATACTTGAATGAGATAAAGATATTAAAATATTCATATTGTTTAGTTTTTAAGTTTACATATGTATTTATAATAAAAATTAAAAAAATACTTTAAATTAATAGAGAAAATATTTAATAACTAATTAAAAAAATATTCTAAAAACATTCAATGATAAATAAAAATAAAAAAGAATTCTTAAATAGTTCATATATCTTTTTTTAAATAGTTTAGATAAAATTTTTAATGAAGTTAAAATATTATATAATAAATAAATTAATTAAAAAATAAAAATTATAAAATAATTTGTAAGATGATAAAAAATAATTTTTGTAAATGTAATTCTATTTGAAGTGAGAGTCGAGTTTAGCTAACTATTTGACAAAATCTTTCATAAATTTCAATTGAAGGCAAAAATATTTTCAAAATTAGCAACATATTTACAAATAAATTAATTGCAAATAAAATTTCTAACATGGAATTTTTTTATTTTCACAATCCTAAGAGAATACTCTAAATAGTTTTATATTAACAATCATTATTGAAAAAGTTGCTTCAAATTGTGTAAAATATTATCAATATAGGTTAAATTTGCTTTGTTATCATTTGATTCGGGGCAAAAGTGCGAAAAGATAATAATAAAGGTTTTTAGAATTCACCATAAAAAATAAATAATTTTTTATGATTATATTGCTAATATAATATTCTATTTATAATAATATCTAACCATAGAACACAATGGTTAATAAAGAAATAAATAAATATTAATATTAATATTCTTAAACTTAAACCTAAAATGATGTCGTTGAAACTTCTAAACAAATTAAAATGTCATAAATAAATAAATAAATAATAAAATTAGAATAATTAAAATTATAATATTAATTATAAATTTATATAAAATAATTTCTATGATGTGACCTGCATCAATTATGGGTGAAGAAGAGAAGGAGTTTGAATTTTGGATTCTCCTTCCAAACTTCCCTTAATTTCCCATATTGTCTACTGCTAATATTTAGGCTGGTATAACAAGTTTTAGTTGTTACTTATCATAATTGCCCATTATTACTTCAACTTAGTTAAAATTTGCAATATTTAAAAATTATAGATTAAACAAAAAAACGTACATAAAAGTAAAATTTAATGTAAATGAAAATGTCTTCAACATAGGTTAAAATGTAGGCACAGCCAAATTTTCACACCAACTGTAAGGTATGAATTTGTCTAACCTATTTCACATTTTTTTTTCCCCATCTACATAGTGTTTTCTATATATTAATAATAAAACAACAATTTAATTTATTAATATACTTCAAATGCACATGGCATTGAGAGAGAGAGAGAGAGAGAGAGAAAGAGAAGGTTGTTGAAATTTAATTGGAGTAATATTTTGGCCAACTTCTTATATTTTTATGTTTAAGCAATTTGGTTTTGTGTTCAAAGGATACTGCTATATTATTAGAGTTAGATATCAAATAGAACAAATGCTAGTTGCAATCTATGAGAAGAAAAGTTTTGATTTTATACAACTTCAGTGCTGCTGTTGAAGGGGAAGAGAAGTAAATAACAGATTTTCAAGACAAGCCTTCAGAAATTTTATCTATTTGACATAGGAGAGCCTGATACTCTTATAACACAATTATGCCTTAAGAATATCTAGAACTTCATTACATGGACATACATTCATTGTTTTCATGCAACACACACACACACACACACACACACACACACACACACACACATGGATGAAGGGATGACTGCTGTAGTACTATTATGACCCTTAGTGGAACATTTTGTATTTTATAATGTTGGTTTTAATTATAAATCAAATGATTAAAAATGTGTAATTAATAATCATAATTTTTTTCTTGGTTACAAGTATCTTTTATGTGTGCTCACATTTGTTTAATTTCTTGCAAAACCTAAGAGTATGACCGCACAACCACTAAAATTAACTACCTTTGGGGCGATACACCTTGAGTGGCAAAAGCAAAATGGCCATCTAGCTATAATAATAAAGAGTAACAATGGCAATCAAGAGTTCATATGAAGAAAGCTACAAGCTATAGCCTTGTCCCTCTAAAATTGCAACAGCATAAAGCCTAATGAGCAGTGAATCCACCGAAGGTCTCAAAAAGGCAGCAAAAGGAACGAAAAGCAAAGCCAGAAAAGGGGAAAAAGACGGTCCAAATGGGCAGGCCAAGGTCAAGTGACCGTAGCATATATGCTACTAGTGGTTGGAAAATAGTGGTGGGAATTGGAGAAAAGTCCTCATCTAGTGCAAACGCTCACACATGCGTTCCAACCTTCCATCCGTTGGATTAAGTGATTGTACAGTTATGATATTCCATCCAACTGCATCAACAATAATAACCCAACTTTAATTTCTGATGTTTTTATTCTGATGAATTATGCGAGTTGGGCAAATTGATATGTTCCGTGCAACTCCTGATTTAACTATTTGTAAGAAGAAACGTTTGCATACAATCATTTCTAATGGCGGAATTGGTGATATTGAAAGAAGAGAGTGGGTGGCAGAGCCACGTGACTGACCCCCCACCCCCACCACCACCACCACCACCACCACCACCACCACCACCACCACCACCCCTATTAGGTCAGTGGATTTGTTGGTTGGCTTCATATCAACGCTAACAGCCAAAATTACAAAACCACAACAATGAGGACCAACATATTCACAAATAAATCTTATAATTCTAACCCCACGCATGAAAATGTGTTAAAAAAAAAATAAAAAGTTAAGTTAAGGGGTTACTATCATTAACCCATTTGACAAATGGCAACCACTTTCTTTCTAGTATGGTTGCCTTTGCCCACTAAACCCCTACACTACAAGCCCTTTCCCTTCCAGTCTATGCTCCTCTCTCATGTCTCAAATGCTAGTGGTCCTTTTATCTCTTTGCTTTGGTTGGTTAGCTGGCAACTAAATAATATTTGCCTTTTCTTTTTCCTCCCCAATGCCACACACACTCTCTCTCTCTCCCTCTTTCTCTCTAGCCCCTTGATTGCAATGCAAGGTGGTGTGTATGTATGCTATACATGTTAGCAGCTAAGCAAAGGTAAAAAAAAAAAAAAAAAAAAAAAAAGAAAAAGAAAGGGGAAAAAATTTGCTTAGCATGGAGAGACATGGATAAGGAGAACAACCAAGAAAACCCATCACTTCTCCCCAACATTAACGCAACCAAAGAAGAATCTCCAAGAAAACCTTTTGCCAGTGGCGGTGGCGGTGGCGGCGGCGGCTTTGGCAGTGATAGGCTCAAAAGGGATGAATGGAGCGAGGGAGCGGTTTCAAGCTTGCTTGAGGCCTATGAGAGTAAGTGGATACTTAGAAACAGAGCCAAGCTCAAAGGCCATGATTGGGAAGATGTTGCACGCCATGTTTCTTCTCGAGCAAACAATACAAAGTCACCAAAGACACAAACTCAATGCAAGAACAAGATTGAGTCCATGAAAAAGAGGTACAGATCAGAGTCTGCCACCTCAGATGCCTCCTCCTGGCCTCTGTATCCAAGACTTGATCTTTTACTACGTGGAAGTTCAGCTGCAACCGCGGTGGCAGTGGCACCACCGCCACCGCCGCCGCCGCCACCAGCACCACCACCACCACCACAGCAGCAGCAGCAGCAACAACCATCTCATGTAGCGTCTTCAACCAGTCCTCCTTTGATGCCGTTGGAGCCGTCATCGGTGGCGGTGCCCGGACAAATTCTACCTCAGCCACCTCAGGCCACTGCACCGCCTCCAAATCTTACCCCAGTTTTTGGAGCTGCTACACAGAACTCACCTGGGTCCAATGGTGTTGATGGGGAGGCAAAGGTGAGTGCAGAATTAAAGTAGCTAGTCAATTGTGCGTCCTGTGATTCTGTGAGCAAATAGTCTTTGTTAGTAGTCAATTTCTTTCACAAGGTGGTCTTAATTATGGACCACAGAATTTCTCAAAAGATGTTTTCACCAAGCTTCAACATCAAATTGAACAATTGCAGGTCTAACTACCTGGCATCATTAAACGACTTCATTTCACAAGAAGCAAATGGCACATGTCTTTCTGAACATTTCACAAGAATGTATCATTTGTTGTTCTAAATTTTGAAGTAAAGAATTCCATATCTGGTTACCTTGGTAGTGATTAATTAAGAATTTGGTCCAACCTATATGTTTGAATTCAGTAGAATGAGGCTGCAGATTTTGTACAAATGGAAGAGAATTACTATGTTATTGAGTATTCTCCAATTAGACCTGAAGAAAAATGGACAAAGAAGACAAAGAAAAATGAAGGAAGGAAGAATCCCATCCAGTGAAAGCCAAAACATGAACAGAGTATTACTACTAAAATGATATCTGGCCTCTCCACTTATTGATTTAGATCTTTAAGGTGCTGCCTAAATAACAATTTTGTTTTTTTTTTTTTTTTGTTTTCCCACCCTTTTAAAGTGGCACTGATATGGAATTCAAATGTTGCAATTGACAAATGAATATATACATGCGACAAGCTCCTTGTGAGAGATGAAATGCTTACAATTAGGCACAAGTGACTGAAGGAATCAACTTTTACTAACACATGCATCTTCATGCTTTTTGGTTCAGGAAGAAGGAGTGGGTGCCAAGTTACCAGATCATGTCTCGGACAAGAACGCCATGGACACTGACAGTAGCACTCCGGCAATGTATAGCAATGAGGAAAGACTGGGGTCCAAGAAACTGAAGATGAAAGTGGAGAAGAAGAGGAGGAGGAGGAACGAAGAATGGGAAATATCTGATAGCATCAGGTGGCTAGCAGAGGTATTTGTAAGATCAGAACAAGTAAGAATGGAGACAATGAGAGAGATGGAGAAAATGAGAATAGAAGCTGAGGCCAAGAGAGGTGAAATGGACCTCAAGAGAACTGAGATCATAGCCAACACCCAGTTGGAGATTGCCAAGCTCTTTGCTCGTGGCGCTGGTAATAAGGGCATTGATTCTTCCTTGAGAATTGGAAGAAACTGAAGACTATGGGAGACTGCTGGACTCAATTTTAGTAGTTATATTTATGCCTAGAATATTGATAACAGGGTCTTCAAAGTCTTCAATTGTGGCTAGGCGAGCCACATTGGAGTTAGCAGTAACAGTCAATTATAGTAATTGCAGACCTTGATTGACTTCTGAGAAGAAAGAGATGACAAGCTATTGACATGAAAATTCTGGGGGAGATTTAATTAACGTGTGGCAGGCTAATTAGTGATGACAGAGTTGTGAAGTTGAAAGTAACTTCCTTGTGCCCCATTGTTGCCATGTTCTATCTCATTGAACAATGAAGTTTTTTTTTTTTTTTTTTCTTTAATGCAGATATAACTGCATACATCATGCTTTATGGATTATCCAAATTACAACTTGATAACAAGCTATATCTTAATTAGCTTAATATATAGTTGTATTTTAGAATTATGCTCACTTGAGCCTTCATTGGTCTTGTAATTTTGTTTTATAAAAGACACTTTTATGCTTTTTTTTTTGTCTTTATGGAATTGTGTTCATGAGTGTCCAAGTGGGTTAATTTGCGTTTCCACTAATTCCACCACCTAAATTTGGTCAAAATAATAAAAAAAACCCTCCTCAAATAATGCCTTATTAATCTCAAAGAAAGCAGCTAACATGTCTCATGGTCTTTTAGGAGGGTTGTTAAGCTAATAAACCATAAACCACCGTCAATGGGTCACTTTTAATGATAAGTTTATTGCCAAGAGCTTGATCCCATTTAAACCACAAGAGGGTTGCTTTTCTAATGACCTTCAATTCTACAATTAGTGGAGTGGCAATGCCAATCAATTCAGAAAACACACATCTAATGTTGCCATTATGCTCTTTCAAAAATTCTCTTATTCCTCCTTGTCTAAACCGATCTGCGATAGATCTATCTAAATTAAACTTAAAACGTGGTGGAGGTGGAAGTTCCCATTGTAGTAACTCAATTTTCCAAAGAGAACACATCTTCCACCATGCTAAAGTGGATTCAACCTACAGATGACCAGTGATCACAAATCCTTAGATCTTTGATTAACACCAATTGACAGTCCCAGGTAATTTAATGGCAACTTACCCTGTTGGCAATTCCAAAATCGAGTTCTGTCATCTGCAAACTGAAGATGACTGATGTTTATTGTTTTCCCAAGGATAATTCCTTTAATCAGGTCATGCTCAACTGCCCTTTTGGAAATGCCAATGCAAAGCCTAAGCCACTAAAAGGAAGTGAAATAAGGACAAGCGATCTCCTTGCGTAAGACCCTATGTCATCTGAAATTGATCAGTTGGACTTCCATTAACTATAATTGAGAGTTTAGGTATTGAGATACATTCTGTGATCCAAGCTCTCCATTTTTCTCCAAAACCCATTGCCGCTATCACCAAGTCTAGAAAACCTTACTCTCTTGTATCACAAGCCTTCTCAAAGTCAACCTTCACCATATCACCTTCCTCTTTACACCTTCTCAAGCTACTACTTTTGCCAGAATCTTATATAAGCACCCAACCAGAGAGATCGGTCGAAAATTTCAAATGGTACATGCATTCTCCACTTTGGGAATCAACACTAAGAAGGAAGCATCCATACCTTAGTAAAGTTTCTCAGTGTCAATAAACTCATGCATGAAGTCTAAAAAAGAAGCTTTTCTACATGTATCTAACCTTTTGAGTAAAATAAAAAATCTAAATAGTGTGAGTTAAATGGAAGAAAGAGAGAAAAAAATAAGTTCATGAAAAACTTTCCAATAATAAAATAATTCATGAAAAAGGAACATGTCAGAGTCAGTGACATAGATTGAGTCTCTGTAAAAGCATAAAAGCCTTATGGAACAAATTTTCAAAATTAGAAATCATAGAAAAGATGAAGAATCACAACTACACTGACTCGAAGATAGGGCATGAAGTTAGCATTTTAACAAAGTCTATTTGCAAAATGGTTTGCATTGCTTCTTTGGTGCACAAATGTAACACTATAATATCATTAAATATGAAAATTCATTTCCAAGGTCTTTCAACGCTTGCATTAAGTCCCTATGTTGTTGTCGAAAGCCAATGAAACGAGAAAATAAAATAGCACCTTTGTTACTCAGACAGAAGTTGGTAAAACAAAGCCATGCCACCAGATTAGCACTTCTTGCTACCACAAACTTAGGCAAGTCATTTGCAAAAGTGTTAAGTTCCCTCCTCCTATGTACCTGATATTATATTATTGAGCACCTACATTAGACTCTTTGAAAATTCAGTATAGTATTATTACTATCATTCTTCTAAGGCTATTAACCACGATGGAAAATCGGTAGAACCTTAAACAGATCATAGTCACCATCTTAAAATTTCCACATAAATTTTGTTGCTTTGTCTCAACAAGAACCCAACACATTTTACAACAGAAGTACACCAACAAGTGTTGCTACTACGATTGATGGCATTGGTGAGTTGGGTTTGCTAACATTTGAGTTGCTACTATGCTTGTAGTCATATCTTTTTCTAAGGCTTTTATCTCAACCAATCATAGTCATGCATTTTCCTTAAGTATGAGGCCCTTTGGGACAACTATAAGAGTGATGGTATTTGCTTTTTAGTGATAGTATCGTCTCAACACTGTAGATGAGGAAATTTGATATTACTTTAGTGGGAGTGCGATAACATGTAGGAAATTCTATAATGCCTCAAGAATTATGTCATGTCAATATTTCTTTATTTTGGATATCAACTTTTGCAGTTAATTGCTTACGATCTTGTTAAATGTTTCAACCAAACAATTGGCTTAAGTGTCATACATTAACAACTTGTATTGTTTTAAGTGAAATTTGTTGCGAAGGTTATCCATTAAGTTGTTGTAGAGTTGTTTTCCATTATTAATAATGATGGATTTAGAAATTCGATAGTAATAAATCAAATAAGTTCGAATGAAATTGATCACTTGCTCCTTTACTTCTTTAAGTAGAATTCCGATTTCGAAAAGTAATTTGTGGCCATAAATATTTGAAGATGACCTAAAAGGGACTTTGGCAAAAACCTTACCAATTAAAGATCATATGTTTTGAAGTGCTAAGATGATACAGTTGGATGCAATGACTTTGGTGGTTTAGATTGGTACCTCATTATTTTAATTTGGGTTTAGATTGATATCCATTATAGACGACAGAATGTGCTTTTTCAAGAGTTGCCTTACCCCTTCAGTGTTTAGAAAGCAGAGGAAGACCTCATCGAAAGATCTTCGATACAAAGTGTCATTGAAGTATATGAAGAGAAGAGCTCAACGTCATACCTCTATCTTATGACAATGATCCTTAGGAAATTTTCCATGCTATAAGTACACTTGATGTTAATCCTTAGTCTTGATAAGATTGACAAATAAGACATATGTTGTTTCATTACCTTTGTCATCATTTAATGCCACAATAACCATCTTAGTTTAAATTTCTAACTTGGCCAATGACATGGCTAGGTTTGCTAGCTCATTTGCTTGAGTATTTTCTTATTAAGAGATATGTTCCAAGATAATACCTTAAAAATTGTCCATAAGCTATTCAACATTTTTATGGTAAGGCTTAAGATCTTCTTTCTTAACATCATACAACCTGCAAAGTTGGTTGATGATGAACTGTGAATATCTTTAAATATGTCAATGGTCATTTTGAGGGAAATAATTAACATTTAATATTTGACAACATATTTGAGCATAACTTGTTAATGATGATGATATATGGTAACACTTATTGTTGAAAGGTGATGAATACCACATATAAACTAGTGTCATCATGTCTTGCAACATCATTAAAGTAAACTGTCCAAAGTGGTGGTGTTTTGATTTTGAAAACTACCTTATTTGGTTTTTTAACTCCTAATCAAATGGGGTGGGATGATTTGCGAAAAAAATTCTATAAGTGTTTACCCTTTAACCACTCTTTGATGTACATAGACAATGTTATATTTTTGTAGTATGACCACTTATTAAACAAGTTGTGTAGATAGGACTAAACTGGATAAGATGTACTTAACGAGATTAGCTCCAACAACATAATGGATTATACAAGCCTACATGTGTTAACTTGTTAACAATGAAAAAAAGTGCTACACATGTTTTCTTGATGAACAGAGTATTTTAACTTTAGACCATTTAACATCCAATTTAGCTAAACTAATTCTTTTCCATACTTTTTTTTTTTGTAAGTAAATCTCTTAAAGATCTCTCATATGTTATAATGTAAAGGATGAATGTCTACTTGAATTAAAATACCCAAATTGGTGAAAGCTACTTTTTTATGCTTTGGAAAAACTTGTTGCATTGTTCATTCCACTCAAAGTTGACATCATTTTTTATTAACCACTTGAAAAGTTGACATCGTCCTACTAGTTTAAAGATGAACAATCATATTTAGGTCAATCATCCTTACAAACTTTACAGTTCATGTAGGTTTTTAGGTTCAACCAAAATTTTTTGATTGCCTTAACTTTTAGCAGTTCAACCTCAATGTTATAGTGACACATGATAATTCATCTTGAGTTAACATTTTAAAGTTTATCAAACATTACCTTAAGGTCTTTTAAGTGGTTTTTACGTTTTTTATTTTTCACTACAAGACCATCAATGTAACATCCTACAATTTTGTGAAGCATGTTAAAGATTTTTTACATGATATGTTAAGACGTGGCACTAGCATTCTTTAACCCAAACAACATTACTTTCTTACATTATACACCTTTTGGTGCGCAAAATGAAATGAATTCCTTATTCTTTAGTATCATCTTAATTTGATTACAAACGAATGAGTCATCTATAAAGGATAGTAATTCATTGCTAGGGATTGCATTGATTGTGATCTTTGTTATAGGTAATGAAAAGTCATTCTTTAGGAAAGCTTAGATAAGGTTTTTAAAGTTAATATAAACTCAAGCAATCAATTATTCCTCCAAAAAAGTATTATATTCTTGATTCATGTTGGATTAAATGACTTTTTGGATAAATCTAGCATTAAACTGCATGTTGACTCCCTCATTGATTTTAGGATTAAGCTTTAAATGAAACCATCATTAAGGTTTATTTGATAGGATGGATAACCTTCTTTACAGTTAAATTACATACTAAGATTTTGGGATCAAGTCCAAAAATTTCTTGCAAATTTAGGCAAACATGTCCTTATATTAACTTAATCACTAGTGAATCAATTACCCAAATTATATTTTCTTTCCATTTTACCTATTTTAGTACTTTCTAACTTCCAAATTCTATAATACTTAAGATTTAAGGTCTTAAAGTTTATTATTGAGAATTCTATTTTATAGAATCAAACCAAATTTGCAAAAAGATTGAAATCAATTCAAAAATATGCAAAAAGTTACATGGATCTAAAATATACACCCAACTTCTTATTTAGTTATAATATATGTTTAAGATTTTAAGTATACAATGGAATTTCTTAGCATGAGATAAGCATATTGCATATGATGTAAGAAAAGAACTAATTGGTTCAGTAATCTTGGTAAAGTGAATGGTTTCTATTAGATAAAGACACAACTTATATTAATGCTCTTATTAAAATCAAAATGTTACAAATTTTATTCTTGGGCTAATTAACAAATTTCATTCATATAGATTAGAATAAAGAAACTAATTTTTGATTGAGCCTTATTTATTAGATACTAAAATCTATTTGGTATAAGCTTAGATGATCTTTATTTCCCCCTCTTAATAATATTTTGGCATTTAAGGTTGCTTTCTACCAATCTTCTTGTATTTGCACCAAGTAGTTATATCAAAGTATTTAAGTAGTTAAGCTAATTTAGTTACATATTACCTTATTTTGTGATATCATTATTTTGATCTAATTGTTCTTATTTTATTGGTCATTTGATTTAAAGTTAAAGTTCATGGTTGTAACATTCTATCAAACTTACAAATTGAAAAACTATTGAAAAGTCATATCAAACAGGCTTAAAGTTGCTAATAGGATTTGTCAGAGTTGTATTAGAAATTCATAAAGAGAAAAAGGTATTACATTTCTCCATTAGTATACATATATATATGAAATTTTTATCTACAATAATTAATGTTAGTGATGGTAAGGATATATAAGTAAACAAAATAAAAATTTGTATTATGTTGTTGGAAAGAAATCCAAAATTTGGTCATATTTTGAAAGGATTTAGTCTTTTTTCTCTCTCTATCTTTATTGATCTTTGAATGAAAATTAAATAAAATGCAACTATGCTTTAATTGTTATTAATTATGTATATTAGTTGGGTTTATATTTAATTGGTAAAACTCATACTTATTTAATTTCTCTTATTAAGAGATAATGAAGATGGTGATAATAAAAATTAAGCGAAGAGTTTGAAGTCTAATGCTTTTGAGTCTATTATAATTCTTTTATATAGATTTTATAAACTTTCTAATTTTTTATCAAGACTCAAATTATGAATTGCGAAGAACATCGAGTTTAAATTATTTAAATTTATATATACTCATTTTGTAAGATTTTAGATTGAATTTATAATGTATTAGAAATTATAAAGTGTTGTCTTAAATTGGTAGATATATAAGTTTGTTTAAAAGATTGCTCCTTATGAATAAATATATCTATTGTATATTATGTGTAAATCGTTACCTTCTATATGTAAATTGCTATTTTACATCAAAACCATTATCTTTTACCTTAAAACCACTATCTTTTATATTCTCAAAATTGCTACATTATACAAAAGCCTAAATAATTGTTACATGTTCTCTAAAAATCATTGGTAAAGAAAATATACCTTTTTGCAAACAATTTCTTATTCCTTAAAAATTTCCATATAATATTGTCACTTATTTATCAAAAAATTATTGCAACAAGAAACTGATATTGTGTTTGTTAGCCCTAAAAAAAAAGTTATATATAACTTGTAAGACTATTGCATGAAATTTACAAAACTGTTATTGTTGCTACTAGGAATCATTATCTAAATACTTTGGGTAATAGTTATGAGTTCATGGTAATAACCTTAAAAAATTGTTACTTAAGAGCTATTGGAGCACTAGTAATATATGTCCATTGAAAAGCTATTGCATTAGATCTTATGTAGCGGTTTTCTTGGTACCCACAGCCAAACTTTTAAATGACGTAATGTAATTTGAAAAATAATTAATTTTAATATGAATAATATAATTTTGGTTTCAAAATTCTCTTTTTGATAAAGAAATTACAATCGATCATATATGCAAATAAAAATATTGTTTAATTATAAAATTATTGTTTAATTATAATAAATTGCTAAATGTTAAAAAAAAATGAGGTTATAAAGTTTGTTGCAAACAATAGAAATATAAAAAACTACTTTTAGAGAGTTACAGAAAAAGACATTTTATTCATCCATTAGGTAATAAATGATAACATTTTTAAAAAAATTATAAGTGTAACCTGGTTAAAGTCAGTATGTGATATCTTGATAATATAATTTTAAAATACAAATAAAATTAAAAAAAGTAAAACTTCAAATTTTATAATATCAACATACAGTATGAACATATCGTGGTTACAATAAAAAAAACACATAATTTGTTTCATTTGTTATTTAATGTACTAATGTAAGGTCATGAATAGTGTATGAATGACATACACATGGAATAATCAAAGTTAAAGTAAGGTTTCTCATTGTAAAGATTAAAAAGTGATGTTAACTATTAGAACAATATAAATAAAAGAGATCATTATAATAATTATGAAAATAAAGACAATTAATACAATAACAAAAAAAAGAGAGAGATTAGATGTACAAAGATTGAGGAAGAGATTGTGACATAAGAAAGTATAACAAATCTTATGGTAGTAAGCAATAATGCTTGGTAACTCTGATAACTCTTATGACTACTTTAGAAAGACATACTTTCTCTCCAGCTGGATCAAATACTCAATATGGTATCATTAATAGAGTTTAATTTGCTTTGATATTACTATTAGATAATTATATTAATAATTGTAAATTTATTAAACTAAAAGATGTCATACAACAATTGAAAAATATACATATGCAAATAATATAGATATAAAGTCATGTTTACCAACTACATAAAAGACATTTAGATGTAATTATAATCTTCATTCTTTAACTTGATGTTTGATGATCTTTTGAATAAAGGTTCAAATTGTTAAGATCTTTTTAAATCTCTTACATCATCTTCACAAAATCTTGTTGCTATATGTAAGTTGAACTAATTGTCACCTTTGTTCATATTTCTAACCTACAGATCACATCTTTGAAAGGACTCTAAAGTAATGTAGCTACGACCTTGAAGTTTCTACATCTTGAACATCGGTTAAGCTAAACTTCAACACTTTGTTATTTGAATCAATATCTAACCCTTTCTTATAAGCTAAAAGTAACATTTTACACTTAATGCAAGTTGAAATAAATAACGTCAAGCCAAGGGTAGCCTTTAGACTAATCTAGCTTCAACTCGATAATCTTTTGAACATCAGCTAGGCTAGGATTTTGGTGTAGTTGTGAAGGGATATGTGCGTTGTTAATTTGTTGAAGTAAAGCACATAGTTGTTAAGGAAAAAAGAAAGGGCTTTGGGAAGATGTTTAACTACAATTTGCATTGCCTTCAGCTTTGGTTTTGTGTTAGGATTTGATTGGCCATCATAGATTAGGTCAAGTCTAGTGAAGGCCTAAGTCAAGAATGAAAGCAAAGAAAAAAGTTATCTTTGATGTAGAATTTTAGTTTTAACGAGTGCATTGCCTTTATGTTTCTTATAATGCTTAGATAATAGGTTCATGAAGCTTCTATTAGTTGTTACATGTTTAGTTATCAAAGTGTGTGAGAGGAGTCAGTTATAAAATATGAAGCTTGATGCTTATTTGTATTTCTTCTCTCCATTAATAAAATTCCTTAGTAATAGCATTTGTCAGGGAAAGGAGGCACAACCATTCTAGTTGGGCATCTGATCATTGGAGAAATTCATTTGGGAGGTACCTTCCTATGACAACATATGAAACTAACAATGTCCATTATTGCTTGGAGTTCTTCGACCATACCAAACATCAACACCAATATCACCACAATAGTGTTGTATTTAACATCATCTTCAAGCTTATTGCTAAAGCTCAATTGGTACAAAGCTACCTTGAAAAGCAAGTAATAACATTCTCTTACAACAAATGACTTGGTATTTGTTCACTTGAGGCAAGGAAGGTTCTCTAAAGGCACTTACCATAAACTGAAGTCTAGGAAGTTAAGATCATGTAAGGTGATAAAGAAGATAATTTCCAATGCTTACTTGATAGAATTACCACCTGACCTATAAATTAGTCTAATTTTTAATAATTCAAATTTGCATTATTACAAGGGACTTAATGACTATAAGTGAAAAACAAGTTCATCAATGGCCAAAAGTTCAATTATAAGTCATTAAAGAGATTAAAATTATTAAGGGTCAATCAATATTAGTGAAAATATTTGAATTAAAGAAGATGAGTTATGATGAAGCCCTCGAAGTTTTCATATCTAAGATGAACTTCTTCTTCAATTACAAAGAATAACATCCAAATATTTTTACTTATTTTATTTTATTTTAATTAAAAATTATGTGATGAGTATATAATTATTTTAATCCACGAATGACTAAGATTAGATAATTTTTTATTTTATTAAAATGAAAATTTAATTTCATTATAATCTTAATATAAATAAATTTAATTATTAAAAAAATGTATAAACTTATTATTTTATAAAAATATCTATATTTATTCACAATAACATTTTTTTTCTAAAATCTAACTTTAATTTTCTTATATTAATTTCAATTTTCCTTTTTATTTAAATTCAATTTTAATTTCGATTTCTTTACAACATTTATTTTCCTTTATTCATGTTTGGAATAATGACTTTTTTATTTATTTATTTATTTCGTTTTAATTTGACGGCTGCTTCTATTTTGAGAACATTTTCTTGTTGGGGAGGAACCTTCTTGTTTTCTCTTGTTGTTTTTCGTAAGTAGGTACGAAGGAGTGTGGGAGCATTTTCTCAACACATCAGACCCATTTCACTTCGCATCCCTTCAGCACAGTACGCCCCTCCCCAAGCAAAAACTTACCTCTTAAAATTCACAAATGCGCCATTTCAATTCCATCATAACCCGTTGCTACCACAACCTGAACCACACAAGGCCACTGGTCTCCCAGCTGAAGTCCCGGTCTGTCATCCGGTTCAGTGGCCCAGACACTGTCAAGTACCTTCAGGGCCTTCTGACCAATGATGTGCGGCGGTTCGGTGGACCACCCATTGAGCGAACCTCTAATGTTCCCACACCAAATCGACCGGCTGTGTCTGAGCCGCCGATGTACGCCGCACTATTGACAGCTCAGGGGAGGTTTTTGTATGATTTTTTCTTGTATAGATGTCCCCGGAACGGAGAGAAGCTTGATGGGACGGGATTGGGACCCGGGCCGAACTCAGGCGGACCATTGGAGTTGTTTGCTGATGTGGATGCGTCGTTGTTGGATGAGATATTGCAGACACTCAAAAAGTGAGTCCTGGTCCCTTTCTTAAAATGGGTTTTTGATTTTGGGTTCTAATTGTTTGGTTTTTGAGGCAATGCTTTTGCTAGACTTTCGGTGGATATTGTAGTTAATCCAAGTAAAAATGTTTGAGTGTGGTTGAAGCAGGGTATGTTTTTGTCTAAAATTGCTATATTTTGTGGCTAATGGTCTTCTAAAATGGTTTATTGTGAATAATTATAGTTGTTTAGATAAGCCTTGCATTTATGCAGACTAGTTGGTAAATTAAGCTGCTCGACTAATATTTGTCTAACCCTTTATTTTGTCTATCGATAATTTCTTTTTCTTGCATGTTTGAGAAAGAGCTGAGGCCTTGCTTGTTTAATATAGTTGCATTGGCTTCTTGTTTATTGAGCCTTGTGTGTGTGTGTGTGTGTGTGTGTTTTTTTTTTTTTTTGTTTGAGCTTTTAGGAATTTAAAAAAAAAAAAAAAGAAAACCCAGAAGAGAACCCTATCTCTGTGTTGTGGCCTGCAATGTTTGCTTAGAATCTAAACTTATGTTTTTGTTGAGGAAGCGTGTTGCCATTGAAAACGGTTGATAGATTCCTTGGAAATTCTCTGTTTTTCAGCTACAAAAGTGTTTTCTGCCATCATCCACAGCCACTTCTGCACCTTCTTCAATATTTACAGTTCAATTTCTTCATAACCCTTGGAGTGTTTCCTTAGAATCTTCTGTTGCAACTTTTTCCAAAATATGCAAGCTTGAAGAAAAGAACCTCCATGAGCCTCAGTCTGTGGCGGTGCTCAAGTTCTTTAAATCTCAAGGTTTTGGTAATACCCATTTGACCAAATTGATTGAAAAGACTCCCCAGGTGATCCATTGCAAACTAGCAAACAATCTCAAGCCCAAAATTGAGTTCTTTACTGAAAACAGCCTTGTAGGTCAGCTACTGCAGGAGATTTTCTTATCAAGTCTATACATATTGTTTCGATCCTTAGATTCTCATATAACCATCTATTGAGTTTTTGAGGTGCTTTATTGATAGCAATGAGAAAATTGTTGTTGCTATTAAGAAGTGTACATGGTTGGTGGCACACAATTTGAAGGCTAGAATGAAGCCAAACATAGAATTTCTGTTAAAAGACAGTGTGCCTGCAAAGAAAATCTCAAGGTTGATTGTGAGACAGGGAAGAGTTGTATTAATGTTGCATGATAAAATAGTTGATACAGTGAAAGCTGTTAAGATTTTGAGCCTTCAACCAGAGGCTCCAGGGTTTGCAGAAGCTATGAGAGTGATGTTATCAGCAAGTGAATCGAATTTCAGGAAGAAATGGAAGTGTTCAAGAGTATGGGGTGGACTGAAGAGGGGATTCTTTTAGCCTTTAAGTGAGTGTCAAGTTGTTTGGTAGCCTCAGAGGAGAAAGTTAGGAGTGGGCTGGCCTTTTATGCGAATAATTTGAATCGGGGGCCAAAGACTATCGTTACCCATCTGGTGCTCCTAACCTGTTCTCTATTCTGTTGACAAAAGGATTCATCCTAGGTATCATGTACTAAAGGTTTTGAGAGGTAAGATCAATGCTAGAGTTTAGAGAGGATTGAACATTACCTTTCTACAACTTTCCTCTTGCCTAACTTTAACAAAAACCTCACTGGGTGAAGGAAGAGGATATGTTCCTAATAATCTCCTTTACATTTCATCCAGCTCAGAATTGTGTTCTGGAAGAAAATCAAACACACACTGTCTCAACTAGTTTCATGGAACAAATTCTTCTCGTTATAGCTCGATGAGAACGTTGTAGTATTCTGTGGTTGTCTTACTGCCTTGCTGTGTTTTCCAGATTGCAGATCGGATTTCAAAGCACTGTGCTGTGTTTTCTATGTCTGAGTAGATTATTTGTACTGCCTCCCAAATTTTTTTAGCAGTCTTGTAAAATGGTATGTCCTGCCAATCTCGGGCTCCATGGAGTTAATGAGTCATGCCATGACAATTGAATTTTTAGCATTCCAAGTGCTAAAGTTTGCTGCTGTTGGCTTGGGCATAGGAGTTGCTTCTGTGAAATAGCTTGTCTTCCCCTTGCCTTTGATTACCAGCAAAACCAATTGAAACTATTTTCGAAAATTGGTTCCATTCAATTTATGTTGAGTAATCTGTAGAGAGTGGCTATCAATGATGGAAAAAGTATAGGGGTTGATTGGATATTTGTGGGTGAGAAACTGGTCATGGCCCCTGGTTGGTATTGGTACGTTTTCTGCCATTACTTTTTGAAGGTTTAGAGATGAAAGGCGTCTCTTTCGTTGGACGCAAGTTAGTAGGTTACAAAAGAAAAATAAGAAAACTCAGAAAATAACTATTTTCCTAATTGGAAATATTATAATTTCAATCTTAACATAAAGATTTTGATTTTTACAAAATTATTCTAATTTCTTCAAATTTGGAATTTGGATTTCCCTATTTTGAGAACATTTTCTTGTTGAGAAGTTCTTGTTTCTCTGGTTGTTTTTCATAAATTGGTTCAAAGAAATTTTCTACGTGTACAAACCCATTTCACTTCACATCCCTTCTTTGCCATATGCCCCACTGCAAAAACTTACCCTCTCAAAGTCAATGTGATCATGAAAAGACATAACAAATGTACCATTTCAAGTCCTTCTTAACCTACTGCTACTACAACCTGAACCACACCGGGCCACTGTTCTCCTGGCTGAAGTCTTGTTCTGTCATCCGATTCAGCGGCCCAGTCACTGTCAAGTACCATCAGGGGCTGCTGACCAACAATGTGCGGCAGTTCGGTGGATCACCCAGTGAACAAACCTCCAATGTTGCCCACCAAATATACCGGCTGTCTCTGAGCCACCAATGTACACCACACTATTGACAGCTTAGGGGAGGTTTTTGTACAATATTTTCTTGTATTAGATCTGGGGGGCTCAAAGAGAAGGTTGATAGGATGAGATTTGGACCCAGGCCAAACTTGCATGGACCATTGGAGTTGTTTGCTGACATGGATGTGTCGTTACTGGATGAGATAGTGCAGACACTCAAAAAGTGAGTTCTGGTTCCCCTTCTTAAAATGGGTTTTTCATTTTGGGTCCTAATTGTTTGGTTTTTGAAGCAATGCTTTATCTAGACTTTTGGTCGATATTGTATAGTAAATCCAAGTATAAATGTTGAGTGCTAGTGGAAGCAGGATATATTTTTTTCTGAAATTGTTATATTTTGTGGCTAATGCTCTTCTAAAATGGTTTGTTGTGAATGGTGATAGTTGCTTGGTAATGGATAAGCCTTGTGTTTATGCAGACCAGTTGATAAAGTAGGTTGCTTGACTAATGTTGTCTCAACCCTCGATTTGTCTCTTGATTTTTTTTTCTTGCATGTTTGAGAAAGAGCTGAAGCCTTTTCCTCTCCAAGTAATCACTCAAGTGGAACTTTTTGTTAATCCTTGTTTTCTTCTGCAGATACCGATTAAGGTCCAAGGTAGAGATTGATGATGTGGCAGGAGACTTCTCTTGCTGGCAGCGCTTTGGTGGGAACCTTGATATGCAATCTGGAGCTATGGAAGAACCAGAAGCAGCTAGTGTTGGATGGGGCTCTGGTGTTGATGGTTCTGTCATGTCAGCTTCACATGGAAATGCTGTTGGATGGCGGTGGTTGAAGGATCCCAGATTGGATTGCCTCGGCTTTAGGGGAATCTTTCCATCTGATAAGACACGTGAGTGCTGGACTCTGTTGATTTTGGGATCTGTATTGGCACATAATATGGGTGGCCAATGGGCACAAATTGATCTAGCTATTCTTTGAATTACTGGTAAATATTTGATCTTCTGCAGCACCTTTGGTTGAGGCTAACAAAGAAACGGATGAACAAAATTATCTCTTATGGAGAATAGAGACGGGAGTTGCAGAAGGTTCATCTGAGATTCAAAAAGGTGCATACTGTCTCCCCTTTGGTAAATGTCTTGTACAATCAACTTTGAATGCTCAATTATATTAATGCTGTTAGTATATTTTGATTGCCTTTTTGTATGAATCATCGCATTGCAAATGTTGTTCAGAGTCTAGTTGTTTGACATTTTAATCTGCATTTATTCTATTTTAGGTGAGGCAATTCCACTCGAATACAATTTTGTGGGTTTAAATGCAATAAGCTTTGACAAAGGATGCTATGTGGGTCAAGAGCTTATAGCTCGTACACACCACAGGGGCACCATTCGCAAACGGTTGATGCCTTTAAGGTTTTTAGATGATAGTGGAAAAGGTATTCAAATATTCTACCTGGCCCCTCTAATGTCCACTATATGTGTTTACTCTCAGCAATTGTTCTTTTTTATTACAGAACTGCAGCAGAATGTAGCTCCAGGTTCAGAAGTATTCAACACCATATCTAACAAGAAGGTCGGCTCTGTGACAACTGCACTTTGCAGTAGGGGTCTGGGTCTTCTGAGATTGGATGAAGCATTTAAAGAGACAGGTTGCTTGGCCATACAAGGACAGAAAGGCATCAAGGTTGAGACCATTAGGCCAAAATGGTGGCCAACTGAATGGTTTCTAGAGAATCAAGAGCACAGTGTCATGGGTTAGTGTGGTAATTTGCCTAGAACTCTCTGAGCTTGATCAATCATCGGGACTTGGCCTCTCTTTGCTGGTAGTGGAGGTTTTCTGTGTGATAAAAAAAAATAACTTGTATCTTCTTGTATTTTCGTTTCTCTTGCATTCCCGGGTCTTCCCTGAAGTGGAGTCGGTTCACTGTGATCGTTCTCTACTCCATTGGGGTCATGAATGACATTATGAGGGGAATAAAAGAACAATGACAATAAAACTCTGGCTGTACTAAGGCTAATTAATACAACAAAAGTTGTATTTAAGGATATATTTTGTCAATGATGCTGGTGAATCTTAGTTCTAATCCTATTAGTCCTTTAGGGTCAGGACTTCTTCCACGAAATTGCTATCTTCAGCTACCTAAATGGGATTTAAGCATTTAACTACACTGTCAATAAACTATCTCAAGAAAACAATCTTGGTCATGCTACAACAAAGAGAGAATGATGACTGGACAGTTTGATCATTGAGTCCCTGTCAAATGAATTTCTTTGACTGGTAAACTCGCGTAACTGATTTAAATTTCAACGTTGGAGTGGTACCGTGTTATCTTATCCTAACCAAAGGAAACGACATCCATAAAGAAAACATACATCAACTGATCTTCCTTGACTTACTTTGTTTTTCTCCAAGACGCACACAAATTCTGTAAGCAGCCCACCAGGAGCTCAGTTGAACAGCCATTTGGGATCATCAGTAAAGATCCTGAGAGTGAAATGGTGTTGCCGGATTAGATTGTAGCGCTCCAAGCACCGCTATATTAGAATCTATGCTAGCCTGTTCCTGGTAATATACTTTGGTCAGCTTACAGACGGTGTTTCCTATCTTAGGATATGAATCTACTTTGGTCAGCATTCCAAATTTTTTGAAAACGGCTTTGTAGGTCTGCTACTGCATGAATTCATCTTATCAAGTTCAGACACTTTGGTTTGAATTAACATTTTTAAGAATAGTTCCTTTATTCTGAACAGGTGATGGTATCACTGAAGTGATTCTTTTGGAGCCCACCACCTTGTTGACAAATAAATGATAACCTCTTTTCCCCCCCCCCCCACTACTTTCATCTTAGAATTGTAACAGATGTGGGGCAAGGGATTTTGTGCTGAAACTCAAAAGAGCATTAAGAATTATGATTTGAATTGAGTTCTTAGTATTTTTCATAAATAGGAATGGTGCAGAACTGTAGTTATCTGTATTCAAGCTAGTTTCCTCATCATGAATTTGTGTTCTCCAATTCCTAGTCTATCCTCACATTGAAGTTACCACTGAAAGAGAGACTATCTGTCTCTTAGTTCTGTAACAAGTCTAAGAACCGGAAAATTTGAGTAGATTGACAAGTAGAGAGTTTCCGAGAGCTGTTTAGTTATGTTTGTAGTATAAATCTCTAGTTTTGCATTTCATGAGGTGATAATTGTGTGCCATCTGAGTTTCTGGTCGCCATTTTGTCACTTTACAAGTTGCTCTTCACCTTTGTTCATACTTTTCCTCCCTTGATGATATTTTGGAAGAAGCATGTACAGCTATTTTTTTCTCTTTGTAGAGGTGACTCAAAGTAACTTGAAGAATGGCAAATCATCTTGTAAAGGTGGCCCTTCTGCTTTGATAGAAGCTTGAGCAGTCATATTGTGTGCCAATCATATACGGACTTTGGATTTATACGCAAACAAGACCCAACGCTAACGTTAATATAGAATGACTCCAACACAAGTTAAAATATAGGAGTTTTGATCTGACGATTATAAAATAATTAAAAATTAGAACTATAACATTCTTACTTATTTATAGGAACAACAATATTAAAAAAATATATATATATTAATATTTTTTATATGTTAACTATTTAAAATATAAATAATTATTCGTTTTGAGTTGAATAAATTAGTAAGACAAAAGTTACTAAAATGAATTTATTATTTAAATCCATGTATAATAATAAAATTTATAAAAATAATTTATTTAAATGGTCAAACACACGTTGTCAATTCTAACTTTCTTTTTCAATGTCATGACTTTTATATATCCATGGTGAATCCTCTTTCATCTTCAGTGCATGCCTAATAAATTCTTATAAATAAATGTCTTAAGTTGTTGTTTGTTTTTTTTTTTTTTTTTTTCTCTTACGTTTGTCATTAACCTTCCAAAAATTTCGCAAAATATCAACTTCCTCTTGGACATGAGCTAATACATTATGAACTCCATTGCAATCTTTGCCTGCTTTGCCTTTCAATTATTTTATGTAATTTTCAGTTGTCCATATGAAGCTTAGGCGGTAATAAATTAATTAGAAAAAAATCTCCCTAATTAATTTATTTGTGTATTCTATGTTATTATCTTGCTTGCTATATGTTACAACATCTTTACCATGTACTTAAAGAAAATATTGTAAGTGGTAGAAATAACAATGGTTGACCAGAATAATAACATTTAATTCTTCAAAAATCAATTTGACTAAATTTATATAAATTAATGAAGTTAATAATCTTTAATTTAAGTGATTTAACTTTGAACTCGGACAAGAAATGATCTAAATTTTGATAAATTAATTATTATTTAAAATAAAGAATGAGAAAAAATTTGAATTATTTGAAATAATTGGATCAATTTTTTTTTTTTCATTTTCATATTTGTCACCTTTACTATGAAAAGAGGTCATGAAATGAATTGGTGAATGATTTGTCCAAAATATTTTGGATTGTCAAATAATAATCCAAGGAGAAGATATTAAGAAGCCCCCCCCCCCTTTTTTTTTTTGTTTATGTTTGTTCTTTTTACTAAGGTGAACAGGGGAGCAAACATTGTATAAGTAAAATATATAACAATAAAATAATGCATATATAAAAGAAGGAAAAATAATAATTAGTTATTATGAGCAATAAACATGATAATAATTATTTTTTTCAAATTTTAATAATTTTAATTTTTTGAATAATTTGTCAAACATATAAATATATTTTTGTCTTTATATAGATGATTTTCCCAAACCTCATTTTTATGTTGAAAACTAATTTGACTAAATTTATATAAATTAATAAAGTTAATAACCCTTAATTTAAGTGATTTAAAATTAAAATAATTTTGAACTTGGACAAAAAAATGTTCTAAATTTTGATAAATTAATTATTATTTAAAATAAAAAAATAAGTGAAATTTATTATTTTCTCTGTTTTACAAATAAAATATTTTTTAATTATTTTTTGAGCTCAAATTTTATTTTTTCTTCTCTCTTTTTTTTTATAGATTATATAGCCCATTGTTTCTTAAAAATAAAATAAAAAATCACTATTTAAATTTTTTATTTATATAAAAATAACAATAAAAATTTACTAAAAAAATTATTAATTTTTAACCAATAGGATGGGAGAAAAGGGCTACTAGTACAGCAGGCCCACAACAGGTCGACAGCTACCCCGCCACGAACACTTGATAATGGCTAGAAAAAATGGCGAAGTGAGCAGAGCAGGCCCAATTCACCGCCTTCTTCTACCGCAGGCGTTTCCGAGAGCGCCGGGGAAATGGGTTTGTTTCGTATGCTTTTTGATTGACTTTATGGCAGTGCTACTGCTAGAGAGTAGCAGCAGTGGTGGTGGTGGTGTTTTGCTGACCTTCCCAAGTTATACGATTCGATAGAAGTGTGATTATTGTTGGCCTTGCGTTTGTGGTGGGGTTTTGCAATTTTCTTTCGTTGAGGCCTTTTGTAGGAAACCCAGAAGAGAACTTGTCTGTTCCCTCTCACTCTCTCTCGCGAATGGTTGGTTTTTTTTTTTTTTTTCCCTGTTTCTTTGAATCTGAACTTCTGTTAAGTGTTCTGGAAGCGTTCCATTGAAAAATGATTAATTTCTGCATTAGAAATTCTCTGCCCTTTCTGCTACAAAAGCGTTTTCTGCCATCATTTACAGCAGTGTCTGCTCCTAGTTCGTCATTTACGGTTCAATTCCTTGTTAACTCTTGCGGGCTTTCATTAGAATCTGCTGTTTCAGCATCCGAAAATGTCGAGCTCCACGAAAAGAATGTCCAAAAGCCTCGGGCTGTCGTTGATTTCCTTAAGTCTCATGGCTTTGACAATGTCCATTTGACCAAATTGGTTGAAAAGCATCCCCGGATCCTTCTTAGCAGACTTGAAGAAACTCTTAAGCCTAAATTTAACTTCTTTACTGAAAATGGCTTTGTGGGTCAGCTTCTACATGAGCTTGTCTTCTCAAATCCACAAATATTGCGTAGGTCTTTAGATTCCCATATTAAGCCATCCGTTGAGTTTTTGAGGCGCTTTATTGATAGTAATGAGAAAATTGTTGTGGCTTGTAAGAATTCTCCTTGGTTGTTGATGGATGATTTGGAGGCTAGAATGAAGCCAAACACGCAATTTCTGTTAAGGGTGGGAGTGCCTGCAAAGAGAATTTGGGAGTTGCTTGTGAGACAGCCAAGTGTTGTATTGACATCACATGGTAAAATGGTTGATGCAGTGCAATCTGTTAAAGGTTTGGGGCTTCAGCCAGATGCTTCTGCATTTGTTGATGCTATTAGAGTGAAGTTATCAATCAGTGAGTCAAATTTGAGGAAGAAAATGCAAGTGTTTGAGAGTATGGGATGGACTCAAGAGGAGATTGTCTTGATTTTTAAGCGAAAACCGATGTTGCTGAAACATTCAGAGGAAAAACTCAGGAGTAGGCTGGACTTCTATGCAAATAACTTGAACTGGGGGCCACCAGCTGTCATTGTCAATCCCGCACTCTTAACATATTCTCTTGACAAAAGGATTCGTCCAAGATATAATGTTCTAAAGGTTTTGGAGTCAAAGAAGCTGATTGAATTTGACAATATGACTACATCGTGCGCATATATGGGACATGATACTTTTTTGAGGTATTTTGTAATGAAGTATGTGGATGAAGTTCCAGACTTGTTGAAGCTATTCTTGGAACAAACAATGCAAAAGAGGTAGATACTCGCCGATGAAAGTATGGGGTACAATTGCATTGGAAAGACAAGAAAATAATCTTTTGTAATTCAATTTCCTTTTGGCATCTTTTTCAATTAGAAGCAGTTTATTTTTGGCTAAATTTATTTGAATTCTCTGTCACTTAATTAATTTTAAAATTATGGCATTTTCCTTGGCATTTCAGCAAATGTATGTTGCATATTAATGTTTGAAGGGGTCTAGGCCTTTGGGGTTCTGTATTTCATTTGGATTGCAAAATACATTTTATGTTGGAGGGCATAGTTGTTTGTTCTTTTGATGTTAACAATAGACATGTCCACATAGACAGATGCACACATGTTCCTTTTAAGCCTTTTAGGGACAAGTACGCAAACCCTATTCTGGAATTGCCATGTAGGTAGGGCTGACCATATTCTGCCATTTTGCTCAACTTGATTATCATCCTAGTCTTTTCTTTTTTTTATGATTTATTGTCTCAATTGAGAACTGTTATCTAAGATTAGCATGCAAGTTTAATAAAGCTTTAGGACAGTGGTACTGGGGACTGTTGTTAAAAGGATGCATTTTAAATGATCTTATGTTTTCTAGTTGCCCACAGGTAATAATTTATGTTTTTAGTTGATAAAATTCCTCATTCAAGGAAATGGTATGGGAGGTGCCTGTCCAATGAGATGGAAAGAGATGTTTGGTTTTCTTTTCTTTGTGTTAAATTCATTTGTATGTCTTATGATTTGGGTGAGATCTTCAAGACATGCGGTTTATGTGTAATACACTAAAACTAGCTCCTTTAGTTACAACATGTGACTGTGTCAAATATGTGACTATTTCAAGCCTACTCTGGAAGAAAATGAATTTTTTTCTTGTTTGACATACCTTCAGGTCAGAATCATGAGAGATGCTTGGGGCTATGGGTTTCAGTCAGAAGAGAGGTTCAAAAATTTGATTTGCCTGGTTGCTTTTTAATACTTTAAAAATTAGAAATGATGCTGGACTGCAATTCTGTGTATTCCGGTTTTTTCGTCATAAGTGTATTCTCTAAGTTCTAGTATATCCTTTCATTTGCGCTCCCTTGTAGCTAGACTATCTATATTTTAGTTCCATAATAAATATAAGAATTGAAAATTCACAATATATTGAACAAGTAGAGAGTTTCTGAGAGCTATTCTTCTTTATAAGTATCATCAAAGATGAAGAAGGAATCAATACCGATACAAAATGGCGATGGGTTCTTTGACAAGAAAACCAGATGGAAAATAGTAGATAAACAAACCCTTAAGCGCAAAGTTGAAATATTAGCTGTTGTGTGTAGAGATGATTCAATTAACTCGAAGAATCAGATCATCTTTCAATAATTGTTGCCTCTATTCTGGCAGAAGGCAGAGCAGCCAGAAAAGTAGCTAATATTTGCTTGCTTTTGTCCCTGGATGGCACAAGAAGCATTGCCTGGATCGAATTCACAGCTTGTAATGATAGTGCTGCATGGAGGATTAGAGGAATGGCCTCATGCTAAATGCATCTTCTGTGGCATAAATTGCATCACAATGAAGTTAGGTCTTGCTTTAATTGTTGATGCCTTTTTACAAGACACACGTGGACTAGAGAGCATGCCATGAATCGATATGAATGTGTAAGCTCAGCAAATGACTTCCACAAAACTAAATAATAGCATTATCAAACATTATGAACCAAGGAGAGAACTTGTCCTCTAAGCATTTAATATGATTCATTCGTATAACAAAATTAAGTTTGACTTAAATTGACCTTCCGTTTAAGTTCTACAATGGTTCGAGGATAAAATTATATCTACCACAATTACATGGGTGAGATTAACTCCTTTGCTGACTTTAGAAAAAAGGTTAATGACTTATTCATGAATATAGTCAATTACTTTGAAAAATAAAAGAACTCCATAGATAAGCAGAGCCAAATATAGCATTTGTTTATTAACATCTATCTTACAATTCATTTTATCAAGTAAGAATTGGAGGAAAACACACTTTTATTCAAATTTGGCCCTTACTTTTGACTTGATCCAAGATCTCATTCTTTTTAATATTAACCATGGTTAACAACCTCTTTGCATGCCTTATTTTTACCTTGGGGTTGTAAATATTCACACATAAAGGAATAGTTAGATTCAATAACATTTTTATTTCTTTTAATAAAGAGATCATGTCTATTAAAGAGAATGTGAAACATCGAAGTGAAAGATTCCAAAATTTAATAGTCATGTACAAGATGGTTAGTTGAACTTCTAAATCCAAAAGATACCCAATATCTTTATAAATACTATGAAATTATTGTTTCACAAGAATTAACTATTTATACTACAACTAATTAAAGGGAGGAAGATTAGGTAGCTTAAAACTGAAATACATTAGTTGTAAAAATAAGCCCAAAGGTGGACAATCTTTAGTCTTCCTTTGGGTATCCTTTGATATTTTCATGACCATGGGCAACATTTACTCTTTAATTATCATAATTTTAGTTATTCACTTGAGAACAAAAGCTAATATAGAAACAAAGCAAATGATGTCAAAATGTATGTAATAGGATATCATGTCAAATGTAAAGGAAAAAAAGGAACATATTAGTATAAGAAATACAAAATTAATTATAAAATAAAAGTAATAAATGCAAAAATAAAAAAACAAATACATGATACACTTTTACTATGTATAATTTATATAGGATATATCCTTATGGTTCTTTAGGTGATAGATGTAAAAGGGATGATGACTCTACTGGTTTAATAACGAGGGTGTGTAATTTAAAGATTTATAGTTAAGATAAAAGGTCCCTAAATTCTCTTTTCCTCATCTTTACAAGTTATAAAAGCTATTAATCTAAGTGAGAGATCTTAAAAATATTATATAGAAGTAAAAGAATAAGCGAATGATTCCTTCCCATCTCTCACCTAACTCAATAGGTATAAGCTAGGTGCTAAAACTTTTGTGAGTGTGTGCATAGGATAAATTCACATGATATAATAAAATTACATTACATGTCCAAATAATATAGATAAAAAAAATAAATGATTAAATGATAAGTAATAAGTAATAAATAAAATCAAATTATAGTAACTTTATTCTCAAGAAATCCCTAATGGAGTCACTAAACTATTATGACTTGATATAGAAGGAAACACTAGATACAAGGCTTTACAATTGAATGATGTGTGATAGACCATTAGTAATTAATGCAACATCAACATAACGAATTATTGATGATTAAGTAAACCATGCTTATAAGGTGCTCTAGTTGATTTGCCCTTACTAGTCACTTGACCCGTACAATGCCTATATCAATTTGAGGTTTTATCACTTCAAATCAATCTTAAGATATTGGAGTCGCCTCTAATCCTTTAAGATTTGGTTAGAACACCTTAATCATTGATCCAAATAACTACCTTTTTTCTCTAAACTCATAAGACTTATTTATATTATAATTGTTTTTTGAGATTTAGGAGTATAATTACACCTACAGAAAGTTGAAACTTATTCAAATTCCTATTGTATACGACAATACAATAACTTTAATATTGATTTTACTTTTATGCTTTTTATACTTGTAATATGTTATTTGTTTATCCTTTTGTTGACACGTAACTTGGAAAAATGTTGTCATAAGTGTATACTAAGATTAGAATTGATATTAGATGGATATCTTGTTAGTCCAAATGGACTTTTAAGCCTAATTCACTTGATTTTCTTAAATTAAAATTACAAAAATCTAAAACTAAAATAAAAGAAAACTTGAAATTAAAACATGGACGCTTTCATCAATTTTTAGTAAATGACATTTCTTTTCCTTTTGACACTATTGCCAACGTCACTTTCTCCTCCTTTAAACCACATTACTATGAATAATAATCTAGATTACATACTGCAGCCACCACGACCAATCTTCTACCTTCAACTGTATATTATAAATGCGGTTTCTATCTCTTGATTGTCTAATTTTCATTAGAGATATCTACAATAGCCTCTAGAAAATCCAATCCCTACATCTTGCCAACTTAATTGATGCATACAATAAATGGATCAACAACAACGTCACTATTGTTCAAATAGATAATATCATTGACTCTAGTGACAAAACGTTAAAGATATTATACTCAATGGAGAAATTATAAAGAAAGGCTACCAAAGCTAGAGGTAACTTTATTATTATGTATGAAACCATGAGATTATGAACAGGTAATGTGATTTCAAGTACATGACTTAATTAAGGCTACAAGAGTTTGAAAATTAGGCTTATTGATATTGTTTAGGTAATAAAATGAAGGGTTTATGTGTTGGATTATAGAAACATAAGGATGTTTATAATAAGATTTCTTCAACTTTTCATAGAGTTAAAACAAAGACTTTTCTTGGAATTAAAGTCATAATTTTAGCAACATCCCAAAATTAGAAACCTATAAACTTGTTATTGTTTTTTTTTCTTTTTTATCTTTCATTTTCCAAAAATTGTCTAAGTATTTGATTTTAATTTTAAGTTTTAGTTAATTTCAATTTTAGGTATTTATAATTCATTTATTACAAAGTTAATTTACAAAAATTAAGTGGATTGGGTTTAAATGTCCATTAGGTTCAACATATTACTAATCCAACATAAATCTTAATGTACATTTTGTATTAATGGTTTTCATCCATTAAAATTAACATCATTGGCCCTATTTGATACTTTTGTAAGGTTGTGATATATTTGTTAATCCATGCAAAGATCCTAATTTTTTTGGATATTAACACAATATGAAAAAAATATGAAATTATGAGTAAATAAAGATTATTTTAAAGCTTTAGTGACATTTTAAAAGTTATTTCTTTTTTTTTTAATATTTTATTGAGATATGATAAAATGGTGTCGTTTTGGGTTAGATGAGCCAATTTAGAGAACCAAAATGATGTCATTTTAAAGATGTAAAACTATGTCTCAAATGCCAAAATGACATCTTTTGAAGTTGAGAGAACTATTTAAAATGACATAATTTTGAATAAAAGAAGATGGTTTAAGAACACTAAATAACATCAATTTGAAGCTAAATAAATTGTTAAAGACAATATTGTTTTGGATGAAAAAGTATTGGTGTTAGAACACTAAAATAATGTAATTTTGAGACTAAAGAAAATGTTCAAAATGTGATTATTTTAAATAAAAAGAGAAAAATCTAAAGCACTAAAATGTGTTTTGAATTCATATAAAAATTCACTTTAAGGGTCAAAACCCTATTTTTTATTCACTTTTCCACCAATTGCCTCCACCTTTTTCATTTCTCCATTTTTAAGGCCCTAAACCTCCAACCTCCTTTTTTAACTACTAAAGTCTTAAAAAAGGTTTATTTTCCTTGTTTTTATTTTACTCATAATAAAATAACACTCATTTAAACTTTAGCTTTAATGGCAAACTATCATTTTAAGGTTCAAAGGTTGCAATTTTCACATTTTAAAAGGTTTAAGATTATAATTTTGTAATCCTAGGTACCAAGTTAACTTTTTTTTTATGTCTTTCACTAAAAATAATCCTTTTAGTTTTTATTTTTTTGTTTCTATTTTTCCTTTTTTTATTTTGGATTTTTGGAAAAATAATTAATTCAATGTTTGATGTTTAAGGTGGGATCATGTTTATGGGTTAAAATTGAGTATTTTAAGGGAAAAAGATTGATCATATCAATTTAATTAGGTGTGATTGGGTTTGAGTCAAGCTAATTAAACTTAACCTTAACTAGGTTGATTGAGCTTTGACTAAGTATGACCATTTTTGACCCGATTGACTTAATTTTTAAAATTTATTTCATTTTTATTTATTTTATTATTTTTTAAAGAATATTTTACTATTTATATTATTTTTCCTTTTATTTGTTGTTTTCTTAAAAATTCAATGTTAATTTTTGTATATTATATTTTTTCCTATGCTTATTCATTCTTTTTTGTTTGTTTGTTTGTTTATGTATATCTTTTTTTATTAATTTCTTGTTTTATCTTTACACATTTACATACAAGTAAATATTAAACCTACTTTAAGAAAAGTCTTTCATTTATATACAAATGCACACAATATCTAATTTAATGTTACAAAATAAATTAAATACTCTAGTCCCTCTTCTAGGGGCCTTAAAAGCCTTTTTCAGCTACCTAAAAGTGTCTTATGATTGGCTCATTCTAGGAATTCTACCATTGGCTGCAAAGTGATAAAAACAAGCTTAGTAATAATTACTTTTGATTAGTTAGAAATAATATAGTTTGTTAGAGATCATAATTATTAGGTTTTTATGCATGTTTGTCACTATTTAACTTCATTTGAACTTGTCTTTCAATTTTTTGATTAAGGTACTTCATAAGCTTCTTAAAGATACTTAAAGGTAGACCTTGGCTTGGATTATGTTGGATGGACATTAAACTTGACTTAGGGCCTTATATTAAGAAGTTGACTTGGCAAGGATTAGTTAGGACTTATTTGAGAGTTGACCATATGACCTCCTTTCCTTAACTTTATGATTATTGTAAATGTAGATCACCTCCTTTGGTTTAGTTGTAGGCCTCTATAGCTATGATCTTCTTTGTACTTTTGTCATTTGCAATGGGTTCTTGATTATAGACTTTAGACTTATCCTTTATATTTATAATAAATAATTTTACATAATATTAATTTAAATATTGTGATTAGTTATTGAGTTAATTATTTCAAAGGAGAATACTAAAAGATGCAAATAGAAATTTGACAAACGCTCACAAAAAGATATCCACTTGAAAAAAACCGCACAAAGAGGACACATATGCTCTTAATTGGAAGTTAAATTTTATTCATAATTAAATTACTTAAAAATAATTTTGCATTTAAAATTAGCAAAGGTTTTCAGGTCAATTATTGTAGGCCTAATCACAGGGTGGGCCAATTGTAGTTCTTGGTTCGAAATTGTTGGTTACAGTCCCATCAAGAGGTTGGATAGTAACCGTAATATGGGCCACATGGGCCGATGATAGGTCCACTTAAGGGAATGTTTCAGTACACATCCGGTTTTAAATTCCTCCCCTTCCCCCCACACCCAAAACCCAAGAAATGCTACACCTTGGGCCTATGGGGTCATGGATATTTGGCCCATTGAAAGGAATTTGCTTTAAATTTGTTAGACAATGGAGGCCCAAATCTTTTCCAAACACAAAGAAAACGAAATAAAAATAAAAATAAAAATAATGTAAACCCTTAATTTGCTCCATATTAGTCCTAGTCACATTTGGGGTCAATCCAATTTAGAGGAATTGGTTCAAGAAAACCAATGATTTTGGTTTTTTTTTCTCTCTCTCTCTCTCTCTTTCTGTTTTTTCTTTTCTTTTTGACTTACATAATATTTAGGAAAACAATTTTTCCAAAATTGAAAAAATACTCATGGATGTCAAAATATATAATAATAATAATAATAATATAAAGTGTATTTAAATTGATACTTCACAGTTCAATCTAGTTCTATTTTATATATAATTTTATATTCTCGTTTGCAATTTTTTTTTCATTATACTGAAACTCACAATATTTTTAACCCTTTTCAAAGCCCCCCCTTCCAAAAAAGTAGGTTTCAAATATTTTTTTTTAAAAAAAAACAGACTGTTTTTCAATTGGTCAATATTTTTTTTTTGTTTTTTTGGTTTTTTTCTTTAGCTGAATGAGGACGTTGGAGTTTTTATAGGACAGACCTGAGTTTCAACTTAAGACCTGCAGCCCAAAACCCCACCCACCTAGGTGGTCACCAAGCTAGCCTTCCTTGGCATAGAATTATAGACATAACAAATGCTTACAGTAAAAGGGTAGACACAAACTCAGTCTCCTCATTCTCCATCATCCTTTTAAATGCAATTGATAAAGTTCACATGGAAGGAAGAATGTGTACCGAACCATAATCAATGCTTGAAAGGTTTTAATTCAGAAATAAATATTTTATTTTTTTGTCTTTTTCTACCAGACATAATGGAAATCTTTAAAGGGTAACTAATATCTTTTTTTATTTTTTATTTTTTTTCTTTTGGTGGGTTTCTCCCTTCTCGGAAAAGGGAGTGAAAATTGGATTAAGAGAAGCAACTTTCAAGCACTAAAAGCTCCAGCTAGCAGGTGTTGTAGTTGACTTGCAGGTCTGTTTTCAGCCACTGTAGGACACAGCGATTGATACAGCTCATAATAATGGAACGACACCGAAAGACAAAGGCAATTGGCAAGAAATAAAGAAATGAAGCGACTTTCCAAAGTATATATGCACATGTGGCTTTCACGATGATTCACAATCTGTGAATAAATTGAAAGAAATTTTTTTGGGAAAGTCACATTATCATTTAGGATTGGCTAAGCAGTGACCTCATTCTAAGAGTATGCTAAGATGTTGTGCTTTTATCTGGCAGATTTATAAGATTATTCACCTAACAGGAAAATGGGCTTTTATCTGGATTGGCTATGCATGCTCTCTTGTTGCTTCTTGCTTCCAAAAGGTTTGGCAGAAAGCGCCTGTGTGTGTGAGGCCATCCACATGCTATTCAATTATTACAATTTGAAAAAAAAAAACTGAAGTAGAATTTTATTTAACTAATTAATAAACAAAACCATGTTTATAATTTATTATATTCTTCTTAGAGGTATTTATCTAAAGGATGAAGTGTCAAATATGCATAAAAATTTATTTATAAAATTTTGAAAAATCAATCAGGACGAATAATATTTGTGCTCAAAATTATCTAAATGCCTTTACCATATATATATATTTTTTAGTAAAATCAAAATTCATAAAGAATCACACCCAATAGGGATAAAAGGAATTGAATTTTTTTTTTTTTGGAAATCTTGCTTGATGTCATTATATTTTTCTTATAAATTAGTGAGAGACAAATCCACAAGTGGTTGAGAATTTGAATCCTACTGTGCTTCACATCCATACTTTTTCTGTTTTGGTATCTTTATGAAATATGATATTATTCTTTTTCTAAAGAGATGGCAAGTGGTTCTTTTGCTTTGAACCTCCTAGACATGTGTCGTCCACAAAGGTTTTAGCTTTTTTTTTTTTTCTTTCTTTCAAAGGAAGAACATAGTGTCTGAAAAATTTAACCTAAAAGACAGATAAATGTAAACCCTAACAAGTCCCTGATTGAAAGTCAAGACGTCGCCACCACTCCTTTTGCTATCTCCCACTTGCTAAGTCATAGTCACCGGCCGAAAAGCACTGGCCCTACCTTTGGCATAATTGATCACAAGACCCCACTTTTCTTTTTTATTGTACATGCATGAGTATGAGAAGAAGAAAAGAAAAGAAAAAAAAAATTCCATTTTTGCTTCTGCAAAACCTTGCACGGTGAGTGACTATCAATTTTTTTTTGAAGCCAAAAAAGAAAAATAGATCATGTTTTTGCTCATTCCCTTTCCTTTTTCCTTTTTTGTTTTTTTTTGTCTTTTTCATTTTCAAATTTTTTTTATCAAATATGGAGCAAAACTCTTGAGAAAGGCTGCACATTTTTACAAGCTAGTGTACGTTTCTATGGTAAAGGATGCACGTTAATGTTGGGGTTAAAACTAGACTTGCCATGTGAAACTACGAAGTCTACAATTGCCACTTCTGATCAAGCTATGACTAATCGACAGCAGCAACAATATCAACCACAACAAGATTAATAGTATGTGGAGATGATTGATATATTCTTATAAATATGCTGGATACCATATGTGAGCTAGCGACAGTTTTACCATTTGGCCATGGATTGGTTGACGAGAAGCCATGCGCAATCTCTTGTCATTGTTATAGGACCCAATTGATGTTGACGGTGGCAGCATGTGAGTTTTGTCAAATGTATATTAAAAGACATAACTAAAGGCTTGATCCAATGACCACAGCAGTGTGAGATAAAAACTCGACTTGGTTACATGGACGTTATCAACTTGGCACATTCATATGCATGTCTATATTGTATTATAACGATTGTTACATGTATATTTTAAATTTTTAGTCTTAATTAAAATAATTTATCAAAAAATTTAAAATATTTAATTAATAATCACATTATTATAATTCGTAGATCCATGTCCAAAATACCCCTAATTTACCACATTTATATATCTTTCATAAGTGTTATTGGTAACTTTAAAATGTCGGCTTCTTTTTTTTTAACTTTTTTTTTTGTGCTTTCATTAATTTCTCTTTATGTTGGTGAAGCAGTCCATTTAACAGTTTTACTTGAAATTAAGTACAAATTTGTGTTTGCAACTATGTTAGTATAAGGCGTGTACTTTTATTTTACTCAATTTAAATTGCAAACTTTTAACATTCAGTTAATTTGGGTCACATACTTTAATTTTGATCAATTTGAATTATGAACTCTTAAAATTGGTCAATATAAGTCAATTTATTATGATTTTTGCCTTTTAACTATCACTATGTATTCATTGATACCAAAATGGTAGGCAACATGGTAATTCAAGTTGACACACAAATTTTTTATTATCAATTCGAGTGGTAAACTTTTAAAAATATTTTAATTTAACTTATATAGTTTCACATTTTTCTAATTTGAGTTGTAACTAAAAAAAAAAATCCAATGAAATATCGTAACATTATAAATTTAGTAACAATTGGCTAGAATAATTTTCAATGAACTATTGTAAGAAAGTTTTGGAAGTAATTTTTTTCTTTATTTTGAATAATATGAAACAACCTAAATTTACAATAAGTTTTTTTTTTTCAATGTTAATTACCATGTTATTTGCAACATTTAACATTGATAGAACAACATTAGTAACAATTAGTAATAGACTCAAATTAATTAGATTAACCAAAGGTAAAGTGCATAATTCAAATTGATCAAATTTTAAAAGTTTAGAACTTAGATCAACCAAAATTAAAGTGTGCAAAAGATAACCTTAGACTCCACTTTAGACAATTTCATGGTTGCTCTAGTAGCTTTCTTGTAATTTAACTAAGGTTCTCATAACCTCTATTAGATACTACTTTAATAACTTTATAAGGAGTCATTTATTTAAACTTTTGGAGACAATAATATTTCCTTATGTACAAGGCAAAGTTACCTCTCAATATCATTGTTTGAGATAATGATGGTGATGACACCTTTTTTCCTCTTTATCCTTAAAAAAGAAATACCAATAAAGGTAAATAGAAAACTGGTTTACTTATAAAAGACTAGGGTGCACTCCCTGTCCCTATTAGCCTTCTACAATGAGTAATGTTACTTTCATGGTCATTCGCCGACTTCTTATTATAGTGCACAAATGTCGAGTTAAGATGATTACTTACATTTGAGACCTAAGGCGACTTTACTTTAAGGGATTAAGGCATCATACAACAACTCAATGAGATGTGTGAAGAAATAGCTACCCTCAAACAATAATAGTAGTTATCATAATAAGAACAAATGAGTGGTCTTAAACTCTCTCTCTTAAAAGAAATATAAAATGTCTTTGTCTCAAAAAAAAGTTTAAACTCTCCACTTTTGACAACTACAATGAAAGGAATGACCTTGTTGAATACTATAATAGATTTTAAACCTTGATGACCCTTTATAATGCCTTTGACATAGTAATTTGCAAGGTTTTGACCATGACCCTTAAGAGTAATATATAATGATGGTACTATGATCTTCCAACTTTCTTTATTGCAAATTTAAAATAATTAGAAAACTTATTTTTTACTCAATTCATCACTAGCAACATAAGAAAGAAAGTAGCAATGACCTTTTTTCACAATATGGCAACATGCAAATGAGGCCCTTATTAACTTCATAAAGTGTTTCAATATGCACATATTAGATTTCAAGGCAATAAAGCCAAGCATGACTTTAGCCTCATTTTCTTGCAATTATTTGTTGGACTCCTCACTCATATTTTCCTTAAACAAGTGGCTTCCTCATAAATTTTGCAGAATTAATGAAGCAAGTTAAGAGATTTATAACCACTAAAAAGGCTATACATGTAAGAAAAGAAATGAGAAATATTAAGTCTTTAATAACATATTTAACAAGGATGAAAGCAACACAAGATAAAGTTATAAGAGTTATAGTCCTTAATGCCTAAATAGATAAAGGAGAAATAGTCTCAATGTCTTAAGGTATAACAATTATACTTCAAAGACGGCCTTTAGATCCTAAATTCTCATAAAAGTTTGAAATCAAAGTTTTTTAAATGAACTTGGGAAGTTGAAAACTTACCCAGATCAATAAGAAGGAAAAATATTATAAATACCATCAAGACCATAAAAACATGATAGAAAAATGTTAGGTTCTGGGAGATGAAATAAAGGCCTTGAAACATTTGTAACTGTATGGGAAATCAACAAATAAGTCAACCAATATGTTTATAAATACATGGGAAATTAACAAAATGAGCCTACTAATAGACATGATACCATATTCCTAGAGTGTGATAAGGGTGTCTGGCCAAGCTCTAATGACTTGTAAGAATGACTTAGTTTGGGCCAAAAGAATGCTTCTATAAATAAACATTGAGTAGTTATTCTATACTTCAAAACATTCCAAAAAAAATGAATTTGCTAAGGAAAAAGTTGAAGTGAGTCAACTTCTCTTTGTATAGATTTATAAGCAAATTAATCATTTTGTAAGGCTTCATCAAACTCCCAAGATTCCTTGGGATGTCCCTATGATTAATAGTCATAAGCCTACAATTTATGGTAGTAAATCTTCTTTCCCATTACAATAAGATTTTGGGAAGATCAAGGCTTTATGCCCTCAATGCCATATTGTCTATCACACACTTAAAACTAAAGTCCCCCACACTGGAATGCATTAAATGGCTTAGAAGAGCACAGAGTTCAAGCAAAAGATTTAGTCTAAATAATAACTTATCTAGCAGATTTTTTTCAAATAGTTCAAATTAGTGAAAAGTGAAAAGTAATTAAAGGTAATTGTTATCAAATTCCTAAAAGTTAACCCTAAAAAGAAAAGTTGCAAACTAGAAAGATATCCTAAATGGATTTGCTAATATGTTTATGGTGAAGAAAAACAATGGGAAATGGCTTGTCATAAAGACAACCACTCTTTCCTTTGAATATATTAATTAATGGGTTATACCTTTAACTATAAGCTTTTAATTTTCATGAATGCATTATCAAGATATAATTAGATCCCAATACATGAACTAAACTAGGAAAATATCACTTTTATCATGGAGAAGGACATTTATTTTTACAATGTCATGTCATTTAAGTCAAAAAATAAAAATAAAAATGCAAGCGTCACGTATCAACAACTAGTCAATAACATGTCTAAAATCCGAAATGGGCAAATGTGGAAATCTATATAGATAATATGCTAGTCAAAATTAAAACAAATATAAATTATAGTATGGACCTAAAGTAAATGTTTGACACACTTAATTGATATTAAATGAAACTTAACCCCACTAAGTGTCCCTTTAGTGACAAGTTTAAAACGTTATGTGCTTTTTGGTTTCTAACTTAGGATTCAAGGAAAATTTAAAAAAAATCAAGTCCCTTCAAAAGTTTTCTTCCTCAAAGACTATCCAAGATATCCAAATCATGAAATGAATGTTAACACATTTGAATTGATTTATCTCTTAAACAAGGGATAAATAAATAACCTTTTTCCAAATTCTCAAAAAGGTTACAAATTTCAAATGAATTGAGAAATGCGAGTAGGCTTTCCAATAGTTAAAAAGTTTTTCTATTCATTGTTATTGTTAGGCAAGTCAGTCAAAGAAGAAGGACTTTTTCTGTACTTGGTCATTAAAAAGTATACTGTGAGTTTTGTCTTAATTCAAGGCAAGATAAGGTGTAGTAACTAATGTATTACAATAGAAAAATTTTACAAGGATTAAAGCTTCATTACCTAAATTTTGATAACTTATCATTTGCCTTAATTTTTTTTGCAAGGAAATTGAGGAAGACTTTTCTAATGGGCTATTTAGTTTAAGGAATTTGTCGTCTAATTTTGACCTTATAAAGCCCTGAATGTTCAATCTTTAACATATTTCATCAATGAATGTGTAGGGTTCAAAACTTGAGAGCATATGAAGTTGCCTTTAAAGTCAATCTTATATAAAAACAAATCCTGAGCTAAAAAAAGAAATGAAGTTGGGCTAGTCTTTGCAAGGCCTGATGAGGTAACCCTTGAGTGTGTACTGAAGTTTAACTTTGCATCCTTTAATAATAAAACCAAATATAAAGTACCTTTAAAAGTCTTTATAGTGATTCATAGCTTAAAATGGGACAACTCAGTATAAAATTTAAAGTTCATGGTGAGAACACAATAAAGTATCTTGATCTAGTTTAAAACTTATGTATAAAGAATTTTAGGGCAAATAACTTTTTTAAACTATAATTGTCCTTAAAGACTATCTTAAGATGCATTATTTTTATGGGAACCTATGACAAAACCCAATTAAAAAGCATAACAACAACAATAAACCCTCTCAATTGACTCTAATCACTCTTCATTGGATCTATTTGTCAAATACTTATAAGAAGGAGAGGTATTAGAGGAAAAGAATAAAGTAAGGTGTTTACACCTTCAAGCAACACACGACTTAAGTTAGACTTAGCTAAAGCAATTTCTTAGGCGAACAATAATATTGGTAACACTTGGAAGTTGCATAAGGATATTAAATACATAAAAGCCTTCCTTGATACATATACAAATTAAGAATTTATTCATATTTTAGTTCTTTTAGGGTTTAAATTCTATTATTATGTTTATAGATTTATTGGAACATATGTTTTGAGTGTGGCTTTGATTTCGTACTTTATTTTGTTTTTTAAGCACTATTTCGTGGTAACACACAAGGAACACATAAAGGGCACGTAGAAGTAATAAGAGAGTAATACAATAATTTTTCTACATCTAACTTTATTTATAAAGTAAAATCATGTAAGATGTAATTGGTTAATGTTTTTTTGTTACTATGATATTGCTCCCTAAATATTTTTACCTAGTTTTTATCTTTTCTTTTCTAAATTAATTGGCTTATCAAAATAATAATAATAATATGATTGAAAATGTAATTGATCTCTTACATACTATTGCCAATTATTATGACTTAAGTCCTAAAATGACAGATGATAATTGCAACTAGGCTGTGGCTATTAAAAGAGTCTGACTACAATCATTCTTAGATATTAAAAATGATTATAGAATAAAGTATATCATACTCTTGATGGAGAACATTGCTCTAGTCACTACCATATTCATCCAAATAAACTCAATGCTTTATATTGCGTCAAAATTTAGGGTTATATTTAGATGTGAGACCACCACATTAAATATATAGATCTTCAATCAAGGATGTCACAATGAAACTCGAACTCTCAAATTCATGGGATCTATTGCTTGTGTAAAAGGGGTGGCTTATAGCATCAAATTGTGTTTATTCGTCGGGTGCAATTCGAGGGAATGCCTCAAATGCATCGGATGAGATACACAACCGTAACAAGATAAAAGCGAGAGAGGGGAGAGAGAGAGTGATTGCGAATGGGCGGCCTGCAATGACAGCGCATTAACAATGCTACTGGTGGGTTGGCCTACAATGGCAGTGCATTAACGTGGTGGTGGTGGGGGGGGGGGAGGTGTTGAATACATGCATGCCTCAAACTCAGGCTGTCAAATATAAATGCACTGCGCAGTACACACAGCATATGCAAACAACAATAACAACTTGACAGTTCTTGTAAGGGGCCCCCTGTCGTATCATAAATTGCACTCAAACAATTTCCCCCCTCTCTCTCTCTCTCTCTCTCTCTCACTTTCTCTCTATAAAGGTACACGCGGTGGCTGTGCTGCTCAAAGCTAAAGTATAGAGAATATTTCAAAGGGCGAGTGAGACAAATAAATGATTGTCTTGGATCACGCGCTTGATTGGTGGCTTTCACTTTTTTCCAGACGATGTAAGAAGAGAAGGCTGGCGACTTGATTTTTATAATCAATCACGAGTCATCCACTCTCTCTCTGGCCTTCCCTCTCTGCCATGCCATTGTATCCTTTTCTAGGAATGCAGCGAGCAGCCTCCTTTACATCCCTTAATTTCCCATTTGTGCGATTAGTTGTTAGTCGAACATGGAGGGAGTGTTGTTATAGTTTAATATGTGTACTCCATTCTTAAATGAATTTGCAAGCGATTGGGACTGTTAGAGTAACATGTGGTCCTTCGTTTTTTTTTTTTTTTTTTTGTGTCACCTTTAAATTTTTGGGTTGGCTAATTTCATGACAATTGTACATATAATTTTCAATAAAGGGTACCAGCCATTGCCAATGGGAACCAATGAATTGCTAGGAAATGTCACTCTTGCACATCTCAATAGTACAAAATTATTATCTCTAGTTTGGTCTTCCTTTACAAAGATGTGAATTTTGCAGGCAACAGAAGAATGGAAAATATTCCGTACACAAACTGAAACACATTAATTAGGACTTAGGACGATTAAAGAAAGCCCACATGAAACGTAAACAAGATTAGAGTTTTCTGACGTACCAAAAACAATGTAAAAAAAAAAAAAAGGATTAGACTAACATTAAATTAAAAGAAAGCAAAGGGCTTAAACTCACCAATTTGTAGTACTAATGGCATCTTTAAAATACTGCCACAACAAGTTATCACATGATATTGTGGACATAATAAAAAGAGGTATACCATTTTACTATAGGATCAATACTCCTGAAATGAATGAGTATGAGGAAAGGATCTATGAAGACAAAAAAAAGGGTATTTCTAATTAGTAACTAAACATTCTATTATTTGTTTGTTTTGTATGGTCGATTGAAGCAAAATAAGTATTGTAAATTAATAACTCTATGACCTTGGAGGAGCCATAAGGGATAAAAATCTCATGTACAAGTTTGTAATAAAAGTGACAATAGTGATATTAGTCTAAGTATATTTGATATTGTTGAGGCACAATCCAAATATGGGGTTCCCAAAATGCAAAATACAAATAAAGAAAACAAAAGGTAGAGAGCGAAGGGTCAAATTTTCTTGTTATTTATAATTTACGTAAATTAATTTATAAAAATAATTTAGTTTAATTTAATAAAAAATAAAAAGAGCGAGTTGGGCAATAATTCTATATTGATTCGAATCAACTCATACACTCCTATGTCTAACAAGATTTCGACTAAAAGCATAAAATAGTATAATTTCCCTATAAATCCTATCTCTATTCATACTAAGAAGGAATCATGTAAGGAAGGGGATTCTTATTTGTAAAATTGGTAATTCAAACTCTAAACGTGCATACTCTAATCCAAGGGCATTCATTCTTTCAATTTAAACTAAAAAGTTTTGTTTATGAAATTCTATTTTTTTTTTTAATTCTGAAAATACAATCAGTCTATAAATAATTTAATTAAATGAGATAAGATTTACCACATAAATTTAATAATATGAAATTGAGAATTTAGTGTATTTCAATTTTTTTATTTTTTTTATTTACCTTAAAAGTCATTTTACTTGTTAATTTAGTTCAATTGTATGCTTATTTTTATACAATAATATATCTAGAGGTTAAAAATAAAATAAAATAAGTGCTTCGTGCACTGAATCATCTGTCAAACCAAAGTTGGGAAATGATTAGGTGCAACATCTGTAATCTGGGGGCACTATTCCTCTCTCAAACCATCCATAATCTATAAAAATATAATAAAGCAGTCTTCTCATTTCTTTAATGTCCTAATTCCATTTGTCTAAGGGACATTACAGTGATTGTGAACTTGAGTCTTGATCAATCGAAGGTCTCACGTTTCAATCATCAAATAGGCAGGAAAAGAGTCATAATGAGATAAGAGGACTAGGAATATTGATTTATGGATTCAATAATGGATCTCCCCATGAATCAATCAATAAAATTACTTTAATCTTAGACGCAAACACACATTTTATTTTAGTTTTTTTTTTTTCAAAACAACGATGTTTTACAATTAAATTAAATTTGCTCTTAAATATACATCCAATTAAAAAAAAAAGGAAAAAAAAAAAAGAGGGTTATGACATCTCATTTTTTTTTTTTCCCTTCAACAACAAAAAAACAAGAAATAATAGTCTCCCATAATGGAAGGCATGTGAGAAAGCAATCATCATAACGCCTACACACCAAGAGGACTCCCCGATGCTATTATTTCACACTGATGATTTCTTTCGCTTTCACGTTTTCTAATACCAAATGCACACTTTGGTGCCCCCAGCTTATCATGCCCCGCACTTGGTGAGTAAAGATTGTGTATATATGTCAAAGTTGTTCGCAATAATTAATCGTTGGTTGCAATGTCTGAGCACAGAAGTCCTCCTGTCGCAGCCATTCATTTGGAATGAGATGACACGGATGGTTGATTTTCATTTAAAAAGGTACGTAATTGAAGAAAATGATGTCAACAGGTTCTTTGGCAGGTTTAGTCTACCAAAACTACCTTAGTTTTAGTTCACTTGCCCTGAAAGGTTGCATCCAAGGCGAGAAACGAAGGTTGCAAAGCCAACAAGAAGTTGACAGCAACCCCATTTGAGGCTTTTGATAATGGTTGAAGGAAGCCAAGTAGCAAATGATCTAATTTGATCTTGTGAACCAATTAATCTCGTGTGATTGTGTTAAATCTGAATGCTTAATAATGTTAATTCTATTATGAAATGTCCAACGAGTCTGGCCTTGCAATTTGGCTCTGACTACCATCTCCATGGGGTACTCAAACTATCTGCATTTTAACCATGCCTTGCTGGAGGGCTATTGAAAGGAAAAATACATTACTTTCAGGGCCTCCATTATTATATATGGTGCTGCAGACTCGGGTCCCCACCTACCCTTTTGGTTGGCTATTCTCAATGGGAAGACAACCTATGCCTCAAATCCTAACGATAAGAAGGTGGAGCCAACGAAAACAATTTTGTTGAGGAAAATGAGACCCAATTGATAGACATCTTGTGGAGTAGGGGAGGAATATATTTTTATTTTTATTTTTTTTAAAAAATAAAATTTGAATACTATACTTAAGTAAGTTATTTCAATAATATGCATAGATTTATTAAAAAAATTAACAATTTTATACATTTTATCAAATGAATAATTGATGGTAGGAAGGGTGCAACTATTGGGCACCTTTTCACCTCTAGTTCGTTGGGTAACAACACCCTTTTTGCTTTCTTTGCTTCCAGATTTTTTTTAAACAATCTCACCTATACTTAGAAATGAGAGAGTTTATGGAAGAAGTAGACCTATATTTTATTGTATAACCTAGGGGTCGTCCATTTCTACTTGGAATCAAAATTGGGTCGGAGTCAAATTGAACTAAGAACCGGTTAAGATTTGAAAATTGTAAATTGGACAGGCAAAACAACCGAGTTAGACAGAACCAAAGCAGATAGAACCGATCCCATGAACGGTCAATTCCAATCAATATTGCTCTCCCTCAAATCTGGAGCTTAGACCGGACTGGGGTCAACCCTAGTGTAACCAAAGTGCCATTAGAACTTGTAGTCACTGGGACATGGAGGATAGTTTACTGTTTCACCATTAACCAGTAGCTTTCCTTGTGCTTCCAAGAATTGGGAAGAAAAGAAGAATAATTGAGGGCAGAGTACAAAAGGGTTGGAAGGGGTGCTTTGGAATTGTGTTTTTGTGGGAAGGATATTTTGTCCTCTTTCCTCTTACTGAAACTACACTCATCTCAATGGTGGAACCATAAAAGTACACGGGAGAAAAGAAAACCAGAAAAGCTGTTAGATATCATTATCAGAAGCTTGGAAAAAGGTGTGTGGCTAGGACCTGGTGGTGGCAATTTGAAGCCACTTCTTTATCGATCATGACCCTAATCATAATAATTCATTGGGATAAACTAAAAAAAAAAAAAAACATAGTTTTAAATTTTTTTAAATTATTGCAACATAGGCTTAAATCTTTAAAAGTGTTTATTTCAGTGATAAATATTTTTGTTTCTTTATAATAAAGGATAATTTTTTTAAAAAAAAACAATAAGAAAAGAAGCAAAGTTGTTAACTTAGTTGATAATAAAAAATTAAAAAAATTTCCAAAAGTTGAGGACTAAAGTACAAAAAATTTTTAAATGTTAAGAGCTCAATTAAAAAGTTTCTAAAGTTTTTTTGATTGATATGGAAATTTAAATATGTTAAAGGTGTATATATTCATTAATTTATATGTATTTTGTAAGGTTGAATTACATTGCAAAAATTTTTTCTTTTTATAAAAGTTAACAAAAGGGGACTTTTTTCAATTTAATCAAACAAAAAATGATCTACTGTGAGTGCAGCAATAGCAACACTGTCATTCTGTGGAGGTCTTAGCCATCATATATAGATAAGTTGTATTGTAAGCCAAAATGTCAAAAAAAAAAAAAAAAGAAACTGTAGAGAAGTCGCGAGGCAAAATGGCAACCTATTTACCTAAGCTAAATCAACTTTTCACTTCTTATAAAACTTTTCATAGAAAGGCAGAATGTGAACCCTAACTACTTCTAAACACTGCTGCTGCTGAAGCCTTTGCCTCCAAACAAAAGAGCTAAACTGAGTGGTTGGCTAACTAGGCAGATAGAGTTGAGGCGTACATTTATATTTTGTGGGGCTAAAATCATAAAATATCTTCACTTTTCTAGGCCAAACTCTGCTATACCTACACACAAGCATTAAATATATAAATATATATATATAAATATATATATATATATATATATATATATAAACAAAAAAAGCTTTAAATGTTTTCTAAAACAACAAAATATATCTATATATATATATATATATATATATATTGGCTCATATTTTGTGCCCTTTCAGCCTATACCAACACAAAAATCTTCATTGGTAGTAGACCCTCAAATTCTTTTTGCTCAATTTTTGGAGCCAAAACCCAAAGCCACATAGAAAGAAAGAGAGAGAGAGAGAGAGAGAGAGAGAGAGAGAGAGAGAGAGAGAGAGGGCAACCATATAATTGTCATTCATATTTGAGTCTGACATGACAATCTTATGCCCTCTAAAGAGAGATAACTGAGTTGCCCATTTCTTTAAGTCTTTATAAGAAAACCTCAGATCAGGAAGGTTTTTGGTTGCGATTTTGTTCCTTGTATTGTGGGATTCTTGTGGACTCAAAAACGTTATTGGGGTATGGAATAGAAAGGGTAGTTTAAACAAAAGAAAAAAAAAAAAGGCTTGAAGCAGCAGCAGCTGGAGTATCAGCCTTTACAAGGTTTGTTTGTGGTGGCAGTAGGAGGATAGGGAGCCAGCAAGAAACAAGCCAACCCAAAGGCAAGGACAGAAGTTTCACACCCATAAGCCACTTGAGGAAAAAAGAAAAGCAAGGAAACCCCAAAACAAAGGAATTAACCTGGATCTCCAACAAGGAGCTCAGGAACAGAACCTATCCGGGCCAGCCAGCCATTTTGAGTACTATCCTCACGAGCTTCTTCTTCTTCAAAACCAGGTGCTACTTCAACATGATGGGGAAGCAGCCATAATAAGGCCCAATAGCCTGCAGCATCCATCTTTAAAATTAGAGCAGCCATGTGTAGGTGAGTATGCAAAAGACGGACAAAAAAGGATGGGAACAAAGAGCACTGCTGGGGGTGCTGGCGGAGAGATTGTACAAGTCCAGGGAGGACACATTGTTCGGGCCACCGGGCGTAAAGATCGCCATAGCAAAGTTTACACCGCAAAAGGCCCTAGAGACAGGAGGGTCCGGCTATCGGCTCATACTGCCATACAATTTTACGATGTTCAAGACCGGTTAGGCTATGACCGGCCGAGCAAAGCGGTTGATTGGCTCATCAAGAAGGCAAAGTCCTCAATTGACAAACTTGCTGAGCTGCCTGCTTGGCACCCAACTGACCCTAATGCCAACTTGGAGGAGGCTGACCATAATGCTGAATCTGGTGATCAAATGGCATTAGCAGCAGCAGCTGCAGCAGAGCAATCGGAATCAACTGGCTATAGTTTCCTCCTCAATAGGCAACTGGCTGCTGATAATCCAAACGATGATTCTTCTTTCATTGAAGTTGCACCACCTCCATCTGTGCACCCTGATGCCATTGCCGAAACCATGAAATCGTTCTTCCCAATAAGCTCCACTACCTCGTCCATGAACTATCAAAGCTATCCACCTGAGATAATCTCGAGAACCACGAGCAACAATCACAGCCCTCACGAAGATCTTGGTCTGTCCCTTCATCCATTTCAAGACCACCAAGGTCTAATCCACGGTAGAGATTCACAGCCTGGTGGTGATGCAAGCCGTAGGCCTCCCAATGAACACGCCATGTTCGCTGCGGCCTCAGCTCCACTTGGATCATTTGAATCCAGTTTTCAGAGAATGGTGGCTTGGAGCGGCGAAACAGCTATAGAGAATAGCGTTTCCGCCGGAGAAGGGTTCGCATTTATGCCACCATCATTGCCACCACAACAACAACATGCACTGCTGATGGGCCAAGGGTCGGCCGCATTCGCTCAGAGGGGGCCACTTCAGTCCAGTTTTGCACAATCCATTAGAGCTTGGAGTGATCTTCCTATGTCATCCTCAACAGATCATCACCATGGCACACAGGAAATTCATCAGTCTTCCATTTTTGGCAGCAGATTTGCATCTGGGGTCATGGGTTTTAGTAATATTCCGGCACGAATTCACGGTCAACAAGAGCCAACTGTTGTTTCAGACACGCCCTCTTCTTCTTCCCCCAATTCTCAGCATTGAGTGGATCAAGAAAGTGGACCTATTCCTCAACTACTAGCTAGTCAGGTACTTCGAATTTGCCAACTTTTATTCATCATCTTCTCTTCTTGGTCTGTTATCCTGAACTCAATTGGCAAAGCCCTTCCATTCTGTCACAGTTCAGTGTCCATTGTAAAACAATTCAGTTTAAGAGAAAACACCCTTTCTTTTTTTTCTCCCCCATTTGTTCCTCTTCAAGATTTTGCTCTCGGACAAGTGTTATACATATATCCATACAAATACAAATAAATCTTACAGGCAAATGTCAGCTAATAATGTTGCAATGCGGTTGTAGATTCTGTAAAAGCATTTGATATGATATGAACATATGATTTTAACTGGATGGTTAAAAATATGACTTTTCTCGTTCTAGAGCCACTCTCTAATTGATAACCTTCATGTACTTTTGAAGGATCCAACATAATCAACAAGGTGATTTCTGAGCTAACTGAAGAGGGAAGAAGTAGATCGGCTTGTAATCAATTGAATTGTGTACTATTGGCTCATTCGGTTGGATTCAACAATTTGTTTTTCTTTCTCTGCATTTGGATCAAAGGATTCCTTAATTATTTCCTGGTTTGAGCTTAAGGGGCTCCAATTTGGTTTGAACTTTGTTATATTCTGCCGTTTTCACCTGGATTCGGATTGCCACATCACTTTTCCTAGCTTTGTTATTCTTCAAGGCACTTCGTTTCTCCATGCTTCACACTTTTAGGAAGCTTCAGCATGAACACAAAACCTATGAGTTCTTAGGTCTACCGACTTATTCAATGAAAATAATTGACGAACGCCTAAAGATAGCATGCTACTTTGCACATTTAGCCGAAGAAGGATTTACCACTTCGCTTTCCTGCTGTTACAGGTTGATATTAATAGACCTATTAGGAAGCAGTCCCTTTATTTTTCTCCTTTCGGGGGCGGGGTGTGGCAGCTTTTAGGTAGTAAGATTTGAACCCATGCCCAAAGACTAAGAGCCTAAGCTGCTTTGTCTCCAGTTCATGTAAGAGGAAGCAAGCAATCCTTCATCATAATATACATTACGTATAGTAGCATAAGTGTGCAGGCTATGTACTGTTTTAACATGCGGGGTGTAAATTATTACCAGCGCAGGTATGTTAAAATGTAAATTTCCCCGGAATCTTATAAGACATCTAGCTCCGGTTCTCAAGCATCTGCTGCTTCCATGATTCCTGTCTTGCATGGACCAACATCAACATCATCGAAAGAAAGTGGCCCTTCATTATCCTCCCAATCAGCAGGTTCTTTATCTTCTTTACTTCACTAGAAAACCTGCTTGTAACAATTCATCCGCGCCCACCACCTTGGCTTTCCTCAAATTCACAATAAATCTTCCAACAACTTGTGTGTGTCACAGGGGGGACAAAAGGAAAAGACTTGGCTGGCTACAGTCAGATTATTTCAAATGGCAAAACAGACAAATGGCTAGAGAACTAATGTCGTTATTTTGATCACAAGTGGAATCAGAAAAAACCCGAAACTGGAATCACAACCGAGTGGCAGCTAGCCAGTTCAGTTTTAATTCAACCAAAACTACAACCAAGCCAGCCCAACCTAGACAAACCTTTAACTAAACGATTTTCATATTTGAAGCAATAGGTCCAAGAGCTTCTAATGCCTCGAGCCAGCATTATAAAACATTTGGTTTTATTTATTATTATGACTTTAAACATCTGTTTTATTCATTATTATTTGGCTTGCGTGAAAGTGATGGGTAATTATGGGTTTGACTCCTTGAGGTGCAGAAAAATTATCCGACTGATCTCTTTTGAATAACTTAAAATTTAAGGCAATCAAAGTAGGCATTTAAACACCAAAAGATCATCAAGTTAACTGCATATTACACCTCTAAGTTTTTGGTTTTAAATAAAATAAATATTATAAGGTGAAGAATGCATCACACCATTAAATCCTTGAATTTAAACACCAGATATAAAATTATCCATATATCATACCACTAGATCATCAGGTTAAAAATACTCAACTAACATTACTAGCACAGCCAGAGGTGAGAAAGGGATCTTCCCCTCCTGCATTCCATAACATGATTCAGTGCAATCTCCTGCAGCTGTTTCTCTACAACTTCTATGGGTTGACAGGCATCTACAATCTGCAATAGAGAATTGAACAGAACTTTCAAAGGATAATCTTTACTTTACCTCATGTGCCAAGAGAAGCAAAGCTAGACAAGTAAAGCCCAAGGATAATAATAATAATAATAAGTAGTACAAGAAACCATAGAACAAGGTGAACAGAAGGAAGTTGGGGAGGTCAGAAACTGCGGTTAATGATAGCATGGAGATTTGAGGCAACTTCAGGAAGTATTTACTACATTCTCACCCTATTACAGGAGTTTGGGTTTCTTCACAAGTGAAAAAGGAGGAAAAAGAAAATGACTAAAGTTATCAACTTAACATTATGGAAATGTACATGAATAAAGATATGATGAGCAATAGTCCATGTCACCCTCATCTACAGTTTACCACTTCAGATCACTAATAGAACTTAGAAATTCAGCATGGATTACACAGGAATACCAATATGATTGAAAGCTTTACTTAAATGGCATCACAAACATGAGGCTGCAGTGCTTCTTCTTTAAAGCAAAATTGCCATGGAGGATGCCAATACTTACCTCCCAAGAGGAATCAACAAGGTCCTGATAAGAGTGTGCAACTTTTCTCTGGAACTCAAGCTGCTCGTATCTTTCACCTCCATAGCCTCCTCTATCAGCAGCTTTCTGTATATACGTATATATTTTAAATCATGTGGGAAAATTGTGTTAGTAAATCTGCCAAGTACATCTATGAAAATTCCAACCCTGGCAGAAAAAAATATTACTTCATCTCCAGATTGTTCTGATTAGAAACAAAAGGAAACTTTGCTGGTCCACACTCCAGACATAAAGACCAACATGACTAATTCATCCATGAAGCTGTAAATATAAGCATCGATCTGCAAATATCATTACACTAGCAGTCACATAAGTGTCGCATGTGTCTTTATTCAGCTTGACTTTCTTAATATCCTTGATGATCTCACATAACTGCTAAACAAATAAAAGCAGTCCTAATCAATTTTTGGACAGGGCTTATGTAGCAGAACAAGGTCTTTATTTTAAGGGGGCTTTTGCTTGTCATGAAACAAGATAATCAAGAAGAAAGGTCAATAAAGTGTCTGTGAAACCTTTCACCCCAATGGTCCTAATGGCTATCAGGTTTGTCAGAATATAAACTTTGAAAAAAGAAAAAAAAGAAAATGCTGGCCACAACACCATGACCTGCGGTTCAGAGAATGTCTGTGGTTTGCATGTCTCTTTCTCTAATCATAATAAATATTTTGCAGCATAAATCCAAATGATTCTCACCTCAGGTGGAATGTCAAGGTATACAACTATATCTGGTGCCAACAGGCCCACCTCAGGCGCCTGCAAGATAAACTTCATTTATTAATCACCATAATAAAAAGGTCACTAATATCATTTTGATAACAACTTCAATAATGTATTTGACCTTACACCATTGAATATCAAGTCCTTTAGCAACCGAGAAAGCCACACCAGAATAGGAATAGCGGTCAACAATGAGAGTGGTTCCTTGTTTTAATTGACTTTCCATTAATGATCTGCAAAACCATTTTAAAAAAATTGAAAAATGTTCTGTCATTTCAAAGATAAACTTTCCAGTGTTTATGGTTAAGTTCGTATATGAATCATTCTCATAAAAAAGTAATAGATTCCCCTTAATACCCCAACCAAGAAGCACCCAGCAATTCCCACATCACATGTATAACATTTTGCAGTCAGATAGTGAGGGCTAAGAAGCATGGATGTGCATAAGAACCGAGCCAAGAAAGCCACACAAAAGGTGGACTTGAGCACTATAAGAATTTTAAAATCACACAATAATTTTTCTCAGGAACAGTATGGCTTAGGCCAAAGCAAACTTAGCACCATCAATGTACAACTTAGTTCTCTATGAGAAAGTATGGCTATTCAGCGTCGAACAGATTGTCCTTGACAGTTTGTTATAATGACACAAATAGAGTTACAATAGCCATCAAATTGGCACACATGTCATTATCACTCCCCACCCTCCTTTCCACCATTAAAAGATTCAACAGGCCAGTCTCTTTCATAATATACAAAGTAAAATTCCATCCACATAGAAGACTCAGTCTAGAATTGTAAAGTCCCAACAATAACATCTCAACTATTGCACAAATAACCCTCTTTGTGTATGGGACAAGAGAATGGAACAAGGTGTATGTACATAAACAAACTTTATGATGTGATATTGTATATTGTTTCTAAAAATTCTTTCCTCACATCATTAGACCCTAATGTCATTCGTAACAAAGTCTAAGCCACAGTTAACTAATTGGAACCACAAATTAAGTGAGAATTTCTAATTCTTTTGTGACATAAATAAAGTAAACCCAACTTTCTTAAAGAAGACGATAACATGAATTTGAAAATTAAGATGCATGTCGCCTACAAGTGAGCATATATGGCATTCACTCAAAGGAAATGCCAAAAATGAAAAGGGAAATTTACATTTAACGTAATGTTTTTTTGGTCTGGTAACAATTGTTACAAAGTGAAAAATAGAGTATGTTAAATTTAAATTTCACTAATGAAAATTTATGTCAACAGGCATACCTCTTCTTCCATCTATTTGCACTGAATAGGAGATGGATAGTGTGATCACCCAGCTGTGACTTATTTGAAAGATATGCAGATATCATTTGTCCTACACTTGTGGTTCTATCTGGGAATCGCCATAGTTCAACAGGATGCCCTAGTCTCTCCAGGTAAGAGAACAATCTACCTGATTGAGAAGACTTTCCGCTACGATCCAACCCTTCTAGAACTATTAAGGCACCTCTAGAATCACTGTTATCGACCCTTAGGTTGCAGTTATTGCCATCCCCCATTCTAATTGAACGACAGGAATTTCTCTGCAGAGAATTCAAGTGAAAAATTGACGGTCTTGTAGCAGCCACAGTGCCAAGACATCTGCAATGTAACAACTACTATTAAATAAAAGCAATTAAACACTAAAAAAATATCCAAATGATAATATCCATCTTGCTTATGCTAAATTTATGACCAAAGAAGAAGAATGGAGAAGGAAAAGCAAAATGGCTGATAGGAAACACACTTACAAAGCCCTAAAAAGTGCAGAAAGAGTAGGCATGTGTCATGTCCTTTCTATATCATTGTTTGCAGCGTAAATAAATAAATAAATATATGAATATGAATATGAAACATTCTATTGGGGATGGAAAAGCAGTTCTGAACCAACCTCTTCAAAAATATTCAAAAATCAAAATGAGGACTTCAACAGATTAATACCATAATCATAAAAACCAAAGCCTTTGTCTTTATTTTTATTTTGTTGTAGCAGCGGACCAGCTTGAGTGCCATATCCAAGAAAATGGGCATGAAAAACCGCTTCAGAAAAATTTGAACTTTGCTTTCAGTTAATTGTTTACTTGGTTATACATGCATCCAATGTTTTCCGAGTGCAATGGGACAGCTTTTCATTCGAAGCAAATCTGGATGCTTGAATTTATAATGCTCACATGGGTTGCAATGATCTTGCCCACCGGCCGCAGCAGCTCATCCTGCACACTGCCAAGGTCACAGCCGCACACTTGCTCTCTCGAACCTCGCCAAGTGCAACCTGACAGACTTGCCCGCTTGACTAAAAGCCCCTCTTGCAAATCAGAACACAGTTTCAGCAGTAAGGACCTGAAGGAGAAATAAATGCCAGTCAATGGAAGGACAGCTTTACAGCCCTTCCATTCCTATATTACCCTTCCTTTCTTTTGGGCTTCAAAGGAAACGGGGAAAACCACGCAAAAGCTGAGAACGCAGAGCACTGAATATTGGTAAATAAGGTTACGACGCAATGTTTCCGAGTTGAATTTGTACAGGATAAATATTGTGACAAATATATACCCCTCAAAAAAGCTTACAAGACATCATCTATAAGATACAAATGGCCTTTATATATAGGCTACAGCTACTGGTCCTCGGCTGCCCTGTTATCTCCTATAACGAACAGTGAATCAAGCCCATTGCTGCCTTGCTCTTGTCATCCCCCAGTACCCCTTCTGTTTATTAACTATAGCTAAACACTGTTTTTGAAGGAGGCTGCCATGGTCAGATGTGAGAAACAATCGTATCTGTTTGCACGGTGCAGCTGAGGCAACTTGCTTGGACAATTTGCGGGGTGGTCAGTCCCTCAGAGGGACCAATAGAAACAAAGACGGGGTTAGGATTCATGAAGCACATGTGTTCAAAGATTGATTCTCATCCAGAACAATATCAGCTGGATCTCCAATCCACGGCCTCCCTTCTCTCCATTGAAACTTAATCCTCAGCTTCCCATTCGCATCTACCCCAACTACCTGGCCCTTGCTTGCATGAGTCTCCATTCCCCAACCCCATCGAGGTGCTATCAGCCCATCTCTAATTTTCACCTTGTCCCCAACTTGGAATGGCCTAACTCGTTCCATTTCCCATGCCTTGCAGACCCACAGCCTCTCCATGAAGCAGAACGCAACCCATAGTTCCCCTCCTTCCATCCGGTGCACCACTCCAATGCTTGAATGATTCACCTCCCCCCACTGGTGTGTTGGTGTTGAAACTGACGTCCTCACCCTTACCCAATCTCCAACACGAAGTTCCTCTTCTTTTATCAACTCCACTTCTGATGGATCAAGCATCCAAGTTTTGGAGCCTACAGGGGTATATATTCTCAGCTTTCCATCAGCATCAATTGCTGCAATAGTTCCGACATTTGCATGGCTATGGCCTGACCACCCAAATCTAGGCTGTTTCACTGATAGTTTAACCCTAACCTTCTGTCCTACCACGAGCTTTTCACTTCTTTCAAGTAGGGAAGTGGGACCTACCCATCTTTCTTGCTCCCCACAAAATCCCACATATGTGCTTCCACTCCATTCATCTCCATCATATCCCATACCTTGTACGACACCGACACTGCCTGGCCCAATGGACTTCCAACTACTGGCATCTTCCCTCAACTTCACCCATTCACCAATTTCAAACATCTGCTCTATCTCAAGATCTGCAGGATCTCCTCTCCACAACCCTGGCAAACCAAAAATAGCAATCCTCACTTCTCCATCAGCATGAACACAGGTTATTATGCCTCGTGAATCAGGTTGCGCCCCTCTCCACCCCCATCTTGGCTCAACCAGTCCAGTTCGAAAGTGAACATGCTGGCCAACTTTAAAGCATTTCACCTTTTCAACATCAGTGAAATGAGTCATTGTCCTTCCTTTACGGAAACAACAAGCCAACTCTAGATAACCTGTTTCTTGCACACTATGCACAACAGCTAAACTTTCTTTCCCAATGCTATTCCAGTCATAACTTGGTCTTGTCCCCAGACTTGGTTTTGAATGCACCCAGTCACCAACTTCAAAGCCTGAGAGCCTTTCTGCATCTCCAGGAGAAACTTTCCACAAGCTAGGTCTGCCGACAACTCTCACCTACATAGAAAATCAAAGGCTCTTGATCAGTAGCAATTCATTTTTACTCATTCCTTTTTGGCTGGGAATGACTAAATTGAGTCATAACAATCAATAGCCAATGCAGAAGTTTTTGTTACACAATCATAGCATCCTTCAACCATAATAACTCATGTTTTCCAGATGAGAAAATATGCAGGATGTTGGTATCTGCAACAATTGAAATTGCAGAACAATTTGCACAGATCCAATAAATTAAGTCAGCCAATGACAAATGATGAGAGCTGAGTGTGCATATACATTCAAAGCACCATCCATGTCAATTCTGACAATTTTCCCCACTGTAGCAGGACTTTCATTTGACCATCCGAGTCGTGGCTGAGTAACAGATGACATTACATGTATCTCTTGACCCACTTCGAAAGCAGGGACCTTCTCCACATCTGTCACAGAACAACAAAATGGCTTGCTCCTGAAACAGAAGGCAACACCCATATCACCATCCTCTTCTAAGCTGTGAATTACCCCAATACTGTTCCTTGAAATGTCCTCCCATCCATATTTTGGGGAGGATACTGAAGCCTTAACCCTGACCCAGTCCCCAACCTGGCCAAAGAAGATAAGATAAAAAACCAAACAATAATGAGTAACCTCTTTTCTACAGTGTTTATTCTGGCACTACACAGATTACTGTATGTAGAATTGTAGACACATTTCTACATTGTATAAATTAAAAGCCCCATATTACCTTGAAATCCTCAATTTTTTCCATGTCAGATGGATCAGCTTGCCATGGTATAGGTCGGTTTGGTATTTCTATTATTAAGAGACCATCGTTCTCAATTTCACTAATTCTTCCAACACTATGATGTGTCTCGCCACCCCAAGCATATCTAGGCTCAGCAACAGATCGCTTTACACACACCCGGTCACCAATCTGTAAAATCAAATCATGGATTGGTTTGTGGTTTTCTTTCAATTGAAAGAGCAAAAACAAAATTCAAACTAATGGAACCTAGAACAATCCATAATAGGGGAAAGCAAAATTGCTTCCGTACCTGAAAAGGGGTGACAGGTTCAACTTCCTCAGGTTCACAATGCCATGGATTGGGAAGGCAGCTCAACTCCAATAACAGACTGCCATCTGGTCTAATACAATACACTATACCAATGCTTCCTGGTGTTACAGATCCTAATCCATGTTTGGCAGTTGTAAGTGTGGGGCGGATACGGACCCAATCACCAACCTTGAATTCTTCAACTCTTTCCATCTCTGCAGGATCAGCTTTCCATCCTCTTGATGCTCCTGGAAAGCCAACACGCAAAATGCCATCATCATCAACACACAAAACAGTTCCAATGCTGTCACGTGATTGACCACGCCATCCAAACCTGATAAGGGAAAAAGAGTGTTAGCATTTTCCCATGGACAATTCTCTTTAGAAAAACTGGAAAACCTCAAGAAGGTTGACATACAACATGCTCCTGAAAGTGGACAAACTTAAAGGTTAACAGAAGGCATGACATTGAAAGCTGACAAAAATTATGCTGTCCACTTTAATTCTTCAGAATCATACTCAACATTTTAGCCTCAATAAGAACCACATTACTTCAGGACCTTTTACAGAAATTAAACAGATGCAGGAGGATGCACTTGTTCAACAATTGATGCAGCAGGACTGCAGCATCAGAACAAAGGTAACTGCCTGAGAAGTGGTAATTTATGCCCCAACCCTCAAATTGATTTTCATGTGATAAGACTTCTACTGAATATCAATGGCCTAGTGAATATCCACCCAAGTCCAAGGCCCTCACTCCCAAGTGTTTTAACAGAATTCCACAATGGTAATCATTGTTTACTTCCTTGCAGTATTATTAAGTATAAATGAAGAACAAATCACTTCCTCTAAATTTGAATTCTACCTATACTACATTATCATTTTACAGATTTTCACTATATACACAATCAGACAATTAACTAGTTGATATTGAATAAGCAACCTTTTCACTAATTGAGATTTTGTAGTTATGATAATCTTCTTTGTCATTTGATTAGTATTAGGTTAGATATCATGTTCCATGAGTTCTTTTTTGTTCCCCATTTAGTTTTCTGAATCATGGGTGGCTAGGTGCCTAAAAACAAGGCTATTATCTTTGTAGCAACAAATTGAACAGTATTCTATTCTGTGTTTCCATTTCGCATCCCCACTATTCCTTTCTGCTTTTCCTCCTCCATCTCTTTGCTTTTCCTTTATTTCATTCGGGCCTTTATGTCCTTTCTTCCTTTCTCCCCCGCCTTTTATCTTACCTCTGTGTCCTACATCAGTTCTTTAACTCCTACATGGAGTGAAATAATTCCTGAAAGTAGATTCTGCGACTCATGCATTCAGCAAGTGGGAAAGCATGAAAAAAAAAATTCACAATGTTGGCTTGATCTGTTCCATTTTTCTCGATATAATATTTCTGGTATCAAATGCATTTAATCTTCAACACACAAATTGCAACTACATAAGATTTCCATAACTGTTTTAATTGTTTGCATACTCCAAACGCAAATTAGAGCAATCATAGAAAAACAAAAAAGGAAGATTAGATTCTTTCTAATCACATTATACCATTTGAAAATACTAACATATGTGTTACAATGTCAGTGAGGAATAAATAGATAGTGTAATCACAAAGCATTTTGGAATGGCTCAATATGAAAGTTTTCCTGGGGTGGTTCATTTCATACCAATTATGATGCACATCCAGAACAAGTTTTGTAGATGTATAACCAACCTTTAAACCATAGGAGGTTGATCTTCTAAACAAAACTCGTCCAATGTACTCCCTTTTACCACATAAGACTGGAAGACACAATTTCTGCCTATGACTAAAACTGACATATACATGAAGAAATGAGAAAGACATGAACTAAAAATAATGAAAATACTTAGTCCAATAGCTAATCAACATGAAGATAAATATTCTCAATTCAATCAAAGGAAAAGGACAAGAAAAGAATAACAGGAGGAAAAGAGAAACAAGCACAGATAGAAAATGAAAACAAGAAGTGAATAAGATAAAGATAAGTATCCACAGACAAGTCTACAGTGACATTCCACATGCAAGCAAGGTGACTGAGAAAACTTTGAACAAATTTGTGCTCTAATTAGGTTTGATTTCTTACATATCTTCAAAGATCCATCATTCTGATAAAAACAATGACAAAATAGCAGAAAATGATGAAATAATGAGCATTTATGTTAGAGATTTCACATGAAAAATCTAGTTGCTGTGACAAATACATAAACTATCTGCACTGATATTGTACTGTGCTGTCACTGAAACCCTAGACCAAATTACCAGGTCTAAGATACAAAGCTCTCCATCAAAAGTCCTCTGAATTCTCTCTCCCTTCATACACCCAATAAAAGGCAACTCTAGTTTATTTTTCTCTCTTACAAGTATGCATCTTCAAGATCGACTCAAATACAATTTATACAGTCAATGGTCATTCTGGTATGTAATTTGATGGCAGTTACAACAGCAGACATTGGAACACTTCACAAAGATAGAAGAGGAATATTTGTAGGGTTAGCAACCCTGTACCTGGGTTCATTGACATCAGCTTTAAGCTTGACATGTTGTCCCCGGTCCAGGGGAATCACCTTGTTTACTTCCTTGGCCAATACATGAGCCTCCCCAGTGCAGAATGACACAACAAGATTATCCTTGTCCACAATAGTTTGCACAAAGCCCACGCTCTTGTGTTGAGCACCTTGCCAACCATGTGTGGGAGTCATGACACTTCTTTTGAATTTGACCCAGTCCCCCACTTCAAATCTAAATGGTGCCAATTCACAAGTCTTGTAATGGTTAAGTAATAATCAAGTACGAAGCAATAATCTAACTAACAACACATAACAACAGCACAATGATCAGGTTTTTTACTCACATTGTTGGAGACAGGTGAACTCCCCTATTTGTTAGCGCTTCCATCAAATCTTCAGAAATCCACTCTCGAGGAAGAGACTCCAAAAAGTCACGTAGCGTCTTACCACTGTCACCAACAGATGCTTAAATCAAGTCAGTAGTTCTGGATACATCCTAAAATTCCTTTGCAAATCCAGTCAGCTTCCCATGTTGAAACCATTAAACAGGTAAACGGGCATCAGAATCACTAAGCAGGTACAGGCACGTGATGAGGCAAATCAAAAGTGGAGCTTGCCTGTGATTTCTAGTTTCAACAGCAGCCTCAGGATCACTAAGCATAATGATGAGCCACTCAATATTTTCCCGTATCATTTTTGCTGCATCTGCTGCTATGTGGAATGCATTGTCACCTTCATCATCCTGATAATGACAAGCAAAATAATTGCAAATCAGTGATTCATAGAAGGTCAAAAAGGGTTCAGATCAAGAACTAAATAGATGAGCAGATATCTTAAATAATCCACACAGAGAAGAAAATGATGGTCAATTTTGCAGGTACATGGAAACATTGTAATAGAAGAATTGATTCTCTGAATGTGGTAAAGGTCCTTGTGTAGGCCCAACCAAGAGGAACCACCATTTGTCCATCACTGAGCTCTCAATCAAATCATTGTTGAGACTATCACTTAAGTGGCCCAACCAAAAGGGGCTTATAAAAATTTGAAGTCAAATCAACACAATAGATGAAATACAACATTTAGAGAATCCAAGATGAACTAGATTTAACTTGGGAACAAGAAAAATATGGTAGCCATCATTAACATAACCAAAAGATATGTACATCTGGCTTTCCCAAAAACCTCAACAAGCATAAAACAACCTTTCACCTTTGAGGATTTATTGGACAAATTGCCAAAGTAGATGTTATGCTACTCATAAAACAATGGTGCAATGAATTATAATTTCAAATTGGTCTATATGGTAGACAAAAATGCTTTAATTTAAAGGTAAAAATTGTTGTAATGGAGTTGCCATGTTCCATTCTCTTAGAATTTCCATCTAATACTGCACCTGGTATTGCACAATTCTTTATGTAACAAACCTATCAATTCTAGGGTGTTTTTCTACTCCTAGAGTCCAAGATTCTTATTCAGTGGATGAAACTTCCAAAATAATTGCAAAAGATATTACAAACAAGGATGACATCATTTTTTAATTGAGAAATTATAGTTTCACGAAAATGGATAAGCATTTTCACCCATCATGATTAACTTTGCATTGTTCCACTCCATGTCTCTGTTGAAAATATTACCACTGAGGATTTTTTTTTTTTAACCTAGCTCATTTCTACAAATATTATAGTTGAACCCACCACAAACTTCCTTCTAATAGCACCAAAAAATCCCTGGAAATGGTGTCATCCAATTGAAGGCATGTGGCTCAAGAAATCCCAATTCTTTACTTCATTTGAGAAAGCCAAGGTATGATGTGTAGGACTTTGCCCAGATGAGGAGATTGGAAGGAACTGTGATAAAAAAAAATAGTTTTACAGCCGATGAAAATGTACCACGTGGAAAATTAGAAAATTCAGAACAATGCTTTGGAATGAAAAAGTTAGTTTGACCAGAGAGAATTATGTTGGGAGAAGCACCAGCAGAAAACTGCAGAGATCATGCATGCATTCTGGCGTGGAGACACAGAATAGAGACTGTAATCCAGACAACTCCATTTATACCACAATTATAATGAGAAGTAATCTCAACCCCTGATCACATAAAACCCTTCAATTAAAAGTAGTCACATACTAGTCATATGACCACATACTAAAAACTAATAACTAAAAGACAATAAAATAGCAAAATAGAAAGGGAGAATCCTGTGTCACATTCTCTCCTTCATGTCAAATAAACATCAAATTCTCATGCAACAAAAGTTCCACAGGAACTCGTCATGGCTGGATTAATAGTGCATACAGACTTGCATGTTTGACAGTTGTGTTAGCAGTAAAATTCACATTAGTAGTTTCTTCAGATGGCATGCATGGATAACATAAGATGATGAATATAACAAAATAGTTCAAGCAAGATGAACAGTAAATGCTCCTGAACAGTAATTCAACACTTACTCCTGAAGTAAGTGCTCAGCATTACCTGTAGATTGCAATTTGCCCCAGAAGATAAGAGCAACCCAACACATGACTGTGCTCCTCGAGCCAAGGCTACATGAAGTGGTATCGTATTATGCACATTCCGAATATTTACATCCACTCCAGCATCCAGAATAATCTATCCAACAATTTGCAGATATGGTCAAATTAACTAAAACCAGAAAATTAACAGAAAATCCTAAGGTATTTTCATGTGCACCAAAATAGTAAAGCATAAGGTACATATGATTCAGAAAGAATAGTTAAGCATATGTATTAAATATAAGTAAAGCTGTAGAGCTTACTTTCACCAATTCAACATCATTAGCCATGGCAGCAGTGTGCAGAGCTGTTCTCCCATGCTGAAAATCTTGAGCAGTCAGATCTGCTCCAGCTGCTAGCAAGATGCGCACCAGTTCCCTCCCTTCTACATGAAGTTCACACAAATGAGTTAAGCAACAAAGTTATTTCACAAAACTGAGGTAACGAAGAACAAATGCTATTATTGGAACAAACTGGATTTTACTTTTTACTGTAAGCAAAAGGGAATAAATTAATAACAAGATGAACAGAAGGGCAAAGACAATAAGTTACCGTAGAAGGAAACACTTCCAAAGGTTCCGATGGAAAACTAGAGTTTTGATTCATAATTGTGTCAATTGATGGATGTTTGTTTGAGAAACCAGAATGGCTAATCCAGCAGACCACTATATTTATAAGCATGGTCCAAACTCAGCTACTAAAAATGAATTTAGCAAAACTATGTTTAGAAGCTTGGCAAATAAAGGAACCCAAAAAAATCTTTCAGCAAACATAATTAGTTGGGCTGTGATGAAGCTAAGAATACTGATAGCCTATACTCAAACTTTGCCAAAAGCTTCTTCACATGCTTAGCACATTCAGTGAGTACTCAAAGCAATGACAAATTTTCCAAATAATAGCACCACTTTTATCTCAAAAATGTATATGAACAACAATTTTGCAAATTCAAAGTTTATTTAACTTCAATTCCAGACATCTTGATGTAAGCATAAACCCATTTAAGATAAATTAATGACTGTCCTCCAAAGTGGGTTAATTTGGTGAACTGTGTTAAACAAGGATTCATGTGCCAAACTCAATCTTAAGTTTATATCCCAAAAGATAATGCCTTTTCTCTCCATTAACATCAAACAACCAAGAAATAAGAACAGAAGAATAAAGAATCATCTAGACCTGATGAAGATTAGGAATATTTGATACCCAAATTGTTCACCATCAAGACAACCACTTGCCAAAATAGATTGTGGTAGGAAAGGATCAACAGCATACCATATTAACTAGATGCCACGTGGTTGCTAAAATGACTTTAAAAATGTATGGTGAAAAAGGAGAAAACAGACAATAGAAGGAACATGTGACTGTTCATCCTATCATAGAAGATGATGAATTGATACAGAAAAAGAAATATTAAAGGAGTACCAAACAAAAAAATCAAGATCAAGATATGCAAAGGGAGAAAAAAAGGAAAAGAAAGAACAAAGAATGCCAACTAGCTTTCAAAATCTGTAGCATGCACTAGTTACAAAAATGTAACAATCACAACCAATTTCCTGGAGGAGGATCCTAGGAGACTGAATTTGGAGATGATGTCACTCTTTCATGTTGGGGGCCTGGAGACCTAAATATGCTCCGTTAAACACAAGTCGATTGTTATTAACCCATCCTTGAACTTCCAAGGGGAAAATTAAAGGCAGATAGTAGTAATTCAATCAACCTCAGGTAGAAGTACTTTATGGTGATTATTGAAATTAGGTGGGATACAATAAGCATCCAAATGACCTTCACCACAATTAGAAAAGTGGCAAACATGACCTTAGCATTAAAGCTTGATCCATGCTATTAATTAACTGCTAAGATTTGCACGCGCTTCCTAAAGATCTAAGATTTAAATCCATTGCAGTGCCTTTTAACGCTGAAATAAATCAGCTTAAATAAAAAGAAGAAATCAACTTCCACAAAACCATTTAAATCATCGCTATTGTGACCATAATTAGAAAGTCTAAACATCCGGTCTTACCATTTTCATGATCTTTCTTCAGAGCGGCAGCCATACATAATGCAGTTCCAACTGGACCTGGTATATCAATTGCATCAGCAATTTCTTCAGGGGAAGCAACTTCAACCCACCTTTTCACAACAGCCACATTCCATGTTGCTACACACAAGTGCAATGGCCTGTGATATCTAGAAAATTAAATTATGTGGCAGAGGACAGGAAATAAAAGCAAGCAATATCAAATATGCAGGCATGAAAATTATGAAAATATTGAAGACATTGATGTGGCAAGAATAAGACACCTTCCCCAGAGAAAGGATTCCTCAATTGCAACTCCAAGATCCAGAACCAAATTTCCCAAATCATACCATAATCAAAAGACTGACTTGAAACACAATGCTCTAATTAGCCCAAAATCCTTTATTATATCTGCAATCACATCACCTCACAGGGCTGACACTAAAATGCTAGCAGAACTGAAGCTAAGCTACAATTTGTTTCAACTCAAAACTACAAAACGCATATGCAGAACCAAATCAGGTTAATATAATTCCAGAGACAATGGTCCTGCATGCATATCAAAGAGCATGTACAAAACCAAAGCCCCTAGATTGTTTGAAGATAAACATTATTTGGATTTGAGAAGGCAAACAAACAATTCCACTAATTGATTCCATAACCATTGGCATTATATACTTCACTGTTTGAATTTTTAATTCAAAATTAGAATCTATGTCCTTAACTAGGAAACAAAGAAGCAGTATTTTCAGTGAAGAAGTCCATGTCAGCTTCCTTCCCCAAGTCAAATGATTTCCCAGTGGAGCACTGATCGCTTCTGATCATGCTGTGATGGTAACTGATTCTCCCCTACAGGGAGCCATAAGCATGGCTTTTCCAACCATGGGTTGGCCTGAGTATCAAGTCTAGTGTTCTATAGAAAATGAGGTGCTGCATTGTGCACAGTCGAGTACAACAGGCATATATAGAAACAATTAATGTCAATGAAATCAAGAAGGCTGGGTCACAATTTGAAATCACTCATGTTCTAAATATAGAAACGAAATCACATTCAATCCCCAGCCATAACAAGTTCTCCCTACATAACCAACCACAGAATTGAAAATAAGGAGAAAGTGAATTGCTATTGTTATATGTTCTACAGGGCATGGTATTCATAAATAGTAAACGCCGCGAGTAAAGGCTACTCTGTACTCACGTCAAGCTTTTTGAATTTGGCACGGCCATTGATCGGCAGCCTCCATTTTCCAGTATCAAAAGAGCACAATCCGTGTATCTCTTTGCAACAGCTCTATGTAGTACAGATTCAACTTCATCATCCACAGCATTGGGGTCAGCTCCAGCCATCAGTAGTTCCTGTCATCAAAACTAATTTTAATGGGACGAAACATATAATGATGATAACATTATACTCTTCAACTAAAACCTACATGCATGCAATCAGGTTGGCCATGATAGGCACAGACATGAGCAACAGATGGACCAAGACCATCCCTTAACCTAGATCTCACATTAGCCCCCCTTTCAATGAGAGCACGGACACATTCTGCAGATCCAGCAGCTAAAGCAAAAACAAGTGGAGGGTCGCCATCTTTGTCCAAAACATCCACATTTGCCTGTTTGTAATGCAAGATAGCCCTAACAAGCTCTGCACTACCACGTCTACAAGCCAGGTGAAGAGCCATTTGGCCATCAGTATTTTGAGCTTCCAATAGCATAGAGACTGAGCTGCCACTGCTTCCTGATGCAGCCTTTGCGAGCAGATCTCTGTAGAGAGAGGGTAACCAAGGGAGGGGGAAAAGAAGAAGAAAAACAAAGGCATAATATAAAATAGAGAGCACAAATTCTTCATATAGAAAGCAACAAGAAGGCATGTACAATGCACTGACCTAACCCCACTGACATCCCCTTCAGAAACTAATTGATGTAAATGGCTGGGGTTGTCCCGCAAAACCTCTAAATCAGTTACAGGGGATGGTTCCGTGACATTTGATCCAGCATTCTTCACAAAGCTACTGTAATCACAAAGAAATAAAGGTTCAGTGGGCAAATCAAAACAGGGCATAATATGATATTTTCTTCAACAAGTCACAAACACACGCATAATGCTTAATCTCTCCCTGCCATCCTCTCCCCCTCCCCCCATAGGCCATCACACACATGTAAGCCCAGATACAGCATGCTTTGGCATCTCAACATAGTCAAGAAACCTTATCACAAATTTGTCACAATCTGGTTAGCCTGTGACTAAATTAGATGCTATGCCAAAAAAGATAACAAAATCTACCAGATGTCTAAGAAGATTCTGGAGGGATAACATTTCAATTATCAAATCAAATTATAAAAATCGCACTTATCAGGACTGGCAGGAGGGCTGCGTGGCAACTCTTGCAAATGATGCAAGAATATTGCGAGCATTGCATTAAAAGTTGGCCTTTTGGCTGCCTTAAACTGCAGGCACTCGCCAATCATCTTCCACAATTCCCTTGGCAATCCAACACCCACTACACTTGCATACTGTGGAGGCAATTTCCGAGCCCTGACAACAGCTCGATAAATTTCCTCTGAACTTAAGCCAGCCCACCTGCACAACAAATGTTCAATCATATCATTCAAAAATTGCATGTAAACAGACTATTAAAGAAGAAACAGGAGCACATAATGAGTTGCTACACATACGGAATGGAACCAGTGCACATCTCCACCAAAGTGCAACCAAAACTCCAAGCATCAGATTCTGCAGATATTCCAATTGCATCATCCCAGAAAAGATTCAATGATTTCTTTACTGGTTCCCATGCCTCTGGAGCCATGTAGTGTGGGCTGAGCATTGTACAGTCCACACATGAATGGATTTTTCCAAACTCACACTCTGATCGGGCTTTTCGGCATGCAGGTTTCTTCAGAATTGAAGCAAGACCATAATCAGAAACTACAGCATGGCCACTTGGGTCCAAAAGAAGATTGGATGGTTTTATGTTCATACAAACAACACCAGCTGCATGGAGTTCAGCTACCCCTCTGGCTATGTCAGCCCCATATCTACAGTTGGCAAACACATGCTAAGTCACAACAAGAGTCATGGCTTAAAATACAATACATGCACAATCCAATACATGCATAATCAGCATTTTTCAATAACATCTGAAACTTTGTAGATACATACAATCTCTTTACAAACTACAAAAGTGAAATTTTCAAGAATTAAATGTTAAGGTCATTACAGTTAACATAAGATTGTTTCTCTCCAGTCAGAATTCCTTGAACTTCAAAAACAAAATTTGGCAAAGAGCAACTATTTCAAACGCATTTGATATAAAATCTAGCGATACCAAGAGTTTCAGCAAATTCTCGACAATTTCCATGAAGTAACATATATTGTACTGGCTCTAGCTAATGGCTGAAGAATCAATTCAAAACCCCACATGAAATCATTATGACCTCTCTGTTGACTTTCTACCACTTTGCCTTTCCATTTTCTGTAATGATAATGAGTTTCTGATGCTCTATGGACATTCATTCTCTATCATCTCATAAAGGATATCATAAAGGCTTGTTTGAAGAAAAACTGGATCCCATGTGAAACCATGATTGATTAAAAAAATATATAAAAAAAGAACTCTTTCATGGCAAATTGCAAATTGCTAATTGCCAATATCATTGGAAAAGGAGGATGACACATCAACTTAAATTACCAAATTAACAGTATATGAAACATAACTTAGCAAAATAGTAAGCCTCATTCCATAGCACATGATACTTGAGACTAGGGATAACTAGTTATTTAATTTTGAATTAGTTATCCATAACATGGCTTCATAGATAACCAATCAAAATATTAAGAGTGAGACAAAAAGCTAATATGTTTAATAGAACATAGGACACGATATGTAATGTATTATTTGGGTTAGTTTACAAAACAAGTAATATTAAATTTTCTGATTAGATTGCTTTGCAATGTGTAGTTTCAATGAGCATGCATCAAAGGAAAGGAGGGTAGTGCAGGAAATGGCTCCTCATTTTGTAGTCCAATTGGTAAAAACGTTTATGTTGTATAACAATCTAGATTCATTAAAGGAATTAGTATTAGAGGCAAACTCATGGTATCTGCCTCCATTGATCTGTATACTCATTTGCAACATTATGGATGGGAACTATGCTAAACCCAAACTGTAGTGAACACCAAAGCTATGCTAATCCATACGCAAAAACAGGATTACCTTTTGCATCAAGGGATAAACTTAACACATCAAACAAAGTGGTTCATTATAATCTTCAGTACAACTATATAGTAAAGAAAGCTACTTATTTTCCCTCGAACTCAGCTTCTTATTGGTTATTACAAACAAGCATGCAAAGTCATGAAAAAAGAAAAGAACAAAACTTTCATAATGGAATAATGATATTCTAAAGCCAAGAAATTACATTATTGAGTAATCTTCGCAAAGGAAGGCCTAAACTTGCAGTCTAATAAAGACCATAAGTTCATCCCAGCAACCGACCACTTCGAGGTGCAAACCCAATCTTTGAAATTAGCATTCAAGCAAATCAAAACCAACCAATCATCTATCTTTAGCCCCAAATTTTCATGCAAATTACTAAATTATGCAACCACTAAACTAAATTAAATTTCTGACAAATACTAATCGCTTCCCATCAATATGCATTGAAATTAAAGAAGGGAACGAGGATTGACAAAAACCTTAGGATTTGCTCCAGAGTAAGCCTGCCTTCATTCCGCTGCATCTCAGATAAGACAGAACCGTGACACCTGTCCATAACAAGCCCTAAACATCCATCCATCTTAACAACCCCATGAAAAGTACAAACATTTCTGCACCACATAGAAGCCCTCCGCAAGTTGTCCAGCTGCCCGAGCACCCACTCCGCATCCATCTCCTCAACAAGCTCCACCCTCTTCACCGCCACGGGGTGCTTGCATTTTCCGATGGGCCCGCCGCAACTGATCGTGGCCGCCCATGTGTCCACTCCAGCCCTCCTCCCTTCCCCTATCTTGCTCACGAGCTTCAACTCGTGTTGGGCCCCAACCTCGATCACCCGCCCGCACGATCCTCCAGAGATCGAGGTGTGGGACCCATGGCCACACCTCTCGTCCCCAAACTCGTAATCCCGGCGACGATCCTCCCTCTCGCCATCACAATCTTCGCCGACTCCATCCTCCTCGTCGTCGTCAGTGTAATCGCAGTCGAAGTCAGCGTCGGCGGCGGCCGAGGAAGGCGAGTGGAGGAGGGCGAGCACGGCGTAGTTCTTGCGGAGGGCAGTGACGGAGTTGCCAACGGCGGAGACGTGGCGGCAGCGGGGGCAAGGGAGGGTGGTGTCGGTGGAGGCGGCGAACATCCGGGAGAGACACTCCTTGCAGAAGCCGTGGCCGCATTGGAGCAACAGCGGAACCCTCTCCTCCTCGTTGTACCGCGTTTGGCACACCGAGCAGCACGGCACCTTCATTTTCCTCTCCCTCTCCCTCTATCTCTCTTTCTCTCTCTCCCTTTGTGTCTACAATCAATCAGATGCGATTGTAGGACAAGTGGAACTGAAGGTCAAAAAGGCAGGAAGGAATCAGACAGCCAAACAAGGCAGATCCATGGTGAGAGAAGGGAACTAAATTTTAGAAGAAGAAATAGGGGTTGGTGAAGTTCCATAATTTATTCAAATAAACCCAAAAGGCTATCACTTACTGTACTAATATAAAATTATTTTTTTGTACAAAAGAGGTTGGGAGAAAAATGGTGTTAAAACATTGTAGAAAGAGAGAGAGAACTTTGTTATTGATTTTTTTTCATGTTTAAATTATATTTAGAAATTGGAATTAAGTTACAACTTTTTTCAAATTGTTTTTTTCTCTTATCATATATGTTTTTATTTATGTAAATGAGAAAAAAATATTTAATTAAAATAATAGATAAAAATATAAAATTTATTAAACAATAAATTTATTTTATTGATTCAAATGAATATTCATAAAATTTATAATTAAATTATTAGAAACAATACTTTTTAAAATTAAGTAAAAAATTAAATCAAACAAATTAAATTCAAATTATTTAACTCAATATTAAATTGATTAAATTGGTATTTAGTTTTAAATGTTTAAAAAAGATAATATCTACATGTTTTACATAAAAATATCAATATCTAAAATGTGATGATATATATGTTATAAATATGGTATATGTTATAATATTATATTTGAAAATTTTAATTATATATATTTTTTCAATTTAATATATGACAAGACTAAAAAAATAATTAATAAAATATATTGAATGATATAATTAATTTGAGTTAAATAAATTTAATACAGAGTATATTATATTTTATATATTTTTATTAAAATATAAAAAAAAATTAATTAAAAAAAAGTACAAATATAATTGACATAATACATAATTTTATATATTTTCATTGAAATATAAATATATATATATATATATCTATATAATTTTTTATTTAACTTTTATGATTACTAATTAAAAACAATTTCTATAAAATGTCAGATATCTTACTTTAAATAAAAGAAAATATCAAAATTGTTGGACTTAGCCTAATGGCAAAGATTGTCACCTTTACCCTTTAATTTGGATTTAAGGCTTAGTGTTTCCTTCACTTTATACCAATTTTTTAATTAATTTAACCTAAATTCTTTGTTTTATTTATGGTTTACAAAATCAATAAATTGGTTTAATCTAATTTTGAAAACTTTGGAAGAAATTGTGTCTTATTGTACAAAAAATGTATGATTCAAACACTATATCTACCTTAATTTACTTTTTTTATTCTTATATATATATAATCCATCACGAATCATATTACAAGTTGAGTTGAATTTAACTTTAAATATGTGAGTTATTTTCAATTTAGATTATTTTGATTGAGAAATTACAAGCTTTAAAACCCTTGTTTATTTTTAGTAATAAGATAGTTAACTCTAATTGAGAAAAAATATTTTTATAATTAAAATGAATCTTTTGAAAATAAGATAATAAAAACTTATTTATTTATATTTGTTATATTTTGATAAACTAACAATCACAAAAATATTTAAATTGAGTCATAAGTATTGGTTGTTTGTAGTGGATATAAACATTGCTTTTTTTTTTGTTATATGCTTTATTTATTATGTATTTTAGTGTAATATAAGAGATTTAGGTATGAATGATTGGGTAGCCACAATATAACATATTTACATATATGATTATATGGTTATAGTGTGATAGACGTATTTGCCCTTGTCCCTTTTTTATCTTTTTATGTTCAAAGTCTTACTTATTCCATGTTGAGTTAATAATCAATTGTATTTCAAATTGTTATATTTGCTTTCTATCACATATATTTTTGTTTAAAAGAATATCATTCTTTCTTTTCGCATTATTCTTATCTAATGGAGTCATTTTTTCACATTGTATATTTTATACCTAATGACTAAGTTGTTGTATTCATTTCATAATTTTTAGTATTTTTTTAACTAGTTTATGATTAATGTGACCATTTTTTGACATTTTTATATTCTTAGCAAATATTTTAGATATTACATTATAATTAACTCTTGCAAAATGTAATTATATTATTATGAATTTTCATAATATTTATTATAACTTTAAGTTAGGAATTAAAAGTTTAAGGCAATATTTTGTGTTTATGTTTTGAAAATATAGATAATATCATTATAAACTAATAAGTGATATGTCTTTTTTAGATGAGGTGTGAAAGATATTGCTTATATTTTGCAACAAACATAAGATGTCATTATTATTATTATTATTATTATTATTATTATTATTATTATTATTATTATTATTATTATTATTATTATTATTATTATTATTATTTTAAGTCAGTGGTACCTTTAATAACATCTTAGCTTTAACAAAATAAAAAACTCATAATCAACACTAAATCAATTAAAATGGTCAATAATAATATATAAAAATAAATAAATAGTGAAAAAAAAGGAACGCAAATAAATTAAAAAGGTGAAGAAAAACATGATTTAAGGTTAGAGTTCCACTATTTTAATTATAAAGTAATTTTGTCACAAGAAAGAAAATAAAGATGTTGAAAGTCATCCTTAAAGTAAATTGAAAAAGATAGGACGATGACAAGAAAATATTGGTTGATTATCTTCACTCTCTCGTTCTCTCAATTAACGAAAAAACATTTTTTTTAAATTCTTTTAACTCTCTTGGTCATGTTTTAAAAAATATTTTTTATTTTTTTAAAAAATAACTTTAACTTATAAAATGTGAAAATTATTTTACATAAAAAAATAAAATATTTTTTTAGTAATCACCATTTTACATTGAATTTTAATCAAATCTCTCCGTCAATAATTAGCAAACTCTTAATTCATGTGTTGGGGCTAACATGACTTAGTCAAATGCTGACACATTTGATTGTTTGAGATCAAAATTAAGTTTAGAACTTTTCTTTTAACTATTAAAAAAAAAAGTAATTAATAAAAAATATCTTTTAATGATTATAAATATTTATATAATATTTAAAATTATTAATCTAATAATTCATCTAAATTGAAGAATGGACGAATTTTATAATTACAGTTCTTTAAAGTTTTGAATTAAATTAATAATTTATTGTTAAATTATGTGATAATATTATGATTTAAATTCAATAAAAAATATTTTAAAATTTTTAAAAATAAAAAGAAAAAAATATTTTTTGATCTTTGTTTGAATACTTAATTTATATTTATTTTTTTATGATAATTTAACAAATAATTATATGTCAACTCAAGAATTTTAATTTTATCTTATATTAGTAAATTAATTTTTTTATTTTATTTTTAAGTAAAATTAAATACTAGTAAAAGGTAAACGCTTAATATCAATAATTTTATGTCAAAAATAAAAATAGTGTTATTGTTATTTTTTATATAATTTTAAATAAATTATTAAATTTAAATTAAGATAATTTGAAATTAAATTGACCTTGAAATTTAGTAAAAGTACCATTTTTTTTAGCCCAAATATACCTATACGTATAAAAAATTGACCCTGGTCAAAAACCATTCGACATTTTCTCTCTTTCTCCTGGGCTGGATTAGAGAGAGAGAGAGAGAGAGAGAGAGAGAGAGAGAGAGAGAATTGTGTGTGGGAGCAGCAAAGCAGAGCCAGAGAGTAGGGTAGATGGCGTCGGGAGGAGGAGGGAGTGTGGAGTGGCACGCGAGGCCCCCAAACCCCAAAAACCCAGTGGTCTTCTTCGATATTACCATCGGAACCATCCCCGCCGGTCGTATCAAGATGGAGCTCTTCGCCGACATCGCCCCCAAAACCGCCGAGAATTTCAGGTTCCCTCTCTCTCTCTCTCTCTCTCTCTCTTTCTCTCTCTCTCTCTCTCGCTCACACCCTGATTCCTCCTTTATTTTGGATTTTTTTGAGTTTTTTTTAATTTTTTTTTATTATTGATTCCTAAAGCCTTTTCAATATTACTGTGGCAGGCAGTTTTGCACTGGGGAGTTCAGGTACACTCTACGTATCAGCCAAATACAATATACCCTTTTGGTTCCTTTTTTTTTATGCTTTTTAGTTTGTTTTACTGAAGCTCATTTAAGTTGAATATTTGGGTTACGTATCCAAGAAATTTTGAGGGTTACGTTTTGGGTTTAATTCCCTATGGGTGCTAAGTTGTAGCGCTAAATGCGGTCATTTGAACTCTGAAATTGGTTGGTTGTGCTTGCCTGTGATTGCTCTGCTGACCAAGTTATTCAAAACAAACTGAAAAATTTTGATCTCGTTGTTGCTGTTTCAATCCTTAATGTGAACTACATATTCATTCATGTGGATACACGCACTGTTTTATCTACGTTGGCCAATGGTTAATTGAGTGTGTTTGTATGTACTAGTTTTTTTTTTCGCACTGGGGGTTGGGGTTAAGGAGGTTCATTGAGATTGGTTTGGTTGATTTAGACATTCTGCAGATTATTTTTCTTGTTCTACAAGTACATGGTGGTGCATAGTGGTCGATGTTTTTTGAAAAACTTTGCTCGGATTAAATTGGCAGAAAAGCGGGATTGCCTGTTGGTTATAAGAGCTGCCAATTTCATAGGGTGATCAAAGATTTTATGATTCAAGCTGGTGATTTTGTAAAGGTAGGTGTAGTTACTTTGATAAGGATTTGAATTTTTCTTTTTCTACTTCTTCCAAGTGTGCTATTGCCTTTTGTTAATGATTGACTTGACTGAAACTCTGGAAAATTCCAGTCTTCTGAATGTGTGGAATTGGTATATGCTGCCATAACTAAGGGGTTGTTTTTTTTTTTTTCTTCTTTATCTACTATAACATCTTAAATATTAGGGAATTGAAAACATTTTAAATGAGATTTTGAAGGAGCAGATTGTTCTTGTAACTCATGTATACTTAACCCAAGTGATGGTTGTTTTTCTATTCATACTTTTTTCACTTTATGAAGTAGGACATCTTTTTTGAGGATTTCTAGTTGTGGGGGTTTTAAATTGGAAACTCAGATTTTCTTTTTATTGTAATAATAAGAAACTAATATTGGTTTTCTGGGCATAATATAGGCTGTCAAAGTGACTGAAGAGGTGTGTGGTTAAAAAAGAAAAGAAAAAACAGGAGCATCTGAGAGGAAGAGAAAATTCCTAGATAACTTTTGTTTCAACTGAATTCATTCTTTCAATTTCAAATTCTGTGAGAGCAACTGCATTACAAGGAAGAATACATGTATGAGCATTGCTCACAAGGAAAATCTCTTTGAAAACAATTCTCATTCTCAGCAATAAATATTCGCAAACCATAGAAATTGGAATATAATTTACATTGGATAAGAACAAATAATCTAGAAAGACTTCTAATATATATATATATATATATATATATATATATAAACAGAATAAATTATAAATTTCTGATAAGCACAAGTAATTCCAGGTAACCAAATCACAAGCAGCTATGATTGACTGTTCTGATGAATAATTACTTGTGTGTGGTTGTTCGTCTAAAGAGAGCGTTTGCATGCAAACTGTACAGAATTTGGTCCCTTGTGCTTGCATTTGGCAGGGAATGAATAAGAAATATGTTTTCTCCAAAACATGGTCCAGGGAATTCATGATGCACTAGAACATTGAAGCAGTAAATGCATTGCATTTTATTCAGTAGCAATTAAGCTTCTCCACCAAAACTCATTAATTTGTTCATGGTTGATGCATTGCAGGGTGATGGTAGTGGTTGTTCATCAATATATGGACTTAAGTTTGAAGATGAAAATTTCATTGCCAGGCACACAGGTCCAGGTCTACTATCAATGGTATGGTATTAAATTTTCTCTATGATTCATATTTAATAAGATACTATGATTTCATGCATGTGCAGAAACATATCATTTGTAGAATAGCTCTAGTTGTTAAGAGTGCTGAACTGTTGATGCTAAAAGCTTGCCTTTTAATCCTAATTTCAGGCAAATAGCGGGCCTAACACTAATGGATGTCAGGTACTCTCTCACTCTGTCTCTTCCCCCAACAAAAAAGAATCTGTTTTGAGTTTAAAAGGTGCCAACAATTACTTGTAATGCATTACATTGACTAGCAATTGCACTGCATCCATCTTCCCCTCCACACCACTGCTGGGGAAGAACCAGAGAGAAGCTCAGTAAATTGAAATTTTAGCTTTTCTTTGGAAGAGAATCTTTAGAATGCTGATGTATGCTTTTGAGTTGTATTGGCCGAAATAGCTGAATTGATAACATCTGGCTATTTTTGTTTACTGCAGTTCTTTATCACTTGTGCAAAATGTGACTGGCTTGACAATAAACATGTTGTATTTGGGGTAAGCTCTCTAATTTTTATTGTGATAATCTTTGCTTCTCATTGCATTTCTGTAGCATAAAAGTATTCCTGTGGGAATCAGCTCAGTTCAGGATATCAATGTCGGTGGTGTGATTGGTATCTAATTATCTAATATCATTTTCATCTCGAAATATAGCCTTAACTGACATTTGCTTTGTTCTGTCCAGTAAGTATATATTTTCCTCTCCTTTCTAATCCTTTTTCCTTTTTCTGCTCACTTATTTTACAGAGGGTGCTTGGTGATGGGCTTTTGGTTGTCCGAAAGATTGAGAATGTGGCTACAGGACCAAACAACCGCCCTAAACTGCCAATTGTTATAGCAGAATGTGGGGAAATGTAGGAAATGAATCTAAGAACTTATCATACCAGGAATGGGGGCAAACTTTGGATGACCTCTATATTGTAGACTCAACTGACCTGTGGACACACTCTGTTTGTGATAGGAATATCATCAGACCTAAAATTTTGTGGGGAATGGAATAACTCTAATTCAGCCGGCATTGTTGAAAGTTTGGATCTTGGTGCGTGGCTATAAGATATGTGAAGGGTAACAACCTAAATTCCATTTAACATCCTTTCCCATACTAAAAAATCAATTTGCTCACTGTGGAAAATTCTTCTATTGAGTTATGTGTTACACCCTCATTGGCTAATGGCAATATCTATGTTATGGTCATTCTGATTGCTTTGAAGTTGGTGTTTTTTGTGTTTTTTTTTAACCTTTTTCTTCATCTTCTTTTGCTTAACATGTGATACGAGCTTGCATGCACGATGGAAGGTGTAAAAGATGAACCATTTTGATTTTGTTATTGTCAAACGTATTGTGGTGGATGAGGTCGTGGTTGAATGCACTTTGAGATACAATGTTTAGTAGAGAAAAAGCCTCAAACTATAAATGACTCAGTTGAAAATTTGTTTCCTGGAGATAATTTTGAGAAGATCATTTTGATTGGGCGTTAGGATGGCAAACCGATCCTTAGAATAATGCGTTCTACGGTCTTGCTCTTAAGCGTTTGGTGTAAAAATGTTGTAATGCCATCCCAAACTACCTTGAGGAAATTAGCACTTTGAGAGATTGCCACTACGATTAACACCACGCAACAATGTTACCTATAAAAATTTCAGGATGATTTTACCCACTTGTGTTTTCCTATTAATCCATATAGATACCAAAAAAAAAAAAAATAGGAACAATATCTCATTCTATAATTTTATTTTATTTTTAATAATCTAAGTATTATATAGCTAACGAAAAATTAATTTAATCGGTATGAATATTTTTTTAATTATTATATTAACTATATTATTTATCTATTGAATGGAAGGCTGCAAACATTTGCATGTAATTTTTTTATTATTTATTTTATGGGTAAGTTCTATTTTCATATGATGAATCATATCAAATTGAAAGGATGAGTATAAAAGTTTATAAGTGTAAAGATTGTAAATTTCAATATTTACTTATTATTATGTCATATAATTAACTATAACTAATTAATACATTATGCACATTATATAGGTACTAAAATTATTGTTTCATGGTTATAAATATACTGTTCACTTATTGCCTTAGTTTTATGCATTTTGTATTAAATAATCATGTACAGAGGTTTTTATCAGATGGGTTTCATTAAATTATTTTTAATTTGTATGAGATAGATTGTCATACTATAATCAAATTCTTGTCATTTATAATAATAATTTTTTTTTTTATTGACGTTTACAAATATGAAGTTAAATTTTCTTATTGACAAGGATACCTTACAGAGTTGGCATCACAGTGTTGATTAAAAATAAAAAATAATAAAAAAAAGGAAAATTGCAAGTAAGTAAATGGACAACCGAAATGAATCTATGTTTCAACTTTCACACTAATCTCGAGAAATGTTAAGTAATTACAGAATGATTTAGATTTCCATATAAATGCAGACACCAGAAGATGGCGAGAATGATGAATAATTAACATTGTTGGTAACTTGTCTTTGGTGAAGGGACATTCTGGTTGTAAGAAGGCTATTGCCAGTTACACTTCTGAAACTACAAATGGCACATTAGACAAGAACCAAGAAAACCCAAAAAAAAAAAAAACATACAACCCTAAAAAGCCAGAGGAGGAACAAAGAGCAAAGTAATCATGCATTGCAATAAGTGCTCCAGAAGACAGACAGGGGGGGGTTGTCAATATTTGATGCAATTGTTTGTTTTCAATCATAATAACAAGTTAAAAAAGTTTCAACATAATAACCAGTTGGGGACATGAAAAATATTAAGAGGGTATCTAGTTATGTGATTTGATCATGACTGCCAAAACAAAAATCAGGTTTAGGATGTAAAATGCACTGTTTGTTTTCAGTCATTCCTTTCACAAGAGTATGACTACCAATATGCCAATTCTAGGTCAGGTTTCAAAATGAAATTGTTCATTTAACAAAGGTTATGCAATCAGTTGATTTAACAAGTAGAGGGATCGAAATGGTCTGTCGTCAACTTGTTCAATCAAGGTGGTCTCAGTTTGTTTTTGGTCATTTTGCCATCATCGAGCACAAACTGTAGCTACATCAGAACTTAAGGCTTATGATACAAAAAGTGATTTCGATTTTAAATTTGGACAACAGCTAATTCAGGTTGAACAAAATGCAGAAGATGAAGCAAATGATATAATGCCTTACAGGAAAGAGAAATAAGGCAGCCATTACATACCATGCACAGAAACCAGCATAAAAGAGCCATGCAAGCATCGACAAATTTCTATCACAAATGTACAATGGGAAAATAAATAAATAAATAAATAAATAAAAAACTCTATGTCGCTTGAATGAACAAAACAAGCACTGAATATAAACACCCAAGTTTGAATATTACCAGTGGATAATCATAAGCAAAATCGAGAATTGCAGGTAATATTTATTTGAAGAACCTCAAGAATTGTTTTCCACCAAAATTGTTAAGAGTCGTGGCTCCTGACTAACTAAGAGTTTTAATAAAGAGTCATATTTTCTCTACTAATTGATAAAATCTAAGCATTTAAGATTCTTATTAATTATCACTAATAACTTCATCAAATAAATTAATATTTGATAAAAGTATCATTAAGCATCATGTGTAACATTATTTGTCTTGCATTCACCTGTTTAGCTCAAATGATACTACTTTTATGATTTAATAACAAGAGAACGATGTGCATAAATTATTATGCTTAAATCTTCCTTAAATTGGTTAAACGTTATACTAATATTAAGTTAAAATATTAATGTAGGTCATGACGGTTTTATGTCATTTCATTGATACAGTCCTTTCTATGTATCATAAAATTAACTTTTAACTTACCATAATCTTTACTAAAAATAATGATAATGGTATAACTTTAATGTTTTTATTATAAAATTGTTAACATTATTAATTATCTATACCAATAAAATAAAAAATATCAGAAAACATATAAGTAAATTGATAAACTTAATTGAATTATAATATAAGATTATTAATGATTTTCAATAATGTCCATTCTTTAAATATGTCCATTAAATGTTTTGAGCTATAATTATTTTGTTAAAGGATATCCAATTATAAGATATTACAATTAACTTTTTTTTAATTTCTTTTTTATTTACAAATCGTTTTATTTCTATATAATTAATACCTTTAAATACTTGTCTATCTTACAAAATAAAATTGAAATCGAGTTATTATAATAAAATTTCAGTACTTTGACAATAATATTAACGTTTTCAAATCCTTGACATTTTATTAGTAACCTTTAAATGTTTAATTCCACAAATACTTTGATATTTGTCTAATATGTTAATCAGGTAACAATTATTTAGTCTCATACAAATTTATAAATGAATTTATTTGTATTGACTTTTGGTATGTACACTAATTAACGATATTTTCCTTAGATCTAAAAGATATGTTAAGTGAATTGAAACAACTATATCATTATAATTCTCATAATTGATTATAATACTTTAATCATAAAACAATCATAATATATGATAGTTCTTCTTTGAGAAATACTGCTACGTATAATTATAAGCAAATACCATATATTAATTTTAATAATTAATTATTTATTTTTAATCAAATATATTTAATATATTTGAATAAAAAAATAAATTTAATCAAAAATATTAATATAAATTAATTAAGTTGCTACTCATAAAATAACAATTTATCTTTGGATAAATTCAAAAACTCTAATAATTAATAATATTAATTTATTCAATCATTTTCATTCATAGGTATTCCTTTAATATCATGGATAAATGACTGTTTATGTATGTTCTTTAACATATTAAGTTGATCATTTTTTAGACAAATAAACTATAATAAAAATTTATGTTCATCATTAAAAATTAGGTCACTTTAAGGACAACCAAATTATGACAATAATATATGCATATTCTTAAATTCTTTATAGGTTATTGTTCTTTTCTTATTATGTAATAAGATTGATTGGCAATTATTAATTCCAATGGATTTCTACATTTAACCATAAATTGTAAACAAGGAATTAATAATTCCTTTTAGCCATTTCGTCTTGTTAATAATTCCTTAAGCCACTCATTTTGTACTGTGTATGGCATTTTCTTAAATTCAAAGTTTAGATAGAATGACCTAATAATTACATATCTTAATTCCTTTTAAAAGGACTTATGTTCTAATTCAAACAAAAGACAATTTATGAGTTTAATTTTATGACCCTAATACAAGCTACACTAGTTATGTGAGGAATTTATAATTCCTTAAGGGATAGTGGTTAATTAACCATAAGCATATCTTGCATGCCCTTTTTTCTTTTAGTTCTTTTAATAATAACAACCTTTTTTTAATACTTGTGCTAGAAGGTCATAAATTAAGATTTAGGATGTGTTGAAAAAAGAGTTGAAGGATTAATTCCTATTTTGTAATACTTTATGGGTTGTAAGGAAGATACTAAAGAGATTTAAGTATAATGACATAATATTTGACTATGTCAAGAAATTTAGCTCCTTGATACTTAACATTTGCAACATTTTAAATAAGGATAAGTTCTTCAATTTCATGTTGAAACTTCAACATTGAACACAAATTGAGCTAAAGAGACCAAGTGTAAAGGAATTGTCCTCTATAATGGCTACGGTTGATAACTTGGTTAATTTTTGAATCAATACCTCTAATGTTTTTGAACCATAAGAAGCAACCTATAAAAGAAAAATTGTTTCATTATATATCATCATCTATAGTATAAAATGTCAATATATATATAAGTAGAGGATTAATTTTTCCTAAAATCAAGTTCCATAATTAGTCATATGATCATCTTTATAATCATGTGATACCATATATACATAACAATATATTGACTTACTATATTTATAACACTCTACCTCAAATTAAAACATAAATGTTTATCATGCTTAATTTGTTATAAATATAATCAATTCTAGGACTACTTAAAGTTTTTGTGAAAATATTGTTTAACAACTATTCATTTGAGACATAACTAGTGGAAATGAGATTTTATTGAATCTTTTCATAAATAAAGTGATAATTAACTTTAACGTGTTTAATGAAGAACTAGATTTAGTACAATATGAAGGGTAACTTGATTGTCTTACCATAGTTTCATAAGTATTGAATTTTGAATTCCAATCTCACATATTAATTGATATATCCATATCAACTCACATATGGATTATGCCATGACTTTATACTTTAACCTCTACACTAGATTAAGATACCAAGATACCAAATTTCTTCAACAAAAACACAACTTGTATTAGATCTTTTGTCAACTTAGGAACTTGCTTAATTTACATTTGAAAAATACTTAACATGAGTTATAATCGTGATTACTATATAATATATCATGTCTTAGAACTCCCTTGAGATAACATAAAATCTATTCTAAAGCTACTCAATTTGTAAGTTATATATAAGACATAAACTGACTTATAACACTAACAGGGCATATAATGTCAAGACGAATAATTATAAGATAATTTAATTGTTCAACTACTCTTTAATATCTCTTAAGGTCTGTAAATAATTTTCCATTATCTATTGTGAGTTACATATTAGTAATCATTAGAGTGATATATGGTTTAGCTCCTAACTTTCTAGTTTATTGTAAAAGATCAACAATATATTTTCTTTAGAATAAAATGATAACCTTTTTGCTCCTTGCAATTTCAATGGTTAAGAAATATTTTAATACACCTAAGTCTTTTATTTGAAAATATGTTTAAAAGAAAAACTTAAGCCTCGAGATACCTATATTATTACTTTATGTTATAATAATATTATCAATATAAATAATCAACAAAATAAGATTATTTTTAGATTTCTAATAAAACACAAAGTAATCACAATTACTTTTCTTTTTACCAAACTCTTGAACCACATCACTAAATTTATCAAACAAAGCACAAGAACTTTGTTTCAAACTATATAAAGATTTTTGAAGCTAATAAATCTTACTAAACTCCTATTGAGTAACAAATTAAGGTGGTTGCTCCATATATACTTTTTTTAAACAAATCACCATAAAGAAGACATTGTAAACATCTAATTAATGTAAAAGTCAATCATTAATAGTAGTAAAAGAGATAAACAACCTTATAGAAATAAGTTTAGCAACTGGAGAAAAAGTCTTAAGATAATATACTTTATAAGTTTGAACATACGCTTTGATAAAAATTTTGAATTTGAAATGATCCATATAACCATTAGGACTAGCTTTTACAAAAAATACTTATTTGTAACTAATATCACACTTACCTTTCAATAAGTATGTTAATTCCAAAGTACCATTACGATCTAAGGCCATTATCACCTCCTTTATTGTAGCCTACCAATCAGGATAAGATAAAGCCTGAACTAATATTTTAAAAATAGAAATTAAATTAAAAGAAGAAAAATAAAGTAATATAAAGGAGAAGACAAATGTTTATAAGAAAAAAAAAGGAAGAAATAGTTTGAGTACATATTCATGTAATGTTCCCAAGCGCAATAGAAAAATCAAGATTAGGATTTGTAGACAATGAAACCAGTGGAGGACATGAATAATGATATGAAACACGATGAGAAAACACTTAATTAATAAATGATTTAGTGGGCTTAATGGAACCGGTGGTAGTGGTTACATTGTACAATAAAAGATCATCTTCCTTCACTTTATTACCATAGATATGAGAATCATGAAAAGACATTGAAGGGTCTTAAAAATGTAACATCAATAAAGATCAAATAATGACCTAATTTAAGAAAGTAACACTTATATCCTTTTTAAGATGAGAATGCCCTAAAAGATACTAAAAAGATTTAGAATTTATTTTAGATACATAAGAACAATCATCATGGACAAAACAAGTATATTAAAAAATATGTGATTCAATCATAAATAATGAATGATAAAGAAATACAATATAGTAAGGAATATCACCATTTCAAATTGATAAGGGTAAACGATTAATTAAGAAATAAATTGTGAAAATAGTATTAACCCAAAATTGCTTAAGGATCTTTATTTGAAAAAGAAGTGTTATGACAATATCTAGTAAATATTTATAATTTTTTTTATAACACTATTTTCGGCCAAAGTGGCAACATGTGAAAATTGATGAAGTGTCCCATTCTGGGACATATAAGAATTAAAAAACTTAAAGAAATATTCTTTGATATTATCACTTTTTAATATAAGGACATAAATGTTAAACTGTGTTCTAATCTTAGTGAAAAAGAAAAAAAATATATGAAAAATAAATTTAAATTTGTTTCATTAAATATAAGGTTAATATAAAAAAAATGCATTTTTGCAAATAAACAAATATAACACGAATTAAAAAATTTAACAATTTAGACATTATAAAATTTTTTGATAACAAATCTATCACAAAATTAAATTAAATAGATGAAAACTGTTAGGAACTATAACTTGGCACACTTATGGGAGTTATATCATGACATATACTAAAGATAAAAGGGCTTAATGATATTCACATCAAATGGAGGCTTGATTGGGCCTTATGGACCTTTCAAGAGTAACTTACTTGTTACCATTCAATTAACATTGTAAACCAATAATTTGAAAATGACATGTTAATTTAACAAAACATAATTTCATTTTTTTTTCTACATTCCATATATGAAAATGAGAAAATAGAAAATATCCTAAATTGGTGCCTAAATATTTTATATAGCCTTAAATTTTCAATAAAACCTTAATTATTAATATATCTTGAAATTAAGATTTTGAGATAGAAAATTTAAGCTAAAGAGAGGAAAGGAGAGAAAGTGCAAAAAAGGATAAGAAAAGAGAGAGAAGAATGTAATTTAACCTTAATTACATTCTTCAAATGGTTTGATTCAAAAGTCAATGAAGTTTATAAGAGAATGATTATGTCACTAAGGAACAGTAACAAAGAGTTATTAACTAAAGCTGAAAGTGTTAATGAACACATTAATCTTTAAGCAAATTAGGTTTAATTATTGGAAAAAGATATTTATTTGACGCAAAAATGAAATCCAATTGATGGTTGAGGAATTGGATCAATTAAAAGTTAATTATACTAAGTTGAAAAGAATGAACATGATGTTGTTAAAAAATAATGCTTATCTTAAAGGAGTTATAAATTGTTTAGAAGGAATATTTATATTATGTTTCTTCTTTTTCTTAAATATGTTTGTTACTGTTTATTGAACATTTAGGAAGATAAATTTATATTTCTAGGCATGACTTAAATAATGGATTTGTAGATGGATTTATGCCTTTGGTTATACATGTTTGTCCAATTATTAGAATTATGAAATATAAATATAATTTATGAAATTAAGAGTTTGAAATCTGAACTTACATTCAAATGTAAGTAAAACTTAAGTTATTGAGAGTTTGTAATTGGAACTCAATTTGTCCAATTCAAATGTTTAGGGAAAAACATTATTCATGTTCACTAACTTTGTCATTCATTAATTTGTTTGAATTCCTAGTTGGCTCTTTAAGGGTAAGATCACTGTATGAATTATATTCCTTCTTTGTACCCCTTTTAATTAGCATTTAAGGGCCATGAAATGGCATCATGACTTGATTATGGTTTAGACTTTCTATTGATACCTTATCTTAATTAATTTCATGACCCAATTAGCAATTCTTTGTTAAATGACCAAAATCACCACATTTAAAACAAATGAATGTATTCCTTTATACCTTTATTGGTATAACTACCTATGAACTCTACATTAATTAATAATGATTGTGCAAGATCAACCTCACACAAACCCTTGGAAGTTGGCTTTAAATGCTTCCTTAGTGGTAACATCCACCTTGACAACTTTTCTTAAAAAATTTACTATGCATCATAGCACCATGGTTTTATAATACTTGATAGTCTTATACAAGATAATAGCTTAAATTGTTACTTTCTCAATGTCAGCAATACTTAAGTCAAGTTAGAGGACCATTTACGTACTATGAGAAAGTTCCTTACTATAATCATGGTCCATCGTGTAAAATGAAATTACATTCATCTTTATACTTAAACTTAGCAAAAAAAAATGACTTGTTACTTAATTGATTAATGTAAGCTTCAATTAGCAAAATAGATACACTTACCTTAACTTTTGCCCTAAAGGTTTTACGATTAATGTCTCTCTCTATGGCTCAAGAGTTTTATTTTCTTAGTGGCTGAGATCAAGATGTTTTGGTAATTTAATCTTCTCAATTCATTCTTATCATTTGAAGCCAAATTTTTATTCTTATGCTTAAATGAAAGCTTTTACCTCATCCTACCTGTCTTCTTCATTAACCTAATTTAAAATTATGTATCAATTTGAAATCTTTCATTTTTATCCTTTGATTAACCTTCTAGCAATGAATTATTAGCAAGGTGTCACCCATTACCTTCACCTTCACATTACTAAATTCCAACAAATCAATTTCCTCAGTTGATAGTGAAAATATGTCATCTACCTCTATTTTTATCTTCAACTTGTTTCTTCTAACTAGGAAATGACTATTTCCTCTATCATTTCTTATGATTTTGCATTTGGTAATTAATTGCTTCATAACAAACATGTATGGTTTACGAGAGATTCCTAACAAAGGAATTTAAAAAATTGAAAATTTTGGTTAATTAATAAATGAGAATCAAATTGAACTAAAATTTCAGCTACCTAGACTAAATTTTCTAATTGGTTAACAAAACCAATGTAAACTAATTTTTTGGATTCGGTCATAGATTTTAGTTTTAAAAAATTGTATTTAATCTAACCAAATTAAAATATTATATATATTATTTTCTTGTTGTAATAGTATTAAAAATATTATTAACATAACTATTAATAACAAATAAATGCTAATGAAGTATTATTATATTTTAAATAAGTTGTTATTTATCTTTTATCTTTTATATAATTATAATTATAAATTTTATTTTAACCAGTAAATTAAAATATATTTTATATCTAAATTATAATTTTTAAAATTCTTTTATTAAAATTGATTAATTGAATGACTAACTTGAATCAAATCAAACTTTTTGATTAGTTAAACTTTAGTTAACCAAAATTTTGGATTGATTGAGCCATAAATACCTTTAAATATAATTAAAACTCTTACATAAGTAGAGAACCAATCAAATAGGCCTGACAAATGAGTCCATCCAATGAATATGTTAAAACCTAAATATAAGCATAAGTTTAGATGAGAAATCTAAATAAAATACTCGGCAATAAAGGCAAATATTGAAAATTTACCTTTTATTGATTAGCAGCAGGCCATAAAGATCCTATTGTCTATTGATTTGTAACTTGTTTGAATTGTAATATCGATAGTTGACCAAAATAAGTTAAAGACTATTTATATTCACTTACCATTTTATCATTTCCTTTATCAAAGCCACCCATCACTTTCTTACCCTTTGTTTTTGGATAACAAATGAGAGAGAGAGAGAGAGAGAGAGAGAGAGAGAGGAAAATGAGCAAAGAAAAATGAGATGAAAGAAAAGTGAAATGAATAAAAAAATTTAATTCTTTTTATGTTTGGGAAATGATAATATGAGAAAGAGAAATTAAAAATTTTCTTGTTTAAAAAAAATAATAAGTTGAGAGGAAAAAAACAATATGTATTATAATTTTAATTTTTCTCCTATGCTTAAATTGATTTAAGTGTTAACAAAAATGGTTAATACAGGAGAATTAATCATTTCATGAATCAAGTAAGAGAATCAATAAATTTTTTTTGGTTAGTAAAATTGGAAGAAATGAAATTAGTGGATGAGAGAATAAAATTTTGAAAATTTTGTTTCCTTTATTTAATTTGTTCAGATATTTTCTGAACAAAATCATAATCATTTTTTTCCTTTATTTTGCTCTTTCCTCTCCTTTTTCTCCTCTCACAAGCGCTAACATTGGGTAAGACAACCAAATATAGGAATTTGAACCACCACATGATGTAAAAGAAATTGTATAAATTATAGGAACAGGTGGAATGAAGAACCCCATCTGAACAAACTGTCTTGCACACACGCTGGTTGCCCACATACATAATCATGAGCCAACAACGCAATGGATGTAAATGAATCCTTAATAGATGACCCCAAAAAAAAAAAGAAAAACATATTCTTTATGAGGATAAATACCAAGTCCTTGGTTTCTAGAAAACACCCAATTGGATTTTAAAAATGTATAGCATTGCATTATAAGAAAGTTGAACAATAATGGTGGTAGTCTGCAGGAACCAACCACAACCGCAGATGGAGGTGTTGGGGGTCAAACACTTCTGGAAGGTCAAGCCAAACTGATCCATGCTTTTTTCCAGTTTTATCATCTTTGGATCCAACCACCTCTCTTAACCCACGTAGTCAACGCAATTGATTCCTAAAGCAGCGCAAGCTCTTGACTTTTTGTTCCTCACTTTAATGACTAAGCATGTGTTTTGTTTCATTGTATGTGGTGGCCTCTAAGGGGACGCTGGACATTTTAGTGTTCAATTTACTGTGTGAAATTGTTTGGACAATGATTCACCTTATTATCTGTGATGGACCTTTAAAGAATTAAGTCATACATCTTGCACATCATATGGAGAGATGTACAATTGATTTTTTGTGTACCATGCTTATGTGTAAGAGGAATCAATAGCTCTCTTGATTTATTTATTATTTTTATGGACAGAAAACAATTAGAGATATTTTGCAGCTCTTGGATTAGGTTTTATATATATATATATATATATAAGTTTAGATATGTGCATTGCTTGGACTTTAAATATGTGATAAGAAGTATTAAATAATAAAATTTCAAATCTTAAAATCAATTAAATCTTGTTTAAGTTAAATCTACTTTTATAATTCATTTAGATTGGAGATAATAATTGGTGACATTACAATGATTACAGGATAGTTTTTTTATTTAAAAAATTAAAAATTTGGTAGAAGTTATATATATATATATATTTAAAATACTCATATTTTAAATATATTTTTAAGAAAATAACAACAAATTTGGAAAGAGTCTTTTTTTTTTCTTTTTCTTTTTGAAAGGACAAAAAGGTACCTTACAATTAGTTTTTTTTTTCTTTTTTTAAGAAAAAAAAAGTGAATTTGGCATATTTTTCTTCCGTTTCTCAAAAAATAAAAAAGAGAATTTTTCAATATTTATTTTCTTTTTTTACCTTTTATTTTATTTAATTTACAAATCTATGAAAGTCATCAACATAAGTAATCTAAAGTTTTCTGTTAACTTCAATAATATATTTATATTCTGAATATATGTGTGTTTGTGTGTGTGTGTGTGTGTGTGTTAATTAAAAGGAAATTTTCCTATAAATTCTTATTCTTACTACCATTAATAAAATGTGTTTGATCCTATAAAAAAAAATGTAAATTTAGTATTTTTACATGCAAAAATGAATGCATATTATAAAAGAAATAGAAGGATTATGCAACTGCGCTAATGGATGGAGCCATGCGGTTAATTATAGTACTGTCTATTCTTTACTAATTGAAAAAAGGTAAAAAAAAATTTCCTAAAAAAATATAAAAAATATATATATATTACATTTTGTTCATAATAAAACATGTTTTAAATTTTTGACAAAGTTGATCAAATTTTAGTCAGTGTGCAACAAAGACCACTGTCCATGTACGACATAGTACGGAAATTTATTTATTTATTTTTATTACTTTTTTCCACATGCACGTTAGGCTCGTTGGCAATTTTTTTCAAAGGCAATTTCAACAAAAAAAAAATAAATAAATTTCAGGGAAGCCAGGGAGGGGGCATTGATCAATTATTTATTACATACACCAACAGCAATTTTCAATTTACAGTGTTTTCCAAGCAAGCAAGTTTAAGATCTGAATACATTCAAATTGGTTCTCACTTTCAATCTTCTAGATGGGGTGTGGGGACCCCTTTTGTATTTTTTTTATTTTTAATTTTTTTGCATTTTTTTTTCTTTTGTTGGGGTGGCTGCTGTGATGTGTATGGAATCTTGTTGGGCCCCATCTTAGAAGGCGGCTAATGGGTAGACTTTAAATATGTTCAGTATATATTTTGTGGGCTTTACCAAGTTCTCATCACTTGCGTCTCATTGGTTCCAATGTTCCCGCAAGAAAGTAATAACCATGAGTTGTGACTTTGTTAGGGTGATGTAATATTGGACGATAACCCTCTCTCTCTCTCTCTCTCTCTCTCTCTCTCTCTCTCCTGTCTCTTATACACATCTAGATGTGTATAAGAGACAGCCTCAACACGAAGCTGTTGGTTGTTGTTGTGTCACAGTTTTCTGGGGTAAAACTGTCTCTTATACACATCTAGATGTGTATAAGAGACAGGAACACAACTCCCATGTCCCTACGGGAAGAGAGAGAGAGAGAGAGAGAGAGAAATATATATATATATATATATATAGATAGAGAGAGAGAGAGAGAGAGAGAGAAATATATATATATATATATATATATATATTTATATATATATATATATATATATATATATCTCTCTCTCTCTCTCTCTCTCTATATATATATATATATATATAGATCTTTTTCCTCCCTAATCAATGCTTCAATCTAGAGAGAGGCCCCATTTCTATCGTTACGAGAATTGAAGCAAAATGTTTGTTATGTTTCTTCTTTCTTCTTATTATTATTTATTTAGTTTTTCAAAGTATAACAAAACAATTAATCTTACATTTCATGACATTAAGTGTCTTTCAATTGAATCTTTTTTTTCTTCTTTTACATTTGATTTTAACTAAATTATCTTAACAAAGGAGTCAAAATCACAAACAAACAAACAAACAAACAAAAAAAAAACCCTCTGTATAAAATATCAAAACTTCAAAAGCCATAATAACCTTGCCATTCATTTTGTTGGATCTAATAGCATAAAATATCTCCAGCTCAATTCCACTGTACCAAAAAAGAAAAAAAAAGAAAAAGTCATGCATGAACTTCCAGAGTCCATTTTTTCCAAGCCCCGGGAGCATATGCCCTTGTAGCCATCGTCAATCTGAGTTTGTCCTCTTGTTAGAATGAACCCAACGTCACCATCAAAGCCTTACCTTACTTGTCACAAAGCCCCTGTGAGATAATCCCACGTATTTGCTGACTTATTTTGGGAAGGTGCGTGGGGGAGGAGGATAACCCTATGACGTATGGTCTGATGCTTTATAGCACAACCTAATGGGACCTTCTGATCCTAAACTACTGAATCCTGGATGCAAAAAAATAAAAAATCATTTTACCCCAGAAAACTGTGACACAACAACAACCAACAGCTTCGTGTTGAGGCACCTGTGTGACTTTTTTGCTTTCAGATTCACGTGTTCGGTTAGCATATTTATAACATTCCCGTTCATTTAGTTCTGAACAACTACAGTGTACAATGTGGCCTGTGTTAAGACATGTGTAACATTACTGTTAATGAAATTATTACAAATGTCTGAATTTAAAGACCAAAAAAAATGTACCCTATTATCTAAGATTGCGGGTCATCCAAGCATCTTTGTTTATGGCAGACAGAACCTTCTATTTCAAGTAAGTTTCCTTCAAGCTTCCATATGCAACGTCAAGATCCATCATTTTCTTCCCAAGTTTCACCGCCTTCCAAGAAAACCCCCTTTTCACATTGGAGACGTCCAGCTTCCCCACCCTTATATAAATCTTATCTAGGATGGCGCTACCAAGTCAGGAGAATTCAATAGTAACCAAACCAATCTTTTAGTTGGTTGAGTTTATATTATTATGGTTATGGATGTACTTGGGGTAAACATGAAGAGCGGCGGCAAGCGGAATGGCAAGAGAAGCAGCAAGAAGGCAATCAAAGTTGTGTACATATCCAGCCCCATGATGGTCAAGACCAGTGCCTCACAGTTCAGAGCTCTTGTGCAACAACTCACCGGAAAGGAATCGGACACGGCGGAGAGATTCAAGGACGTTAATTATGGCGCGGAATGGCACAATGAAATGATTGATCTTAATCATCAACGGGTTAATGTTGTAGATGATCGTCATTACCATGCATCTATGGACCATTTGATGGGGTCCAATCAAGAGTCATCAACAAGCTCGGATTCCCTTTTTGAGCCGTTTGATGACATGATTTTGCCTCCTATGGAAGGGGGTTTCATGAGCATGCTTCAATCAGATTTCTTTCATGAATCTACTGAGTTAGGTCTGCTTAATGTTTAACTTGGAAAGATTTATTGGTTATAGAGATTTTCCCCTTGTCCGACTTGAGCTGTTATTTTGGTGCTCATATATCTTCGTCTTAGTTTCCTCAAATGAAAAAAAAAAAAAATTTAAGTTTTGTCTCTCTCTCTCTCTCTCTCTTCCCGTAGGGACATGGGAGTTGTGTTCTGTTCGAATTGGCTAGATTAAAAGGCAAAGGGAGAGAAGGTCTTGTACAGCAGTAGGGAAAATGTGCTTGTCACTTATTGCTTTTGATTCACATGGTATCACTTCTCAGTCTTGAATCAATTGACGATTATCAGAAATCCAGGATAGCAATTTTTTCATACATTTATCTGTCATTTGAATTTGTTTATTTCATAAATTCTTTATCGTAATAGGTATTCGTTAACTACTTTCACCCTTTTCTCAACCTTCTGTTTCTGCTCTTCAAGATGCATCAATGCATTAGAGTGCCAGCAAAATGTGAAACAGAAGAATTCCCTGAAATGGTTGAAAAAAAAAAGGTACCTAAAACTTGAAACAAGTGAAAACAGACTTGCACTTTCACAATCTTTGTTACTCGAAACCAATAAACCAACTTGCAGTTACGAAAGCATTAGATTAGTGGGAGAAAGCTGAGGCAAGTGTGGTTTTTTTCTCAATATTTTTGTCTTCCTTTCCCTTTACTTGATTTAGTCTTGAGATTTTCTTGAAGAGGTTTTGAAAGAACTTATGTAGCCACCTCAGTGGATAGATCAGAATAAAAATGAAAGCTGGACAACATGCCAACATTGATTTCATAATGGTACATTATACACATTCTTGTATATAATAGCAGGACTGCCTAATACACAACACCATGCAACCAAGAAAAAAAAAATTTCAACTGCTAAAGTGCAAGCACACAGACGACAAAATCATTATGCGTAAGCAAGTTCATGTGATGGGTTAAGATGTTGCATTGCAATTGCAAAGAGTCTGTTGGTATTTTAAACAAGGGACTCACAAACGTTAACGTAAGTTCCATAAAGAATGTGTTGAGCATAAGAAAATTCAACCAACATTCCTTTACAATCCAACTTCAATATATATCTAATGCTAGAAAAATACATCATTGCAAAGAGAAAACAACTTCATTGCATGCTGGTGGCTTTTGCAATTGAAGATAAACTTTTGCGATGTTCAAGAAAACTAGTATCAGAGCCAAAGATCCTTGTTTCATCTGTTTAATTAAGAAGGGAGAGTTTGAAGATTTGTGAGCGAGAGCAAATACTGGTAAGAGAATCTATAAAGTGCTGTAGGGTAGTCATAAATGACTTCTGCATGTTTTTCTCCCTTACTATATTTGTCAACAACTAGACTAGATATTTTGTTCTTTGTAAGCTTGTTATGCAGGTTCATGCATTCACCCAAGGAAATCCATTTTAAGTCTACTAAGAGAATTCTTAGATGCATCAAAGGTACTATTAGTATAACCATCATATTTAAAGGCAAACTAAAGCTGACAAGCTCCACTGACAGTGATTAGGCATGATCCTTTATTGATGTAAAATCACTTTTAGATTATGTTTTCTCTTTGAGTTCAAATGCTTTCAATTGGAGCTCTAAAAAGCAATCAATTATGGCTTAGTTCATAACAGAAGTTAAGTATATTGCAACAACTTCTGCAATAAACTAGGCCATATGGACTAGAAAAGTGCTAGCTGATCTAAAGTTAAAATAATTATAACCAACCTTAGTTTGTTGTGACAATTAATCCACCGTTACTATTTTTAAAAATCTTGTGTTGTATAAGAGGACAAAACACTTCAATATTAAGCTTCATTTCATTAGATAAGTCCAAAAAGATAGAGATATCAGTCAGGATCTACTCTACCTCTAAAGACCAGATTACTAACATTTTAACTAAAGATCTGCATAAAGGTTTATATGGTGCTGCAATTTTTCTTTCTTGAAGAACAAGTTATAGGTTGTGTCTTGTTCAAAATTTCAGTTATGTTAGTTGGAGCCGTTGAAGTTGTTGCAATAAAATCCCTCCTAGCCATTCCTTTGATTTGCAACAACATTAGCTTTAATTCTAATTCTAATTCAAACTCAAAATTTTGTTTCAAGTTGTAATCATTGTGTACTAGTCTAATTCTTATTAATTTTACTAGTTTTATTTTAAATTTCAACTTGCAAAATGTTGCAATTTTCTATTAGTTGTGATTTTTGAATTTTGTAATTTTAAAACTTCTTGTATTAAAAAGTTATAATGCAATGAAAGTACATCTTTTGGAAAACATCTCGCAGACCATCTTAGCATCCATTTTTAGCTTCAATTTTGTGTCATTGGTGTGCATTCCTTACTGCCAAAATTAAACCACCAAGCATTAGCTGGTAACTTCAAACCTGAATCAAAGAAGTAACGTCGCAAAAACCAACTCTTTTTGCCTTTTGGCCACTTTCCTTGCATCGAAAAACTCCTATTCCTAATGTAGGCAGGCACTTTAGCAGTAAGCTCTATTCACAATTGAATCGAGACTTGTTCAAGTGCCCAAACATGCAGTCTGGCTGCCTATTCACCCACGTTAGAGGTTTCATTCACCTGTCGCCAAATCCAAACATTGCATAGGACGACTAGGAGGTGCTTGAATTCTTGTGCATTAAGGTATTATTTTTTTGTAGGTCATTAAGTCTAAACTGTAATTATCCATGCTTGGGATTGTAAAGCTGGCCATTTTGTTACGTTCAGTGGGACTTACCGTGTAATTTTTCTGTAGCTCATTCATTGGCTTTGTGCAACGACACGAATACAAGATGTGGCTGCCATGGCATGCAACCATCTCGATTTAAATATGACAATGGTGTGTACATGGCTATTTGATTGGTATCTTTGACGGTTAACACTCACTCCATATGTCTCGGAGTATTTTACGTGCGCATTGAATTGATGTTGTTGATCAATTTGCACATTTTCAAGTGATCTATGTTTTCTATAAGCCTTGTAAGTACTAAAATTAATCGTAGATAAGGTCTACATTCATTCATTTCCCGCACAATTTCTCATACTTCTTACAAATTTTACAGAAGCTTATAGCAGTTCTCAAACAAAGATTTAAAAATTTGACCCAAAAAAAAACAGGAAAATGTGGGGCTGCATGCCACTTCGCCTCAGTCAAACCACCAGCATCTGCACTTCGTACAATTACTTTCCATCTATTTACTTATATCAGGCACTTGCGGTGTTGAAACTCCAATACTCTCTGGGACCTTGCCACCCTCAACAGAAGTGAAATGGAGACAACAGCAACAGCTCACTCCTCGGAAGTAGCTATCCTGGAAGAAGAAGTCCTTCCACATCCTCCTGATAATGATTCTTCAAGAAGTAACAATGAAATATCCAAGAGAGGGTCTCATCATCCTCAAGGAAATTAGCCCATTAGTGCTGCTCATTTACCTTTATATATATGTATATATATATTTCCCCCCTTTACTTCTTGTAAGGTGGTGCTGTTGAGCTGGTTCTCAAAACATGGATCCAAAAAAACCTTAGAGGGATGTTTAGTACTTCACAAATTGACTCTTAACAACTGTGTTCATCATTCCATTTATGTGGTTACTTTGTTCCTTCTTTGACAGGGACAGAGAAGAATAGCAAGAATAGTATTTATTACTTCTTGTTAAATTATGTTTCATGCATCTACTATTATTTTGTATTTCAATTTTGTGTTTTCATAAATAAAAAGTAATAGAAGCAAAAAGTTGTTTTATTTTATTCAAGATTATTTCTTTTATAAACAAAATTTGGATTAATTTTAAATTTTAAATTTTAAATTTGAATTTAAATTTCTATAGAAATGAAAATAGAAAATTCAAATTTGAATACAAAAATTTTAATTCAAATTTTGTACTAAAACCTAGTCAAGTAAGCTAGCATAAACTTGTAAACTCTTTCAACAGTCATGTTAACTGACTTAATTAATTTTTCAAATATGGAGGGAAGCTAACAACTAAAAATAATAGCAGTTGTGATATTGGAAAGCAAACTAGTTTCACCAATACTTATTTTCATCACTCCTCCTTGATGGTGTTATTTTACATTCCTAAGTTGTTTTTCAACTCTAAAAATCTTCTTTTGTGAAGTGGTTTTGTTAATATATCTATTAATTGTTTTTCTAATGAGCAAAATACTAATTCAATTTCTTTGTTCTCTTGAACCTCCCTAATTATTGTTTGTGTACCTAACTAATTATACCTTTTCTGTCCTTTTAAACATGATTTTGTGGTCTATTGTAGCTTTGATATATCTCAAGATCTTCTTTGCTACTTTGAAATGCATTTGAATTGGTTCATACATGTATTTAGACAAAAGACTCACTGCTTGTATGATGTCTGGTCTAAATGCTGACAAATAATGCAAACAACCAATTAGACATATGAATTTGTTGGAATTTGTTTTAGGTGTCTCATCTTCTTTTAGGAATTTAGCTCCTGCAACTAAAAGAGTTTTTAAGCTTTTGCAATTCATCATCTGGAATCTCCTTAGTACTTCTTCTGCATATTTTTTTTTATTCAAGAAGAGTCTTTCTTTGGTTTGTTGTAACTTCAAACCAAGAAAGAAAGTGATTTGTTCTAAGTCAGTCATTTCAAACATATTACTCATTTCATATTTGAAATGTCTAATTAACTGAGAATTGCTCCCTATGACCAGCAAGTCATCAACATAGAGTGAAACCACCAATATCTCCTCTTTATTAGCCTTGACATATAGTATAGCCTCATTTTTGCTCTTGGTGAAGGATAGCTTCAACAAATAATCATTAATCTTGCTATACCAAGCCCTTGGTGCCTGTTTTAAACCATAAAGAGCTTTCTTAAGCAAGTAAACTTTGTCTTCTTATCCTTGCTTAATAAAACCCTCTGGTTGTTTAACATAAATCTATTCTTGCAGTTCATCATTCAGAAATACAGATTTTACATCAAGTTGGTGAATACACCAACCTTTTTTAGTAGCAATAGCTAGGAGAAATTTAATTGTGTTTAGTTTAGCAATAGGAGTAAATGTTTCAAAGTAATCAATTTCATACTGCTGAACATAGCCTTTGGCTACTAGCCTAGCTTTCAACTTGTTTATAGAGTCATTAAGATTAAAGTTTGTTCTCAGACTCCAATAGGCTTCTTTTCCTTTGTTTTTTTTTTCACTAAAATTCATGTTTTATTCTTTTCAATTGCTCATATTTTAGCTTTCATTACACTTCTCTAGCCAGGATTGACTGAAGCCTCTGCATAGCTTGCAGGTTTAAGCTGTGTAACAAGGCTTCTTTCATAAATATTAGTAAGAGGTCTTGATCCCCTCACAAGTATATGATCAATATCTTTATCATCAAGTTGATCAGAATCATTTACTTTTTCTTGTAAGTGAGTTGATTAAAGTTGAGAAACTTTAATAGCATCTTTCTCCCAGTTCCAAGACTCCCCTTATGAGAATTTAACATTTCTACTGATGTAGAGATTTTTGGACTTATAATTGTATAACTTGTAGTTACCAACTATGTTTATATAACCAACAAATATATTAATTTCAGCTTTTTAGTCTAGCTTGTCTCTTCTCCTTTTTAGTACATAAGGGTAGCAAATGCTGCCAAAAATTTTAACATGACCAAGAGAAGGTTTCCAACCAAACCAAGTTTCGAATGAGGTATTCTCTGGCAAGACCCTAATTAACAATCTGTTTAAAAGATATGTAGTTATGGTTACAACTTCTCCCCAAAATCGTTTAAACATACCTTTCTTAAGCAACAAACACCTAGACATCTCCAGTATGGTTCTGTATTTTCTTTTACTCGCCTCATTTTGTTGTGGGGTATATAGAGCTACGAATTGTTGCTGAATTCCAGCTTCTAAACAAATTTGTTTAAAAGATCCATAGGTATATTTGGTTCTATTATCTGATATGATTGATTTGATTTTATAGTCTGATTGATTCTCAATCTAGACTTTAAAATCCTTAAAAATATTTGCAACATCTGATTTCTACTTTAGGAGAAAAAGTCAACAAAATCTAATACAATCATGACTCAATGTCAGAAAGTACCTACTACCATTAAGTGAGTATGTGTTCATTGGGTCATACATATCACTATATAGTAACTCCAATTTGATTTTGGCTTTGTAATTCTGATCAATTGTAAAGGGAAATCTTGTTTGCTTCCCTTGTTAATAGGCTTTACAAGTTGTTTCTTTTCTTAGTATCTCTCACAAACCATGCACCATCTCCTTTTTGTGTAGTTTCTGCAAGCCTGTATAATGAGCATGACTTAATTTCTTATGCCATAAAACTGCTTCAATTACAAAGGCTAACATTTGTACATTCTCTGTCTGCTTTAGATCTAGTTGAAAGGTCTTTCATTTCATAGGAATAGTAAAAAGCTCCTTACTTGATTCATTATGAGTAGTGCACAGTTTGTTTTTTAATTTCAATGAGAACCCTTTCTCCAAAAGCTGATCTACACTGAGTAGATTTTGACTAATTTTTGGCATATATAGCACATATGATATCAACTTTGCCCCATAATGGGATTAGATCATAACAATGTCCTTTCCTTTGATTCGTAAGAGGTCATCATTCCTTATCCTTACTCTAAATGAAAAGGACTGATCAAGTCTTTTGAAAACTTTTAAGTTTGGTGACTTGTGGTTTGAGTAACCACTGTTAATTAACCAAACTTTAGTATCTTTGTCAATTGTAATGCTAGTAGTCATAAAATATTGTTTTTCAATTTCTTTATGGTTATTGTTTGCTACCTATGCTTGTCGTTAATTTTGGTTAGACCTTTTCTTAGGAGAAACTTTTTCTCTATGTCCCTTCTTATTCTAATGCCTGCAAATTATGTTAGGCCTTCACCAACAATACTTTGGTAGGTGAGGGTTTTTTACAGTGTTCACAAAGTGGATAAAGTTGTTTACCACTAATGTTGCTCTCTCCCTCATTTTTTTGTTGTTTTCTAGATTGTTTCTTTTTCTTTTGCTGTGCTTTTTCTAAGCGCTTAGCTGAGAAAGAACCTTTAATAGAACATTTTTCCAATCTCATCAATCTTCTCTATTCTTGAGCTTGTAAAGCATTTACTAGCTCACTTAGAGAAATTTTTAAGAGGTTTTTACAAGTTCTCAATTGAAGATATTTTGCCTTAAATCTTTTCTGGTATGCTTACCAACACCTTTTGAATAATCATTGAATCTGAAAAATCTTCTCCAAGGATTCTAATTTGATTGACTAGCTTTATATGTCTGTCACCATAATCTTTTATGGTTTTTGTTTCTTTCATCCTAAGCAACTCAAACTCTCTTCTTAGATTGAAAAGTTGTATTGTTCTTGTCTTCTCACTTCCACCATCTTCCCCTTTCAGCTTTTCCCATGCATTCTTAACAATGTCATAAGTTATAATTTTGTTAAAAATTGCTTCTGTAATAGCTGAATGGATACATGTCAAGACTTTATATTGCCTTGACACAAGCTCACTATGATTTTTGAGTTGTGTGAGTGTTACATTTATTGGTATAAGCGGAATGGCTCCTCCATTTTTTGTTATATCCCAGAGATCAAAGGCCCTAATATAGGTCTTCATCATGACTGTCTATTGGAGATAGTTATCTCCATCGAACCTTAATGGCGACAGTGAAGAAAAATTTGCAAAAGTCATATGTAGAGGCTAACTTGGTCTCCTATGATAAACTCTTTCAAATCTTTCTTCTATACTTCTACTCCCTCACATGTTTCTCTCTAATGTTTACTCTCAAACCTTACAATTTTTGACAAGTCCCTAAAGGACTAATACCACTCTATTGTTAAATTATATTTTATGCGCCTGCTATTGTTTTGTATTTTAGTTTTTATATTTTCAGAAGTAAGAAATAACATAAATAAAAAGATATTTTATTTTATTCAAGATTATTCTTTTTATACACAAAATTTAACTTAACTTCAAATTTCAAATTTAAATTTAAATTTTTGCAAAAAAGATAATAGAAAATTTAAATTTAAAATATAAAAATTTAAATTTAAATTTTATACTAAAATATAATAAAATAGACTAGTATACATTTATAACTCTTTTAGTATTCATGTTAACTGATTTAATTAATTTTTTACATATGAAAATAAATTAACAACTAAAAATAATTGCAATGCTGAAAAATAAAACAGTTTATCGGATACTTATTTTCATTACTTGACTTTGTAAAAAGCTGCAATAAAAGGTGATTGGAGAACTGCAAAGAGCTATTTTGAGGAGAATTACAGGGCCCTGACAGCAAATATAACTGATGTGTCTTTGACTGCTCTCCACGTGGCAATTGGCACAGGCCTGTCACTAGAGTTTGCTCAAAATCTTGTAGATTTTGATGCCTAAAGAGTCTCTAGAAATAAGAGACGACTATAGTAACACTCCCCTTCACAGTGCTGCTGCCATGGGAAATACAGAAGCTGCCAAGATTTCGGTCCAAAAGAACCCAACATTGCCACAACTTGTGAACAAGTTCAACGAGACTCCACTTCATTCTGCTGCAAAATTTGCCATAAAGAAACTGTCTATTATCTGCTTAAAGTGACTCGCCATGAACATCCAAGTCCATTCAAGGGGAAGCTTGGTGCTAGGCTCCTCATTCTTCTGCTGGTTGCCTAATTCTACGGTAGTTAATCCATTCATATGTTGTGAAGTGTCACTGATAGGCCTACCATATTGGTCTTTCATTGTTTTCATAATACAGTTTCATATTTGGACCTTCTGTTCTTGTAGAATATGTAGAATTTGTAAAGGAGAATAAGATTGGAATTATTTCTGAATTCCTCCCTTTCTCTCATTCCAGCAGCTTCCATTATACATGAGATGATGTTTTGATGTTTAGAGTCTAAATCAACTTCTTAGCAAAATAATATTAGAACAAGGATTGTCTTTGCTTTCACTTGAGATGGCTAGCTAAAGCTTAGCCAGTTGCAAGAAGTAAATTGATAATTTTTTGTTGCATCAAATTTCAACCATCTAGGAAATTCTCAAACTTGAACATTTTGTCAGCAAATTGGGTTTCAGCACAAAAGAAGGGCTAACACTTTATTTGTTGGCTTTCACTTGGTTTACAAGGTTGCATTGAATCATTTATCACAATTTTTCTGCCATGCTCTAACATGATCTCATAGAATTTTGTCTCCATCAACGATCTTCTGTAGTTAGTGTATTTCATTATGTCCAAGTTTTAGATATGCAGCTTGCTGGCCATAATGCAAGATTTGGTACTGAGTCAACATAAAATGCCTGTATTGATAATTGCTGGCTTCTGCTTCATAATGACAAAAGGCATAATTAATATTCCTTGTAGGATCTAGAGTGAAATATTAATTAGAACTTCAAATGCCTTCTGTTGCTCAATCAACGAAAATTGTTTTCATTCTTCAGAGCTTATTCTCCTCAACAGGTTTTGCTCTTCATCTGCTAAAGTGTTTTCCAGAGTTAGCTCATGAACATGACCACCACAATAATACTGCCCCGGGGATCCTGGCTCGGAAACCTCATGCTTTTCCCAGTGGAAGTCAACTTGAATGTTTGCGACGTTTGTTGTGTAAGTGTTATGGATGAAGAAGAAAAGCTAGGTCCTACACAGTTGTTGCTGCACATGTTGCGACATTTGTGGTGTTTACGGCTGCTTTTACCCCTCCTAGGGGCAGTGATTCTGATGGGATCCCAATTTTCTTGAATGAGTCAGCTTTCACGATTTACACAACATCAGATGCATTATCCCTCTTTACTTCTTCAACTTCTGTCCTAATGTTCCTAAGTATACTAACATCTCGCTATTCAATAGCATCCATGCTGGTAGCCTTTTGTGCATCTCTGTACATTATCCATGTTCATAGTATAAAATGGATTGCAGCTCCAAATTGTCCTGCTAGCATGTATCCCAGTGATATTTTTTCGCACTGCTGCAATTTCCTCTCCTTGTTGAACTAGTTTCTTCGACATTTGGGCCTAGCATTTTCAGTCCTAAAAGGAAAGGACACATCTGCTAGTTGAGAAAAAATGTCTTCCCCAGCTGCAGGACGATCATCTTGCCAAATCTGTATTCTTTAGTTTTCTGGTAGTGTTGGTTTGCCGTTCCTGCATGCGATTGTTGCATCTTTAGCCACGCGAGGCAATTACTGATAATATTGTCTTGCCTGTGATATGTCAAAGATAATGAATCCCAGTGAACCGAGTATCAAATTTGGTGGACTGTGATAGTTTGCATAAGAAGTCTGTGTAGAATGAAATAATATGTCCTTTCAAAATGAGATTAAGAGAACAACATGAAGAGTCACTTCTCCACTTGCTATTTGAATGTCATTCATAGGTACTGAGAGTGAATACTGGTGGAAATCTTTTATATTTTTATATGCTTGCACAGGAATACCCAAGTTGAACATTGTGCATGGAACAGTTCAAATTTGTTGGTGACTTTAAAGTGTTTGGTCATTCAAAAGTGGGTCAGAGCTTTGAAGTTCAAGACAAACATTAAGCCTACACCCCCTTTTTAGGGTCTTTTGTAAAACACAAAGCTCAGCTGCTAGCTCATTGATGGTTCGTTTGAACTTGGAGGTGTACAGAATCATTGGACATTATGGATCGGGCGCTTATGCAATTAACAGTGGAAACCAATACCCTACAAACTAAAACTAGTCCAGAGAACAATATTAAAACTTCTGTTCTGGAACTGTCAATTATTGATTAGCTACCGTAACACCAAAGGAGCGTTTACAGTTCCTGCTTTTAGTCGTTGTTCCCCTCATCTATGAATTTCCTGCTTTTTTCAACACCAAAAATGCTGAATTTATAATTAAACCAGTAATCTAATGCATCAAGTGCTTTACTTCAACTCACTAAATCATGAATCATAGTACCAAAGACAGATATCAATTTTCATAATCCACTGAAAATGTGCCCAGTAATCAAGTGAATGAGCCACACTTGTGATGAGATGAGCACAGCCCTCCAAACTTCTGCAAAGCAAACATAAAATCTGCAATTCATGTCTCCCTATCCAAGTCCAGCAATAAGTTAGAAGCCTGAAAGTTCAGTGATAGATGCCAAGCTTGATGCTGTAAGCAAGTCTTTGTCAAGTAATATTTTTCATATTTGCGCCAAACTAATTCTTTCCCCAGTAGCCCTTTTTCTTTTACAAGTCAGCGCTGGTAACACAACATACATGAAGAGGCAGAGACTTAATCTGCTCTATTTTGCTTCTGATTCATGCTCATCATCTCATTTCAGGATCCCTAGTCCCCTCATGAATCTGGTTCCACAAATTTGTTTCACTGCAACCAAGGTCCCATCTGCAAAATGTCCATAGCAAGCAACCCACAAGTGCTTTGGGCTATCAAAATCCTAAGAAAATCATTGGATGCTTGTTCAACTTCCGATGGATGAAATCATACTGAGCCATAAAGAGGCAATGTAATGGCCCTTAAGTGCTGGTAAATTCTTCACCTGAAGGGTTATGCCTCTCTCCTATCCCATTCCCCATGCCAATTTATTTTCCAAAAGAAAGGAACAACTATCAAGGTTATGAAGAAGCCCATTTCCTCGAAAGGCAGTATAATCCAGTACTTCCTTATCCACAGCAGTCCACCAAGCCTAACAACTCCAAAATCAACTTGACCGATCGATGTTTGCTCCCATGCTTTGAGGGTCTTGTGGGTTGCTAGAATTTCTGTTGGCAGCATAAGGAAGAAGCACAAGAAAGTTGATTAAACATGCTGATGCATTATTTGGGCCCAAACTCATTAGCCTGGAGTTCACTTCAAGCCAGTATCAAAACAAGAGCTTCATCGAATTGAAACTGATACAGTTCTGTGGAAGAGATGGTTAATGGGATCACTGGACTAAACTTTGCATCCAATATTCTGCATTAACTTTTCCGACAAAATTAGTACAGCAACAATCAGCCTGCTTGAGTTGTTAAAGTATACAGAGAGCAGTAATGGGTCTCTTGAGAAAATGGCAGGCTTGCCATTAAAATCAAATGGATAACAATTTGAAGAATTTGCATTAGGCAGTTGAAATATAGAGGTCTTTAAGGCAAAGGATGATTTCCATGCTAGTTAGGGAGCAGTTTCTTTCATCAGGTCTGAGCCAGAAATGCACCTTGTTCCCACAAGAAAGTATCAATGCAACTAAGGTGTTTTCCAGTGGAAACAGGTAGATCATTCTACCCAAAATATAAAATGCATGTCAACCGTAAGCTTATCATGTTGGAAGAAAATTTAAAAAGAAGCAACACAGCCCAAATTGAAAAAAGAAAAACATGCAAGTTATCAAACATTTCTGGCTCCTTAATCACAGTAGAAATGTGTGTGTTTGTAAACATCCACAACCTGCATTGAAGCCAAAGGAGTGAAGGCCTAAAAAAGGACTAGTGAAAACCATTTCTTACTCTTAGAGCCAAGCAGGGAACAGAATTGTCAACTTTGAGTGCCCCATCACAAAATGATTACAACAAATTGCTTTTAGCTCATAATACATGGTTCAATCCCACAGAGGCTCCTTGACAATGGTGTTCGTCTTCTCCTGAAGAAATTTCACAACATCTCCTCTTCCTTCTTTTATAAGCAATTGTCTTAACCTCCCAAATGTCACACCCGAAGGGCAAATTCCCTTTTCTATCATTTCTTCCATTAAGACACATGCCTGAGCTGCATCACCCTTCTCACAAAGACCATTTATAAGAACTTGAAATGTGTGCATACTTGGAATAAACCGCTTCTTCTTCATGTACCTCCAGATTTTAAGGGCCATCTGTAGTTCATCCCTGTCACAGAACATCTTTATCATCATAGTATATGTGTCCACATCTGGTTCACAAACCTTGATCATCCTACGGAAAACACTAAAGGCCTCATCAGTCTCCTTGCGGCCAATTAAACTGTTCAAAATGATATTATAGGTCTTTGAATTAGGTTTTACCCCCTTTTCATCCATGTCCTTCAAGATTCTGTACACATTCTTCATCTTGTTTGCTTTACAGAAAGCACCAATCAAAGCATTATATGTTGCCACATCAGCTTTTATTCCATTCTTTTCCATCTCAAGAAAAGTATCAACAGCATCTTCAACCCGATTTTCTATTCCAAAGTTATGAACCAGAATACTATATATAAAAGATGTTGGCTTACAAGCTGTAGAATCCATTTCTTTTATGATTCCAAGGGCTTCATCAACCCTCCCAGCCTTGCAAAGAATGTCTACCACGATACCATAGGTCACAATATCTGGTTCACAACCTGTCTCAACCATTTCTCTGAAAATCTCCCTTGCCTTGGGCAGATTTGGAGCCTTCCCCCAGCCCTCGAGCAATATACTGTAAGTCTTTGAGTCAGGAACAAACTGGTCCTTCATATTGTCAAAGACTTCTTGTGCCTTCCTAACATTTTTGGATTTGCATAAAGCACTAAGCAAGCCATTGAATGATGCTAGATTTTGGGGTACATCGTACTTCTCCATGATATTGAATGTGTAAACAGCCTCCTCCACCTTTTGAACCCTGGCATACCTTCTCATGATAATGCAAAAGGTTTCTACATTCACCATCTTCTTGCTCCTCATGGAATTCACAATATTCCACATGATCTGATATTGTCTGATCTTAGCCAGAGACTCTATCATAGTATGGTAAGCTCTAACACTGTGCACATCATGCCTTTGCTTCTCAGCCCATTCAAAGAATCGATACGCCACCATACCGGCATTCTCAAATCTTTTGAGGACATCTTCAACTATTTCTGGCGAAACCCTAATCCCCCTTTGGCGAAGGACAGTATCAAGTGTTGCTGTTGGGGATGAGATCAAGATTTTGCATACATTTTTTACTGTATCTATATATTCACTTGTTAGTCTATTCGAGCAGTAACTCCTCCGGAACATGTTCCACCACCCATCAAACACTTTATAATGACTCTGAATTTTGCTCATGTTACTGATACAATTCTGCCGTTGCAATCTAACCTGGAGGACAAGACAAATTCATTGAAGTCTATACATATGTGTGTGTGTGTGATGAAAAACAAAGCAATAAGATGAGAAACGCAACCAGATACACCTGATTAAAGATTAAAGCTTTGAAAGATGTCAACTCATGAAGTGGATCAAAAATAACAGCCTGTTTCCCTCCCTCATTTACCCTAGTTAAATAAGAAAAACAGCATTCAGCAGACAAATAAAGTGAAAAATATGACGAAAATCAAAGCACTAAGATGAGATCTTTCAAAGCTTTCCGTCCGTTTCTCAGCAACCAAACAAGACCCTTCCCAGAAGCAAAACAAAAAACAAAAAACTCACACACACACACACAACTAAAATAATCGATCGGAGGAAAAGAAAAATGGGATTAAAAAAAAAAAAGCAATATCAGATCAATGAAGAAGTCCTACCACGGAGAGGAGGCCAGAGGAGAAGCCGCCGCGTCAAAAAAGTAACATCAGCCCAGACCAATCTCAAAAAGCCCAGAAACACCACCTCTGTTGCTCATTCAAATCCCAATAAAGCTTAAAAACTAATTACGAGCTCCCATTGCAATAACCAAGTGTCCACGACGGCTCGTTATTTATTTAATTTTTTTAAATTTTTTGTTGAGATTTTTTTTTTTCTTTTTTGTTTAATGATGTGCTCATCTCGTCGTACTAACCGTGAAACTAGTCGGACAGAGGTGACTCGGGTCTGGTCCGGGTCTAGTTCCGGTTTTTTATGATTGGAATCGTGCACTTGAGGTTGTTGTCGCACGAGGATAGAAACACAACCCTGAGGTCAAATTCGAGTCATTTTCTGCCATTGAAAATTTTTAACTATTTTCATTTTGAAATTTATTGATTTCAAATTTATAGAATTTTGAGTTTGATTATATTTTTTTTGCTATTTTTTAAAATAAATAATAAATTGATAAGATAATAAATTATCATTTTATAAATCTTTGGTATATGAACTAAAACTTTATACAAATAGGTTATATTTTGTTAAAAAGTATTATTAACATTAATATAGCAATTGCATAATTATATATTGAAATTGATACTCTCTTTTAACATATATATATTTTTTAAAACAATTAGATATTCTTGATCTTATCATATTTATTTTGTTGGTTATATGTTTTAAATTATCTACTTAATTGCAACTTAATTTGTATACCATTTTATTTATTATTATCATTTTTTAAAATATTGCAACAAAACTTTCTTTTTTTTTTTCCTTTTTTTCAGGAAACAATGAGTGTATACTTCGTATACATGATTTAAAACTTACACATGTGAAAAAGAAAATACCAAATATTATGACATTATACAAATACCAAAGTAGTTTGAAAATTTTTTTTTCTCTCTTTTATTAATTATTCTAAGTCAACTAAAATATTTGATTTGATTCTTTCATTAATCGAAAAATTCTTAAATTTTAGTGAAAAATACAAATCACATAGTAAAGAAATAAAAAAGAAGTAAAAGAAAGAATTTAAGAAAAAAGTTTAAAATTTAGAGATAGCAAAATACTTGTAATTTAGTACTTTTTCTTCTTTTATGATGTATTTACCTTATAGTGATAAAAAAATAGATAAATTAAAATAAATTTAAATGGATTTTTATTTAATTTAATAAAAAAATTATAAGTAATTCTTTTATTTCTTTAAGATTTATCTATTATTATTATTATAGTTTTCTAATTTTTGATTTATTTCTAAATAGGGAACAAATTATATTAAATAACTAATTTTTAATTTATTTTCTTTAAAATTCTAAATTTATTTCTTTATAACTTTTGATTTTTTGTTTTTAGTATTACTTACTTTTTCAGCCATTCCTTACACCATTCATTTTTAGATCTCTGATGCTTTATTCTTACTCTTTAATTCGTTTTTCTTTTTTTACCTCATCTTTCTCTTTTTATATCTTTTTTTTTCTCAATTTTGTTTTTTTATTTTGTATCTTTTTACTTTATCTTTTGATTTCTATTTTTTCTCTCTCTCTACTATGTCTCTCTCTTTATCTTCTCTCTGTATCTTTTCCTTTCTTAAGTTGTTTATTACTAATCAAAATATATTATGTCAGATGATTTATATTCAAAATAATATTATATAAAATTTATGATAACAATATAATAATTAATATACTAAATTTAATATTAAATTTATTATTATAAGTTTTTTTTATGAAATATAAAATTTTTATGTTAATATGTAATTTTCTAATTTCTATTCAAGATCAAAATATATCATGTCTCATTGATTTATTACAAATAAATTATATATTATTATTAATTCTTTAAAAAAATCTTATTGTGACAAAAAAAAGTAAATAGACATGATGAGAAAGACAACAAACATTAAAATTAAAGTATCAAACATGAAAACTTAAAATTGAAAATTTGATAATGTAGCCAATGGATCTTTAGATTATTAAACGACATTAAATGAGTTTCTATCTTAAAAAATTAATATGTACTTAATTTATAATTATTTTTCTAAAAAATACTTATATGTTATAATTTTTTTTTATTTATCAGTAAGGAAAAAATTAAAAAGGAATTAAATTATCATTATTTTCTTCTAAAAAAGAAAAAAAATATAAAAAGGATTTAATTTTAAGTATTCGTTTTTTACTTTTTAAGAAAACATAAAAGAAATTTTTGGAGAAGGATTTTTTTCTTTTTCTCCCTTTTTCAGTTTATAAATTAAGAAATAAATCACTACATGACCAAAAAATACTTAAAATTTTCTAAATTTTCATAATAATACATATAGGTTGGTTATTTCTTTAATATCTATCCCATGAAAAGTATTCAAATATATTATTTTTATTTTATCTTTTATTTATAGTTATGAATCTTTTTTTTTACATTTATCTTCGTTTCAACTATAAAAAATAAATTACAACAACTACTATTTTTATCATAAATTTCTTATTATAATTATTCATAATGATTTATAATAAATACAATAGTTTTTTAATTTGTTTTCTTTATAATTATAAAAAGAGAGTCAGTATTATACTTTTAATGTCAATTAACATGTTTAATATTATTAATGATATTAACTTATTATTTGTATTGAACATTAGAGTTTTCATAGATAATATTAAAAATTATAATTTTTTGAGAGATTATGGACACTATTATTTATTAATAAGTATATGATCACGTATAGAAGGTTAATTTGTCTTAGAAATAAATTAAGTTTGCCAGTTGAATTATCCATACATGTATTTAAGTTAGAGAAGGAAAAAAAAAGAAAAATAAAACATGTAAATGGACTAAAGTGAAATTATGCTAAAAGAAAATTTACATTTAACATTCTATTAGCAGCATGTATTTTAAATTGTTTTTAAAAAAAAACATACTAACATTTTTTTTTGGTAAAAATTAACATCCTCTTATAAGCATTTATTAATAAATGTTGTAAACAACCACAAAAAAAACCATTATTAATGTTTAAAAAAGACTAAATTACCCTTAATTATTAATTAACAAATTTAATTATTAGAATATTTTTTATAATTAATTTAATATTATTTTTTCTTTTTATTATGATAAATCTATTTTTGTAATTAGTTATTATTTTCTTAATAGAAAATAAGATTGCATAATATATTTACATTAGTTTTTTTAACCATTTCCATTAATTTGATTAATGATGATTATTTAAAGTATATATATTTTTGTCACTTTTAAAAGATTAATATACAGATAAATTTATACTTAAATAGTAAGTAGTTTTTCCTTTTTTTATGAAAAATTAAATGATGTTTCCATTATATGAAAAAAGGAAAAATAAAAAAAGAATTAAGTTAGTTTTTGTTTTAAGAAAAAAAAAATAATAAAGAGGATTAAATTTTGAATTTTTCCCTTTTCAAGAAAACAAAAAGAAATTTTTGGAAAAAGACTTTTGTTCTCTTTTTTTTTTTCCTTTTATTTTTCTTAATTAAATTAAAGATAAACTGTCACTTAATAAAAAGAACAACCAAGACTTTCTCTTAACTTTCATTGTATATATTGTTTATTGTTTCAAGTTTTTACACGTTTATTTCTTTAAATTTCTATCCCATGAAAAGCATACAAATATATTATTTTTATTTTATATTTTATTCACATTCATCAATTTAATATTTTTTTTCATTTATTTTCATTTTAATTACAAAGATTAAGTTTTAAAAAAATTATTTTTATCATTAATTTCTTATTATAATCATTGATAATGATCTACAATGGATACAATAGTTTTTTCACTTGTTTTTTTTTTTCATTATGATGAAAGAGCAAGTACTATATTCATAATATCATTTACCATTATTAATACTATTAATGATATTGATTTATTTTCTATATTGAAAATTATAGTTTTTATAAACAATATGAAAAATTATAATTGTTTTAACATATGATGGATAAAATTATTTCATTAATAAGTATATAATTACATATGAAAGGCTAATTTGTTTTAGAAATAGGTTAATTTACAAGTTGAACTATCTATATATCTATTTAACTTATAAGGAGAAAAGAAAAATATATATATATAACATGTTAATGGATGAAAGTGAAATTAAGCTAAAACAAATTACTTTCAACATTTTATTTGTCATCTCAAAGTTTAAAGAAAAAAAAAAAGAATTATTTTTTTAACAATTAATCTACTATTAACAAAGACTAAATTTCTTTTAACTATTAATTACAAGTAATTGCGAAGTTACCATTATCAATACCTAATAGAGACTAAATTTCTCTTAACTATTAATTAATAAATTTAATTTTTAGAAGATTTTTTATACTAAATTTGAAATTGATTTTTATTTTTTTTATCTTAAGTTTATTTTTACAATTAGTTATTATCTCCTTAACAAAAAATAAGATTGTGTAATATATTTATATAAGCTTTTTTTTTCTTGCCATTTTCATTAATTTGATTAATAGTGATCATTCACAATATATATTTTATCACTTTTTAAAAATGTTATATGATGCAAATTAAAGTATGTTACATATAAATTTTCCTACAACTAAATTAGTGATAAACATTTATACCAATTATTAATTATAGATTGGATTATGAATTTTTTTTATCAAACTTTAAGAATTAAATGTTTACAGTAGTTAATGAGAAAATTTTTGCTATTTTTTTAAGAAAATAAAATTTTGACAGTATTTTCCCTTTTTTTATTTATTGAGAGTAGTATTTTTTTATTATTTTTAAGAAATTAAGAAAAAACAATTTGGTAGTATTTACATGAAAAAAATAATATAAAATAATATATTATGCATAAATATAGGTTAATCTTACAAAAGGGCCATTTATAAATCAATCTTTGCCATTTGCTAGCCCAAAAATGTTCCATAAGATCTTCTAATTATATTTATCATATGTAGATATAAGGTTCTTTTTGCATGAAAATTTCATTCAAAAACAAAGACCCACATCCACAAATAATTTAAATTGTATTACCAAAAATAATAATGTTTAGAAAATTCCTTTAAAATTTACTAAAGAATAAATTTGATAAAATGAGAAAAATTTAATTTTTTTAAACAAATAATTGTTTGCCTTTGGTAAGGCTTTTAAGAGTGAGATTGCTAGGTTTATAAGTGAAATAAATCAGGGTTTAAGGAGCTCACAAAAAGTCTCAAAGTAAGAAATTAAGATTTTCTCCTTTTTAGAGTAATATAAAATATAATCCACATGTTGTCTTAGACATCCACTTGAAAAACACACACACATACACATATATATTACTTATCCTTTAATAGGAATAAGAAAAATTATAAAGAAAAATAGAATAAGTTCGTTACCCTTTTTGAAAATATAGTCTCCTAAATCTTTTTTTTTTCTTTCTTCATCTCCAATCACATTCTTCTTTCCTCATTTAGTAAGCTACTCCCATTTATGACAAAGTTTAGTGCGTGGAATATAATTGACTAAAAATAATTTTATTCTATTTTTTGTGGTTTACTAAGAATAATATTTTTTCCCTTTTTAAGAAAATAAAAAAAAATTAAAAGGATTTTTCCCTTTATTTTATTTTTAAAAAATATATGAAGATCAGAGTAATTCATAATATTTGTTTGAGAAATTTTAATATTAATTATGTTTAATGTTCAAATAGAATTTGATTGTTGTGCTATTGCAAATAATGTAACAATTATTTGTTAAATTAAGAATAAATTTTTCATTTTTTTAAAAAAGAAAAAAAAATGAACTCAAACTATAACTATTTTATTTCCTTTTGAGAAAAAACATATTCAAGAATAATATTTTTCTTTTTCATTTTAAAACACATAAAGGGAAATTTGTAAGTCTTTTTTCACCTTTTTTTATTTTATGAAAAACGTTAAATTTGGGATTTTTTTTGTTACCTTTTAAAGAAAATTAAAAAAAAGAAGATTTTGGATAACTTTTTTTTTTCTTTTTACTCAAAAAAATGAATTTGGGAATACCTTTTCTTTTCATTTTAAAGTAAACAAAAGGGGAAAAATAAAAAAGAACTTTAATTATGAACATTTTATTTAAGAAAATAAAAGGGAGATTACAAAATTAATTTTTTTTTGTTTCATTTTAAGAAAAAAAAAAAGAAAAATTTAGGAGTAATTTTTTTAAAGAAAAATAGGTGAATTTTGAAAAAAGTTTTCTTTTTCTTTTTTCTAAAATAACAAGAAAAGGGAATTTAAGAGTAATTTTCTCATATTTATTTTCTTAAATAAAATGTTCATAATTAATTTTCTCATAATATAATTAAAGAAGAATAATTGAATTTTTCTCAATTTTAGCAATATAAATATACATCAATATTATATTTATTGAAAATACATATTTACTTGTATTTTATTTAAATAAAAAAATAAAAAACAATTTCAATTTTAAGTCTCTTTCGTTTTCCCAAAAAAAAAAAACAAATAGTATTTGAAAATAGTTTGTTTTCCTTTTTAAGAAAAAAAAAGATTTAGAAATATTTTTTTCTTTTTAAAAAGGAAAAGAGAAATTTATAATTGTTTTTCCTTTTTGAAGGATTATTTTTTTTTTCTCTCTCTCTCTCTTTAATTATGAGTATTTTTCATTATGCAAATTTTAAGAATATATTAAAAAATATTAGAATAAATTGTAATTCATATGAAATCATGATGAAGTAAATTAAGTAAATCATGTGAATATTGAAATCTTAATCTTATTAAGTTAATATTAAATATTATAAATTATAGGTTCTAATAAAAAATTAAATCAAATATTTATATATTATTAAAATTAAATTAATATTATTATATAATTATTTATTTAATTTTATTTTAATTTCATTATTATATGTGCATATGGATTTATAATATATGAGAATCTCAAAATTCAGTGCAGTATAAACATAAAAATGCAACAACCTTTTAGCACCAATATTTGTAATTCTTTCTTGAGGAAAGTTAGTTAAACTTTGGATGATAAGTTTAAGGAATGTGAATTAATTTTTTTTGTTATTACTAATAAAAATTAAATTAAATTAATGTTTTTCCTTTTAAAACTTGTATAAGATAATTGGTTTGAATATCAATATTCTTTAATTTGATTTACTAAACTCAATTATCATTATTTTACTCATAATTTTTAACATTACTACTTTCATAAACAATGAAACTTAAAAAGCTAATTATTTCTCTTAGTGTTCTAAATAGGAAAATTTTTACCTTTATTAAAGTAGACCTTTTATACTCTTTCACTTTTTATATATTATCTTAAATTTTATTATTAATTTAAAAATTAAAGTATTAATATCAAGATACAATTTAAAATATAAATTAATTATATTTTTTATTTACTATATTATTTAATAAATATTATAACATGGTGTTGAAATTAAAATGTGAAAATTTTATTGGATATAAAAAAATATTTAAAACGCTCTTAAAAAGAAAAAAAAAAATCTAAAACGGTGGGGACAGCAGTGGGACTGTTAAGTCACCCTGCATTGGACACGTGTCATGCCCTTAAAGCGTGACAGAAAGAAACAGATATATTGTTTGCTTGATTAGGGCCCACTCATCCTCGTACAATTTACCCCATTGGAGACAACCTGAACGAGAATCTTATTTGTTTACTATTTGCATTTGTCTGTTTTCAAGTTCAAATATAATAAAAAAATAAATAAATAAGAATTTAGGAAACCTATTAATATATACAGGCATTATAAAAATGAAAATTTTACTTTTTTTAATTTTTTTTTAGAATGAAAAATCCTCTTTGTTTTGGATTATCTCCATAAGTGGGGTCCGAATTTTATGACTAATTGAAAGGTGAAGAATACAAATTAAATTTTAATTTTTTAAAGTAAATTTATTATTGAAATAACTTTTATTTTAAAATATAAAAAATTTAATTATTTGACATCAATTCGTTTGATTGTTTTGAATAATTTTTAAATTTTTTTATAAAAATATAAAAATTATTTTTTTATAATCAATTAAAAATTAAAACACTAAATTGAGGTTGTTTTCTTTTTTATCTTATCAAAATTTTATTTTCTTTTTACATGAAGATTTTAAATCTAAAATTTTAAAATAAATGTTTAAATTTTAAATTACAAAAAAATCATGAAATTTTTAAAGTGGGGTGACTTTAGTAAAATATTTTTTTTCATTATTATTACTAATTTTGTTGCAATTAATCAAATCCATAAGCAAATAAATAAATACTAATTCATAGCTGTAATTATCAATTAAAAAGTAAAACCAACGAATCAAAAAAGAAAAAAAGACAAAAAATAGTTATTATAATATACAATTAAAACAAGAAGTATATAATGAGCTTTATATTGATTTTCGAGTTTCTCTCTCTCTCTCTCTCTCTCTCTCTCTACGTTTCACATCTCTTCAAATCACACCAGGTCTCTCTCTCTCTCGCTTTAGCTCTCTCTTAATGTATCTGGGTGGGGTGTGTTTTGGTTGTGTGAACAATTAGAATTACGGTGTGTAAATATGTGGCGGTGATTAGTGTGATTGGTTGGGTGTAGGTAGGGGAAGATCTGATGTACGTGCTCGTGGATCTTAATTATACTCAAGATCATGATGGCCCTTCAAAATAAAGGTCTGTTTTCCATCTGGATTTCTCTTATTTTCTTCTGTGGTCTAGTTTTTGTCATTATTATAATTAAGCTTTTTCATCTCTTTGAGTGCTGATTTCAGTTTTCCTTTTTTTGTGTTGTTTTGATGTCTTGAAACGGTCCACAGATGTGGCATTTGCCATCTTGGAGCTTTTGCTTAAATGGGGCTTTCTTGATAATGTTTACTTTTGATTATCGAAATGCACCATCGATTTTTTTGCTTTCTTTGTGTGGGTGATGGTCACTGTTTGTGTCACTTTGGTGCTGCATGTGTCGGGTAGAGTACATTTTTTTAAAAAAAATTTTCTGCTTTGTTTATGTAGTTATTATGATTTATGGCTTCAATTGTATAACAGGAATTACTTCTGAGACCGGAAAGTTTGGAATTTTTGGCTAGTGGAGGACTTGCAGTTTTGTGTTTGCCTTGGTGATGTTGGGATTTCAAGTTTAAACATGCGAGTTGTGTGGGTAAGGAATCCCACGGTGGAAGTGAGAGAAGTAAGTAATATATAAGTAGCAATGACCCATGAACCCAATGTCTTAAAATTTTGGGTTGAATTGTGACTTTTGGCAGATGGAAATTCAAGATCTGCAAGATTTTGAATTTTTGAGTAGAGGTTAAATTTATTTCAATTGTAGGCTTCTAGATGCCAAAGTTTAGATTCATCATGCTCTGGATCTTTGATCTAAACAAACCTTAGTATTGGCATGATCTTGGAATGCTAGAGGCCTTTTTCTATGTGCAGACAATAGGTAAGAATTTCAAATAGATAATGGTTTAAATTTACTTCAATTGTAGGCTTCTAGATGCCAGAGTTTAGATTCATCATGCTCTGGATGTTTAATCTAAACAAACCTTAGTATTGACATGATCATAGAATGCTAGATTTTTTTTCTTTTTTTTTTCCATGTGCAGACAATAGGTCATAATTACAAATAGCAAATTGTTTTTCTTTTTCATAATTCTGTATCATATGCGTTGGTTTGGTAGTTTTTATTTTTTTTGTCACAGTAACCTTGTGGGACTGTTTGTCCATTTTCACAAGTTCTATTGCTCACATAACAAGCTCCCTAGGTCTGATTCATGATTATTTAATTCATTAATGAACCTTTTCCTTACCATCCCTTCTACACATTTGATTATTTTCCAGCTACATACCAAAAGCAAAATCCAGTCACACCATGACAGCATCAATAGAAAAAAATTTGTCATCCAATGATATTTTTGTGTATACAGTGAGCGACAAAATAAGTACTTCAGGTAATAGCATGACCTGAAATACAAAATCAAGTCTACTCTCAGGTGCCACATGCAAATGAAACAATAAAATGTGGAAACACATGAAAGAACTGAATAAAGTATGAGTTCACAGTCTGTAGGTTTAGGTATCAACCTAGAGGGTAGGTTAAGGGGCCAGTTACAATGGTTTGAACATGTTGAAATTGGATTTACAGATAGTGAAGGGTAGATACAAGCAATAAGAGGCAGAAGAAGGATATAAAGCAGACCAATGCTGTTGCTAGCTAGAATGGTGAATTTTAATATGTTGTGTTGACGAACTCGAATAAATTTTGGTTCTAAAATAGGGTAGAACAGGGAAGAGACATATTTATCAACTCAACTATTTTGGAACCATGATTCAGTTAAGCATACAGAATTCAAATTGCCATAGGCATTTAAATGGCTAGTTGGAACTGTTGGCTCAAGAAGCAGTCTTGAGAAGTTAGCAATTCTAGAGAAAATGCCATCTGAGCAACCTTTCTTTCTTTTTGGTTTGTTTCTTTCCTTAATTTGCTTATTTTTGTGGCAAATAGGATCTTTGATGTCAACTAAGACATCCTTAATTATGCATCCAGTCCTTACAATGTCACTGATTGTCTTTAAGTTCACTATGTCATTCCAAAGCTACGTTCCCTGCTTCTTTTCCACCATATCTCTGCAATAGAATGTTCCTCTCTGCTTTTCCTGACTTTCACTTTTGCCTCTTCTTCTCCTGCTCCTCTGCCTTGTCCTTTCTTACCAAACTTTGTACAAATATTAGCTTTCTTTCTTTTGTTGTTTTTTTTTCCTTCTTTTCTGTGTTCCTTTTCCTTTGTTTGTGCTATTGTCTTTTCTAATAGTTTGTTACTGACAAACAAAAATAAGTGTCATTGACAACCTCTCTAGAATATCTGTACTCAACATTGGATGTTTTTGGTTGTCTTTACTGGATAGTTAATTATGCTTGATGATCTTGATGCTGATGGAGTTATTATAATTTTCTTTTATATAGTAATGCATGGTCTCATTTCATATTGCAGAAAATATACAAAGGAGCTGTGAGGCATCGTTAAAATGCCTCCAGCCCAAGGGGTTCCCTTATGGGAATTCAACTGAAGGTCTTCCACAGCTTAAAGAAGAAGTTAGTGCTCACCCAGGTGGGACTGCTGTGGAATCAATTCACTCATTAAATAGCAAGTTTCTTGAACTTCCAACTGGATTTCACAACAAACCCACTTACCATCATGATTTTGGCTTGTGGTCATCTTTCTATCCTGACTCTCAAAAGGCACAGCAGTTCCAAATGAATTGTTTTGGGGGCCAATATTATCCCTTTCCTATGGAACCTCAATTTCTGTGTGGCCCTTTCAATACATTCTCTCAAGCTTATCCATATGAGGTCCAGTTCCAAGATTTTCAGTACTTTGTGGTCATAGACTTTGAGGCTACTTGTGACAAGGAAAGAAATCCTCATCCCCAGGAGATAATTGAGTTTCCATCTGTCATAGTGAGCAGCCTAACTGGCCAGCTTGAAGCATGTTTCCAGACTTATGTGCGACCAACTTGCAATAAGCTGCTAAGTGATTTCTGCAAGGATCTGACCGGCATAGAGCAAATCCAGGTTCATGTGTAATTTTTTTATCACTTCTTGCTTAATTGCTTATTGAGTAGTGTTCTACTGGCAGTTGTTTGGTTGATGCTGTGGATTCTTGGCTGACATTGTGCGTCAAAGACTACTTAGTCCACTGGCACCGTTTGTATTGCACTTCTAATAGTAAAAAGTTAGTTTGCTAGATATTTTGATAGCCATTTTATTGGGCTTGGCATGATAGCAATAGGATGCAGATCTAGTATGAACTAGCTCACACAGGAGATGTCTGTGGAGAACTTAGAGCCACAACTAAGTGTGCCCCAAAAGCTCACAGGAGGACTTGATAGCGTAATGAATGGTACTTGGGTGTAATTAGCAGAAAGGAGAGAAGTCATGTCATGGACAAGCAATGGTTGCAATAAGATGGTAACGGTAGAGAGGAATTGAAAGTAGGAGTGGGATATCTTGGAGGACTCAAGAAATACTGTACAGGCAAAGAATGATGTCTTGCAAATTCTGAATATGGAGAGGTGATGGAAGGATGAAGTAGTGATTGAATTTAAATGTCTTTTGGCAAAGAGATAGGGAGGGAGGTGATGTAAGGATGATGTAATCATCAAATTTAAATATCTTTTGATAGAGAGAGAGAGAGAGAGGGGCAAGATAGTTCTTTATAGCTGTAAGGATTTGATGAGTGCAGGACAGGTAGAGAAGGCATAAGGCATATCTCTATAGGTTTGGGAGGATGGATGATCATACTTGAGACCACTAGAGGAGTTTAAGGGAGAGAAACCCCTTAATGGGTACTGCATTGAGCACACCAATGCGAAAATTTCTAGATCATCCAAGGATTGAGCTTTATTCTCAAATCCCTCCATCAGTTTCCAAATTGATGCAGAAGTAAACATCTGGAATAGTTGTATCTGTATTCTCCTTGTCCTGCATTGTTTTCATGCTTATTGACCATACTCGTAATTTTTCTTAACCATTGTCACCATATTGTCGATATTTTTTGTTTTTCACATTTATGGTGGATGCTACTCCCCATTGTTCTTGTGCTCATATGGACTAGATATGCTAATATGAGTTATATTTTAAAGTCACAATTTCATGGCGTGGAAAATTTGCAGAGTTAGGATCCAAGTTATTACACTTGATTTGTTATGTGTCTTTGGTCAAATACAGTTGACATGATTTAGATTTGGGGTTTATCAGATTTTTTTGTAGTGCATGGGGTTGATTAGACTTTGAAAAAATGGAACTTTGGTGTTGAATTATGGAATTTTGAGCTTTATGTGTTGGGTTCTGGAAGTATGTGGTGCAGTACATCTCTACAATATTATTCTCAACCTGACAAATCTGATAAAACCAAAGTGACAGAAACCTGAAACTATTGAAACCGTTATTAAGTTCATCTGATGCAGGTTGAGAAGATCTACAACTGATAAAGTTGGTTTGACTATGGCTAGCAATTCATGCAAACTAATTGCAAACAGTCATGAAATAAACCAATCTCTTCTATCCACTTTGAAATTTTGGACTGAGATTGAGAGTCAAAACTATATCATGTTATCCATAGAGTCACATAAAGGCCCTTGAAGGACCAAAGAAATTCAGAACTGCATTATAAGGGCCCAAGTCATATCTTGACAGCCCAGCATTGACAAAGGCCCAAGCCACATAGAAACACATTTATGATGGGGATTTGTCATAAAAGGTGAGAGCTTGTTGGCTTACATATCTTTGATGATGTGGAATCACCAAGGACAGTCCATGGCCAGAGGAATAGGGAACTGATACATTGGCAAGAAGAGCATTAGCAGGGGCATTGTTGTGTGCATTATAAATGGAGAGGCTACCCCCTTCATTGAGATATATTGGGATGCTTTAAAATCCACCATATATTGGGCTTACTGGCTTTTTCACGCTCAAAAACATTCAAAATTTGAAAGGTTTGCCATTGTGTGGTGTCCCAGACAAAGTCGAGTCATCAAAATCATGACCAACTGATGACTTTTCTGTGATTAGTGGGTCAGTTTCATAACCTATGACTATTGTTTTGGATTTGGAAAAATCTTTAGAACTGATGAAGCGTCACTGGTATTATGCACTTTTAAAGTACTTGGGAAAGTGAGGCACTTGTTATATTGTGGTTAGTTTACTATGTTGTACTCAATCATGTGATTTTGATTAATTACAATAGGATCAGTTCATGTTTGAGTTATGTGTTTTGAGGGGATATAACATCTTGAGAAAAGAAAATTCTATATAATTCCTCTTGCTATTATTTTTTCTGATTGAAGAGGGCTAAATAGAACAGATTTTCAGGATGAGGAAAAGTGATTTCATGTTTGTGTAGATGGTTAAAACTCTAAATTTTTTAAGAGGGCATTGGCTTGCAGTAATATTTGTGATTGTATATAAATTGTGCTTGCTTTTGCACCGGTTTAGTTGGTTGTATACCCTTGATATATATATATATATATATTATTCTGTACAATATATTTCTGTGAGTTTCCATGTTTAGGATTTGGAGCCCTCAATCTTATTCTTTATCCCTGTTTTTTTCCAGGTGGACAGAGGTGTTACCCTTAGCGAAGCACTGCTTAGGCATGACAAATGGCTTGAGAAGAAGGGGATTAAAAACGCCAACTTTGCTGTTGTGACATGGTCAAACTGGGATTGCAGGGTTATGTTGGAATCCGAGTGCCGATACAAGAAGATCAGGAAGCCTCCTTATTTTAACCGGTATGTCAGATAAAAACTTGAACTGTGCATCTGCACTTAAAATGAATTTGGCTTGTTTTCGAATCAGATTCCTACTGACAAAATTCCACTGGCACTTACTTTTGCTAGCAAATGTACTGTAGTTTTGTTTTTGGTTCTCTTTTCCTCATTAATTGTTATTTTCATGAATAAAAAATGTGCATTGAATATTTCTCATTCATATGAACCAAAAATCATTATATGGTTGTTAGGTGGATCAACTTGAAGATTCCTTTTCATGAGGTATTTGGTGGAGTAAGGTGCAATCTGAAGGAGGCTGTCGAGATGGCAGGTCTAGCATGGCAGGGCCGTGCTCATTGTGGCCTGGATGATGCCAAGAATACTGCTCGTCTGCTTGCCTTACTAATGCACATGGGGATCAAATTCTCCATCACAAACTCACTTATTTGGCAGACATCTGATGCTTCATTCCCATGGAAGCATTCCCCTGACTACATGTCCTTTTCACAACCTCAACCATACAAGCTGAAGGAATTTCCAGTTCTCCAGTATCACCCTTTCTGTTTCTGTGGAGTGAAGGGCAGCAAAGTAATGGTTCAGAAGCCTGGACCAAAGCATGGGAACTTCTTCTTTTGCTGTGGGAACTGGACTGCTACTAGAGGCGCCCACTGTCAGTACTTTGAATGGGCATCTCCCTGACGTATATTACGGAAGCTTGCATGCCATGCCTGAACCATTTGGCTTGGCTGTCTGCTTCTGAAGAATCGTATAAATAGTTAGCTCGATTGCTTCTAAGAGTGTCTGATGAAGAACGAAGTAGGGAGCTACTACCTGTAAAGCTGACTTGTTGGCAGGAGAACATATTGGGAATGTGAGGAATGGGTAATTAGGAATATGGGTTTATGCATGGTTGGACATGCTAAATTATGGTATATCATAAATAACCTGTGGGACTGTGACTCTTTGGCCTCCTATGCATTTCTAACGGTATATCCCATTTGCTGATCTTTTTCCTGTGTCTTTGCCATGCTCCTGGATGTTCTATATATCTGGATTGCGTATGGTTTGGACAAATCTCTTGTCGTGTGTTGCCTACCCAGGATTTTTGTGTTAGTAATTGCCGACCACAATTAAAAATATAAAGAATAAGAAGATACTTACTATTAAAAACAAAAGTTAATATATTTAAGCCAAACAAAATATCTATAATTTATTGGAACAAGCTGCAAAATAGCCTTAAGGTTCGCCATCAGCCATTGCTAGGCAGAGTTATCAAAACTATTTATGTATTAGGAAAATTAATGAGCATTCTATCAGGAATTACAATTATGAAAAATGGAGGCAAATGATCACTACTTTAGCTGACTTATAAAGCAAGAGCTTGGATTACAAAATCGACAATATTACATGGGGCAAACAACAATTTGCATGGAAAAGGAGAGACATTCAAATGGGGGAAGAGGAAACTTGCTGAAGAAGACTCTATTGATAAAGTAAACATATCCCATAATGATTATATGTTATACAAGAAAAGAGTAAGGTTTGCAGCAAGAGATGTTAGCACCATAAATCGAAGATTAAGATGATGGTTAAAACAATGATTTACAAACAAAATGGAATACCATAGATATATTTGTGAAAAACAAATAGAATATGTCAAAAAAGATTTATTAAAGGTAAAAAGAAAACTTGCATGCTTTTTAATTTAGTTTATTTTTAGACCAACTTAATCTAAATAAAGTTTATTTTAATTATTTTAGGTTACTTGAATAGTATTAGTTAGTCAAAAAATCGTTGTTCAAGTTATTAAAAATGAAAGATTGGTCTTAATAAATGATCCTAGTACTAAAAATAAGCTTAAAACAAAGTCAATAAATAATACCTAGATTAACTAAGTCTTTTTGTAAAATGGTATTTAGACTTTAATAACCGAATATTGTATACAGTTAAAATAGAAAAAGAATTACAAAATTAAAATATAGCTAAAAAATAAAAATAAATATTTACAAAATAAGAACATTTGATAAAATATCTCAAATATCATTTTTAATGTCATAAATAGGATAAAATTTAAAAAATGGTATACAAAAGTGAATTTAATAACAAAAGATGAATATCATATGAATTTAATAGTTTTAGTGAACTCCTATTTCAATAATAATTTCATATAAGAAGGCATTATTTAGGATAAATATTATGAAAAAATTACTCAAATATTAAGAAGCCAATGATGAAAAATTAAAAATTAATTATAAATTATCAATTACTTATATATGTAAAGGTGATATATGCTTTAAAAATACTTTGATATTAGTGAAAGATTCAAGTCAATTATTAATTCTATAAACACCTTTTCTAATACAAAGTTATATTTTTAAAGTAAATTTATAAGAAATAGTTACTACAATAGGCAATAAAGAAAATTTTTTAAAATTTATATCTAAACTAAAAATGTCTAAGATTAATTTATTAGAAAATATATCAATATTTAAGTAATTAATGTTAATAAAAAAGTTACATTTTTTAAATCAAGAAATAAATTATAAAAAAATAAAAGAAGATATACAAAAAGAAGAAAATCAACAAATTGTTAAAGGTTTTCACAAAAAATTTAATTATAAAGTTTGTGCAGAGATACCAATAACTTTTTGAAATAAAAAAGATACATATTGTAAAATTACCATATATAAAAAATTTTGATGAGAAAATATTCCTATTAAAGTAAGACCTATACAAATGAATAAAAAATTATTAGAATGTTTTAAGACAAAATTAACAAATTATTAAACAAGGGAATAATTAGATTAAGTAAGTCAATTTGATTATGTTTTTTTAATGATAATAATCAAACATACATAAAAAGAGGTATATAAGAACTGGTAATAAATTACAAACTATTATATAAAGTATTCGAATGAATTAAATATCATATTTCTAGTAAAAGAGAGACTTAATCAAAAAATTAATAAAAGTAATTATATTTTTAAATTTGATATGAACTTTAACATTCATGAATAAAAATAGATGAAAAAGATAAATACAAAATTACTTTCATTATACCCTTAAATATTATGAATAAAATGTTATATTATTTTGACTTAAAAACACACCATATAAATTTCAAAATGTTATAAATGATATATTTATTTTATATATAAAATTTATAATTATTTATACAAATAATGTATTAGTATTCTCAATGTTATCTTAATAAATTTCATAATATTATTAAAAATAATGGATTAGTAATTTTTGCAAAAAAACTACAAGTTATGTTAAGTCAAGATTAGATTCTTATGATATATTATTTATTAGAAAATAATTAAACCTATTATTAGATCTATAAAATTTGCTAATAAACTTCCTAATGAAATAAAAAATAGACAACAATTAAAAAAAATTTATTCCTAGTTTTAGAACTATATGTCTTCCTTCACATAAAAGTTTAAGGAAAAGTCCTAATGAGTGGAATGATAAAATGACACAAGTTGTATTAAAAATAAAATCATTAATCAAATCTTTGCCATATCTGGGAATCCTGGTCTTAATGCCTTTTTAATAATAAAAACTAATACTTCATATTTAGGATACGGAGGGAATATTAAAATAAATGGTTGATAATAAAGAGTTTTTATAAAATACTAATATGGATTTTGACAAGGATCACAAATTAATTATTTAATTATTAAAAAGGAGATTTTAAATATTGTTTTATATGTTATGCCATTTCAAGATGACATTTTTAACAAAAACCTTTTACCTTACATTGATTGTTAATTAGCAAAGTTTATTTTAGAAAAAGGTGTTAAAATTTTGATTTCTGGATAAATCTTTGCATAATGACGAGCTTTACTTTCTAACTTTGGTTTTGAGATTGAGTTCGTTGAAAGCAATTCTAATTTTTAATATCATTTTAAAAATTAAAAACTTAAAATAGAATAATTAAAAAATATATATTGATATAATAAAACAAAAATAAGACATTAATGGACAATAAGCAAACCCAAAAAATCATGATATTAAAGTATAATTTTTAAATGTTTCATTGATATATATATCTTACAATATTCTAATAAGTCTTTATTTATTTGTATAAATTTTTCTTTCGTAGAAAAACTTTTTTCATTGAAATCCTTTTTATATGTAATAATTTTACAATGTGCTTTTTATCATTATTTTTGCAGAAACTTCATTACCAAATATTTTTGTAAAAAAAGTTTAACAATTTGATTATTTTCTTCTAGTTTTTTTTTATAATTTATTTATTGGTTAAAAAAATGTATTTTTTTTTTTTTTTTGCAACGAATCTTCATAAGATGGAAAACTTTACTTTCTAACTTTAATTTTGAAATTGAGTTTATAAAATTTAATTTTAATTGTTTACGTGATTTTCTTTCTAAAACATTTCTCAAAAATCATATACAATTATTAAGATGAGTGCTAAATTACAAAAGAATCCTTTAAGACGATTTAATATAAAGGTTCCTAACAAAGATTATCATATAATAATAAGTTTAAAGTATTAATTCAATTACCCCCAACAAATTTTAAACCTTCCAAAAAATTACTAAGAGGCTCTACAGTTAAGATTAAAAGCATATCCCTCAATTGTTATTACTAAATCATCTTAACCTATTGCACCTTCTTTATACTGTTAAGCCAATTCTTATTGCTATAACTTCTCAACCCATTTCTTTTTCATCATCTGTTAAACAAACTCTCACTTCTCCAAAATATTTAATTAAACCTATAAAAATCCTTAGTTATTTATTAGAAAAAGTCAAATTACTAACTCATACTTTAATAATGAATATTCAAATTATTGACTAAATATAATCGAGCAACTTTATAGTTAGGAAGACATAACTTTTAAGAAGAAATGATCTGTATGTAATAATGTTAAATAATGTAAACAATGACATTACTATAAAATTATTAAGATCCTCACGTAAAATCTTAGGAATTTTAAAATCTTTATAGTTTAAAAATCGTAAATATAAATAGTTTGATCTCATAGAGAAAAAAGAAGGGTCAAATAAAGAGTTTCTCTTGAAATTTTTATTCAATATCTTCTCCTTCCTTATAAGTTGTTATCATTTTATTAATAAATTTATTTTTTATTATTTGTTCACATTTGTATATTTTCTTTCATACTTTCATCGGTTTTTAAATTCTTGCCAAATTGGATTTCAAAATAATAAACAATATTTACTTGCTTTTATACTTGAGTGTAGTAATTACAATTTTCTTAGGAATTATTGAAAATCACGACATAATGATATTAGAGCCTATATATTGGGAAGTACATAAAATTGATTGATTATATTTGATCTATAATCTGAGTCTTCGTTATTAAAGTATGAATCAACAGTCTAACTTTCGCTCTCATCATTAAACATTAGTGATACTATTTCTTTAACCTTTTCTTGTAATTTTCAGGGAATGAGCTTGATGCTAAAGAGGTCTTAATTTTACTTTTAGTAGGAAGATTCTATTTACGGTTTGGTTTGTTGGGTAACAACTCCTAGCCACTGTCTAATACTAACTTGTCCTACTAATATGGGAGGATAAGGAGCAAAATATTCTTTTTCAATTGAATAATTCCATATAAAGATTTATGGTATTTTAAATGTGATGAAACAAGAAAATAATTAGGAGGAAAATCTGTCATTCAATGCTGGTAATTTTAATTTTTTACTTTGATTTTCTTTTCAGAAAATTTTTCAAAAACCTTGAACATTTATTAAAACAAGATCGTCACCTAATGGCGCAGGGAAGCCCACTTTATTCTCAAACCTGGTGGGTTTTGGTCAACAACGGCATTCCACCTGATAGGTGTTTTTGGATCGTGGGCTTCAGGTAGCTTACTGGATATTACTGACATATTCCCCCTTTGCATACATTGCATGTTCTGCACATGGAACATAGAGATAGTTTTTGTCAGTACATTGGTTTGGTTATACTTTTGCTGGACTAGGACTTAGCACAAGCATGATCAGGATGGCTTTGTTATGAATTCTGCCTTCTTTGATATTCACATCACCTTCCTGTTTCTAAGTTAATTTCAAATTTTCTTTTAGTTGAAAAGGTTTAATTGAAAAATAAAAAATTCACACCAAATTCAAGCATAACTAGGCTGATTGCAAGAACCGATTTCAATGACTTCAAAGCCTCAAAAGTATTAGATGAACACAGGGAGAACCAGCCTCAAGCAGCATAAAAACACAGACAAATATTTCATTAAATTAAGTTAGAGCCAAATTTCCAAGTTAAGTTTGGGACCTAGGATCCGCCATAACTCACTGGGAATGGCGGCAGCTCCCGCTAGTACAACAACCTGTGCCATATGCCATACAAATGATAAAAGAAAAAAAAGTGGTGGCAGCTATTTACAGACTACTGGTTAAATGTGCAGTGCAACCATTAAGGGTCTGGCTGCTCAGATTTCGGAAGCACAGCTGGTAAGGTAGCACAACTCACTTTTTGCAGGCAAAGGCTGTTGGCAACCGTCGAATCACTAACCAAGCCAACGTCAACATTGTCAAAATTGAGTGTGCCTCTGATCATCCGATTACTGGCAAAAGGACAACAACCAAAGAATATCATTTCTCTAGAACGGAATGTGATGAAGAAACAGACTTCACTGCAAAGGCTGTTGCTGATGAAGGAAAACATACCCATTCAGACGGTTATTAATTGTAGTCAGGTCTTTTGAGGGGCTCTGATAAGCATGAGTGCTCTCTCCAACACAGGCATAATAACTTATGGAACTGCTCGAGATTAATGCATCCTTCTATAAAACATAATACAAGATCAAGTTATATGTGCCAACAAACAAGTCCAAACGCTCCATTTGCTTCCATAAATGGAATACATCGAAATTAGTAACCGGGCCAATAACCTATGTCAACAATAAAATTATCCTGCAGACATCAAGCCTGTAATCTCACAAAAGCTGAATGGGTAGGTTCCAAAATTAACAATTTTTTCATATTTTTGGGCTAATTTCTTTTAACTATCTACTCACTTAAAAATCTCCTATGCACTTTTTCCAGTGGTAACTGATGCAAACAGGGAAGTCCTCATCAACATTCAACACCAGGATCCTGATGTTTAATCACTAATGAAACAGGAGTCACAAGTTGCTCCACAAAATTTCTACATCTTCTTTCAGCAGGATAATTAAATATGCAAAATTTACCTAATTTTCATGCAAATAATTAAAAGACAAGAAAACATAAATCTTAAAACAGCTGAGAAGCAAAAGGGCACCTTGGATGTCCGCAATGGGGAGACATACACATTATGTGACGAAGAGACTTTCCTCGGGGACATGTCAGGGAGACTTGGAAAAGGGGATATTTTTGGTGATGCAGGAGACTGACCTAAGTGGCCTGTAGAGGGGAAGAAAAAGGCAAGTGAAGCAGTAGCTTTGAAAAGCAAGACCAAGAATAAAATTGAGAGTTGCATAGGTTCTTAAGATATTACCATTTCTATTGTTGCCATTTTTATCGTTGCTGACTTCAGGATCCTGGTTGGCTTTTGTAGTTGTTCCACTAGAATCAACCTCCATTAGTAAAGTCTTTGCAGCAGGAAGAAATATCTCATTGTAAAACCTAATAATACCAACATGATCCTGCCCTTTCCTCTGTTTTTAGAGCATTCAAACAATTATAACATATTGCCAAACATGACAATGGAGGTAGGGGAGTAAAGAATCCAAGGCATACCACACTGAGGTGTGTTGATGACTGGTCAACAAATACAGCATCAAAAACTTGTGATTTACATTGTGGTTGCTTGCTGTAGTTGTAGATGATTTGCTTGAAGGTTAGATTCATTTTAGAAACCTGCAATCAATACATGAAGATGAGTTGTGCAAATACAGAGTATTATTTGAACATTAAGACAAAAAGCTCAAAGATAACTAACGCCAAACCTTTACAATTCCATAGAAACAACAAAGGATTATCTGGTCAATATGGCGGTTAAAGAAGAGAGATGTATGTTGAATAAGTATTCGTTGAAATAGGTGATAGACATTCTCTCTTATATGCTGCAGAGACTGTGGTAGCCTTTCCGCCATACCATGGATTCTGACAGCAGCCAACTTATTGACCTAGGGAGGACAGAAATAAGAGAAATAAATAGTATTGGAACATAACTTCATTGTGTAAATAAAATAGGTCTTAGTCCAATGCAAAAGTGGTAGCCTTTCTGCCTCAACAGCTCTATTGTTATATGTTGTGGACAGTTTACATGGGCAATTTCATAACTTCCACTTCATATGAAGCTAAAACCCACTTCAATCACTTTCAGCTCATAAATGCAGCTGAAACCCAGGCAACCAGGAGATCAGCCTACCTGTGCTCATCTATACCACTAGCCAGTCACAAACACAAAAGCTGCATGAATCTGCTCATCTATACCACTAACCAATCATAAAAGCTACATGACTCAGCCAACTCATAGAGCCTAGAATTGTAGCTATCCAGATGCCTTCTTAGCCTAGCACACCCAAATCCAAAATTGGGAAAAAACAAAAAAGGGAAATGAATTCAATGATAAAAAATTTCCCATCATGCAACTACAGACCCAAATTTGTTGAGTGATTGAACCAGTGACAATTTAACATTAAGACAACGTGCACATTACCTTGCTAAAGAATATATTAATCCCCGTTTCTGCACAAGTTTCCCCCTCTCTGCCAAGGTTTGGACGTGTTGGACTGTAGTAAACTCATGATCAGGGGAAAGAAAGAAGCATAGCCACCAAGACATCTAGAAATGCAACTTTATATTCCTTCAAAATACAAACATTACCTGGCAAATGCTGACTGCAAAGGAGGTGGCGGTAGCATTGATTTAATGTTACCATAGACCAATGAACAATCCTTCACAGGTGATGTGAAGGAGTTACGCTCAACTAGCGCACTTCGATACTCTCTGCATGGCCTCTTTGGAGACTTGAGATCACCATTCTGACCTGAATAATGATGGTGAAAGGCATCCAATGTAAGAAAACATTAATCTAGGTTAACCTTGGGTGCTAATCAACACTTTACATGCAGTTGTCCTTGAAAATATCAAATAATAACATATGTGTGCGCACACCCGTGCATGGGGGGGGGGAGGAGGAGGAATGGAAGGAGGGGGAGTTAGGGGGGAAGAGAGAGAGAGAGCCAGGGGCAACTAGCCATTAACTGGAGATATTTCATGGTCATGCATATTAGACACAGATGACAGACCTCCAGGAGTTAAGTTCATATGCAAGGCAATTGCATCTAGAGAGGGCATTGGCTCTGCTGACAATTTCAGACGAGTTATCTCCTCAGACAATGCTGGTTTTGCAACTGTCAAAGAATTGTACATTGAGGAGCCCTTTTCCCACACCATACTCTCCAACAGTTGTTCTTCCAAAGAATTCAGGTGCCGCCTCAACTCCCTTGGAAGAGATTCCTCATGCCTAATGAAACTCTCTATTACCTTGCTAAGATCAAAAGCTGTGATACCAGTCCTCTCTAAAACTGCAGGAAACAACACTGTGATGGTCTTATGTGTTGCTAGAATGAGTTCAGCAGAACATGCAAGCATACACCTGTGGAACCTCTCATTAGTTAACAAAGAGGTCAAATTAGTTGCCTGCAATATTTGGGCCTCTGCCACACACATTGCTTCTAAAACCCTATAATATAGCTTGAGTGCCTCTAGTCTTCGTTGTTGTAGCCATGTGTCATCCATAAGGTTAGTTCTTTGCAGGCTTCCAGTTGCACAAATCTCACCTAGAGCACTACTTGGAAATATAGCTTCCAGTATTATATGTGCCCGGCGTGTCACATCTTTAGCTACATCCCTGTCACAAGACATCAGAAACTGCTTCAGCTGTGCTGATGGGCTTGAGGATAGGGGAGAAATGACAGTTCGAAGCCACTTTGCAGTTGTCATTGCCGTGCTTACTGGTGTAGTAGCCAACTTTGAGTTTGCACCAACAAGAATACCATTTACATGAGTTGTGGGCGAATGATGTGGGGAGAGTGGACTTGTAATGTCTTTTGTTGGCGATGACATTGAGTCAAATTTTCTCTACAACAAAAGAGGGCATACAAAACAAACGAATGAAGTCTAAATGAAATAAGAGCAACCATAAACATCTGAATCATTATCTGAAATATAGGGCTTTCAAAATGCACAAAAAATAAAAAAAAAACCTTGGTATTATCAGTATCACCACCATATTGCCTTCCCAACCAAAGTAAGCTGTCTTCCTCATGAATAAATTCTCTCTCATCCAATTCGCACTTGTAACAAATTGCTTCATCATAATCCCTCTCTAAAATATTCAAATTGGATTGCAGAGAAGATTCTTCCATTAAATCGTCAAAATAGATCAAACCATCTGCATCAAACAGAATTGGAAATCAGAAGGCATTGGAAGTATGTGACCCATACTAAAAACCCATAATAACCACTGAGAGAACTTTTCAAAGTACCTGTGTTGAGATTTACTAGGTTTTCCTTTTTGCACTCAGATGCAAAATTAGGCTTTTTCTTCAAGACATTAGTGATTAAATTATTAGTCTTCTCCATCATTTTCAGCAACTCATCTTCTGAAATGCCATGCCCATATGTTTTGCAAAGAGATGCAAGCAAGTTAACCCCTTTATCGCCTTTCTTCACTGAACAAGAAAAATATATCAATTAAAGATTTCCAGAAAAAGATCTCAAAAAGGAAAAGACAATTCCAGTTTTAGCTTTCAAAAGAACCAGACCATTACCGAACAACCGAGTATCGTTGAAGCTGAATTTTCTGAATCCCATTGGAATGTGAATAATCAAAACAGCCTGAAAAATATTCCATTTCTTGGTAAGAGAAAGCATGCCATAACATCAAATAACCATATTAGAAGCACTAGCAACTTGTAGAACAGAATTATCTGATTGAAGTGCTAAGACTAAAGCATACAGTTCGGAAAGTTTATAATCTTCAGTCTCTCCTTTACACAACCGTTGTTTCAAACAAGACATAGCTTTTATAATGTACAAACAGTACAAGCCTATGCCTTGACCAATAGGCAATTATACCAGCATGGCAGTACCAGGAATTGATGGGAAAAGAAAATCAGACTAACCAGAACAGAAACCAAACCATTTGTACATGTCACTAGATCGGTGAAACGACTGAATGCATGGACACGAAGTGCCAAAAACAGCAACCATCCAAACCGATGATAGACTGACATGTAGGCAGTGTCACTGGAAACTGCTAACTGCTTCTCAGAATTTGTATTGCTCAGCAAGAAAAGTTCCCGATACACACGTTTATAATGTCTGGTATCATTAAATGATAACATGCTTAATTAAAAGCAACAAAATTATAGAGTTAAAAAAAAAATGAAAGCACAATATAGAAATAAATAAATGGCTCAAACTTGTTAGTAGGTGAGCTACAGAAAAACAAGGGGCTGAAATTCATATGTAAATGATCTATGATGCACTTCTGAAAACACCACACAAACCCAACTGCAAACACAGCTGCCAACACACACAAATACAACCTGAGAGAGTGCGATTTACATAGACACATGATTGGGAATTTTATCAGTATATTGAATAATCAGAGATCAGAAATGCAAAGTTTTTACAAAGCAAGGGCATGATGATAAGAATCTGAGAGTTGCATACATTGCGTGCATAAAATAACCATATATATCAATAATATTTCTTCATATTCAAGTTCACATGTCTGTCATCATAACTGCAACCAGCAGATTCAGTATAGATCACTAACAGAAGTAGAAAAAAGGCAGCTTTCAGAGTTCACTGTACCATTTCTCTCTCAGAATTTCCCCTTAAATTTCTAACTAAATCAATACGATGTAGAATTCCATAAAAGACAACATCCCTGAGGCATTGGTTGGACTAGATGCAATTGCATATCATCAAAATTACGATAAATTTGCATGCACAGTCAACAGATTTTAATTTGCTAGAATGCAAAAGAAAAGAGAGAGAGGAAAAGGATGATCATGTCCACTTATTATTGGCATCTAACTAGAATATTGATAGAACCAAAACCAGTGCTAACTTACATGAGGCTAAAGTATCAACTAATATGTATGCACAATTTTAAGTGGTTTAGCAAGCTTCCCTAGTCCTATTATTATTCCTTTTCTTCCATTACACCAGTATTAGCTACTAAGCCCTGTTTATTCAAAATAGGGAACAAGTCTAGGAATTGACAACACGATCCTAGTATAAGCTTTGCAGAATATAATTTCATACATCCAATCAGGAAAAAAGTAAAATAGACAGGCAGAAACCGTGGTTTGTGAAGGCTAAGTTCAAGATAATGCTCATCTACTAAGGGATGCCTACATAAAAGATCAAGCAGCCGACCAACAAAGAACTAAAATTTGTGGCAAGAACTAGAGCGTCATATGCGAAGACCATGATATGAATACACACCTGCTCAAATTGCTCAACTGCTCGAAATTAGCTTGCAACTCCTTTGCCTAGCATGAAGAAAACGAGCACAAGTGCATGATTACATATTTCAAACAAGACCCCACCCTGATGGAACTCGGATTAAAATATGACCGTGAATCTTGGCCTATCAGTACCTCAAGTCTCTTTTCCCAATCCGTGCCATACTCAGTACTTATAATTGGACCAGCCTTGATCACAAACTGAGGAAGCTCCCTAAAAAATCCCATGATGCTGCAGCAACAAATAAAGGAAAATGCGTCCAATTAGAAAACAGCAGTTCAGAGCAGTGTGAGCCTACATTCAAATGCATATTTTATCTCGGAAAAAAATAAATAAATAAAGAAAAACACACTTCAGCTGGGAAGTTCTCAGTATTTGGCATAACGTGGGACCATTATAGTTGAGCCGCTGCAGCTCATCATCTCTTTTCTTCTCACTCAGCTTCTTGACAGAGTACAAGACAAATGCAAACCAAAATTTTTCTGCTTCTTCCAACTAATTCATAAGAACTTCAACTAAATCAGTTCAAGGTAATTACACACACAAAATAAATAAAATAATAATAAATAAAATAAAATAAAATAAAGCGTACAGATCGGTTCCCAATGGCCGAAACATTTGATGATAAAAGATGCTTTGTTTCTCTCAAAAGCTTTGTAGCTTGTTCACACGTTTTCTCATCCAATGATAATCCACTCTGCCACCAAGCCCATAGTCAGTTGAATTAAACAAAACCAAAAAAAAAGAAAAACCTATAATTGATGAAATCAACAACAACAACATATCTGAACAACAGCATTTACCTGAAAAGCTTATTAAAAAAAATAAAAAAATAGAAAGAAAAAATCAATTGTACCTTGCAAAATTCGGAGAACCGTAATTCAGTACCATGAAATTCAATCCTGTCATCATTATGTGAATGACTGGCTGATGTAGTCGAAGGCTTGTTGGTATCCTCCATGTTATCTCTCATCAGGCACCAACTGCAACTTTAACTAAACAATTACTGCCGTGTGATAATTGGCTATCGATTCACTCGGTTTTCTATTTCTGCCACCACTATTCCATGGATTGTGTGTCACACACAGACTGTTGGAATTCCTTCGTACGACATTCATCGGACGACAAGAGAAGAAGAAGAAGATGATGATGATGATGATGATCAGCAGAGAACATCGAGCTTAACTTTCTGAGAAATATGTATGGATTTATATGTAAAATTACGAATGTATCCCTAAGTGGGCCCTATTTGGCGCGAGACCTCGTCGATTTCCCGCCACACCAAACAGACACTGTTTAAGTCATTATTATTAAGATTAAAGCTAAATTAAATTGCCTTTTTTTAAAAAAAAAAAAAACAAAAGTCAAATCAATATTCAATACTTCGAGTTAGGCCTGCCAATAGTCAAATTAAGAAAAAAAAACAGAGAGAATTTAATAAAAGAAATAAAACTTTATAAAATTAATATATATATATATATATATATATAAATTATTTACACCATTTAAAATTCTTTATTTTGTGAGAATGGAAAAAGAAAACAATGATTTTCTTTAAGAATGATAATTGTAATTTGTTATTTTTTTAATCACAAAAAGATGTTTTTCGATTGTTGTGGTAAGTAGGTCCTAACAAATTTATATATTTATTAAATCTATTTAATTTTATTTATATAAGACATATGCTTTGTCTCTTGACCGAATAATGCACCAGCGCATCGATAATGTCTCTAACAATTTATATTGGTTGAAGTTTTTTAAATTAATAATTTCACAATTTTATATTTTGAGTGAAAATAAAAGATAATTTTTGAGAGGGTAAAAGAATTAAAAAATAACATAAAAATATGATTGGTGGGGCCGAGTGGAGGCAACTGCCCCACCGCTTTTCCCTTTCAACGACTCTAACCAGGCTATTTATTGAGCGTGGTTGATATGAGTTTAAATGTTTATGTTATTTTAAAAATATTTCTATTTTGAAAAAAATTAAAAATTTTATTTTTTGTAAAAAGAGTATTTTTTAAATAAATTATTTAACTCTTTTGTAAAAACAAGTTAGCTTTTTTAATAGAATTTTTTAACTTGTTATATAAAATAAATATGCACCTTGTACATATAATTAGACATTATCGCTGAAAAAAAAAAAGAATTTAACTTCGTTGAGTCTCGCTTTTTTTATTTTACCCGATTATATGTATTTTTTTTTAATTTTTATTATTACTCCTATTTTATTTAACTATTGTTTATCTTAAATTGTCGCAATAGTGTATTTTAATATAAAGTACATATAATTAGTTTTGTTTGTGTGAGACTTCTCTTAAATTTTCAAATTAGAAAAAATTAAGTTTAAATTCTGTGTTGCTTGAATTCAGAATATTTAATAAAAAATATTAAAATAATAAAATTTAAATTATATTTCAATTAAACTAATTTTTGCTTAATATAAATTTGTAAAAATTAGTTGAATACAATTAAAATTAATTTGATTATTGACTATAATTAATCTTGTTATAAATTAATGAAATTTGTCTTTTCTATCGCAAGTATATACAAAATCTATTTATTAAAATTGCATGTTGTGTATAGTGTTTTGTAGTGTGATATTAAAAAATAAAAGTTTTCAAGGGTAATTAAAAAAATAAGTGTTCATTTTTATTATGCAAAACAAATAACAAGTACATATTAACTTATGGCTCATTTGGCCATCTTATTAGATTTTCGAAGTTAATTTTTGATGTATAATATTCTAAATATATTATTTGTTGTTTGTCTTACGGAGTTTATAGTTTATTTTTATTTTTTCTTAGAATAATTTTTTAAGTAATTATTATACGTATATAATTTATTATTAATAACTTGATAAAGTATGATATATTTTTACCTTAAATATGAATTAAAAAAGTCCACACTAATATAAAAGGTATATAGATTGTAACAAATACTTATACTAATAAATTTAATACTAATTTTAGTACATTAATTATTATATTAATTTCATAATTTTTGTATAATATTATTTTGAATATAAATTATTTAAAGCAATTAACTTTGATTAGCAATTACAAACTAAAGGAAGAAAATATATGGAGAGAAAGACTGATTATAGAGAATGACCTAAAAATAAAGTAAAGTAAAGAAAGACAAAATAAAAAGAGAAAAAACAAAGTATGAGAGAAATTAAGATAAATGGTATAAAAAAGGATTAAAAAATAAATGTTACCAAAAACTAGAAATAATCTATAAAGATAAGTAATATAGGTAGGAATTTAGAAAAATAGATAATATCAAAAATTAGAAATCATCTTTTTATGGTTTTTAAAAGGTGAACTTTTTTTAAAGATAATTTCAGAATTTGAAAATAAAACAAAATAAAAAATTAACTATCAACCATAATTTCTATTATCAATCTAAAAATAAATCAAAAATTAAAAATTGCAGTAATACTGAATAGACCCTAAATGAATAGATTATCAATGCTTTTCCTTTTGATCACTTGGAAAACTTGGCAAAAATTTTTAATTTCTAATCTTGCACAAAAAATAAATTAATAAACATTAAGAAAAGTGTCTTTTCGGATTGGAAAAAATAAAAATAACATTTAAAATAAAAAATTCATTTGTGAAATGAATATAAAATTGGAATATTATTACAACTATATGATCATAGAGTTGTTTATATTAGCATATACACATAAAATAAGATAATTTTGACAACGTTAAAGAAAAGAAAAGTACTAAAGGTATAGAGTCATTAAGTTAAATAGGGTAGCAACAATTTTATTATTAAAGTTCTATAGATTTTCAACATTTTTATGAGTAATATTTGAAGTAGCAAATTGGTCATTGAGATAAGAAATGAATAAAGCACCATGTGATTATCATTCCCTATAAGCTCATTAAATAACTTTCTTACATAATAATGCTTTTCCTCCTCAACTTCCACCTTCACAATCTCCTCTTCCTCTTTCATGCCTCTGAACTAAACATAATCAACAACTAGATTTAGTTAAATCATTTAAAGTGTATATTACAATTTGTTTTAAAGCATAATTAGACCCAAAATCATATATATATATATGGATTAAGTTAAAATTTCCAACATAGTGTTTGTAAAGTAAAAGATTTAGATTTGAAGGAGAAAGTAGGTTAGGATGATCTTAGGCAATGGTGTAGGCATTCTTTTCATTAGGAAAATTTAACTTGAATTTTTAGCCTTATATTCTGTGGGTTTGTTTATTGTAGGCTTGAGCCACTTTTTCAACGATATTGAAGGTGCCTAGCTAAATGAAAACTCCTTTCCTTGGCTCATAAATCTTAGTTACCAATTTTTTCCTAAGGGAATTATTTAATTCCTCTATAAAGGTTCTTCCTTTACCTCTTGTTAGCTTCTTTTATTACTTTTTTGTTGTTAGCTATTTTCATGAGTCAACATAAATAAAGAGGAAAAGTGATTGAAAATCATTATAGGGATCAATTTAAAACTTGAAGATAATTGGATCCATTTTAGAATGAGCATTTTGCTCAGTGGATTAAGTCTTAATAATACTTTGTTAAAATTTGAGAAACACTATAATACCACTTGTTAACTATAAAATTACTCTGATATCACTTGATAGATATAATTGCCAGGGTATTTTGAAGAGAAAAGGAGGAAAGAGTTTATAGTAGAAAATTGCTTGAATTCTTTATTTTGATTCCTTCTTTTTTTTTTTACTTCACTCTCCTTTTTCTTTCTCTCTCTTTTAGTTACTTTCTCTTATAGGGTACATTATATTGTCTTCTTTAGAATAGACCTTTTGCATATTTGAGACTTAGATATATGTAATTATTCATTATGTCGATTGTCTATACAATAAATTTTATAATAATTTTTTGTTTTAATCAAAATTTTATTAGAATATATTTGTATTTTAAGTTCATGTATTTGAATATCAAGATTTATGTATTTAAACTTTAAGTTCATTTATACAAACTTTTAGGTTTAATGACCACACTTTAACACTCCTTTTTAATTGTTAAAGTTTGAAATTTATTTTGTTTTACAATAGTTAAATTGGTATTTTTTAAAAAGTGTTATTTTATGTTTATGAATTTTTTTTTCCTTTTATGAAAATTGAACTTCTTCTCTAGATATTTGCTGCTTAAGTCTTTTAGTGGCATTTCTTTATTGGGCATTTGAAGTTTAAGCCTTTTAGTGACACTTTTCATTAGGTTTTATTTTGCTCAAACTTTTTATTAGCTCTTCTTCTGCAAAACTTTCCTATTTGAACTTTTTAAGAGGTGCTACACCTTTTTACTAGACTTTCTTTTGCTTGGGCTTTCTAAAAGGAATATATGTACTTTTTTGTGTTTTTTTTTGTTTTGAAAATTTTCATTATTGTGTAGTTAAATTCATAAAGTTAGAGATTTTGGTTTTGGTTTGGTGTGAAAAAATCTACTCACTTTTATTATTGATGTTCTTTTTCTCCTCATTAAGTTATGTCCTTGCTTTTGGTATCCTATATTCTTATTCAAAAATATTTCATAACTCATGAATTATGAAGAATGCTCAAATGCTTAGTTGAACTAGTGGTAGAGGATGCAATGGTTGAATTGCTAGAACTTATTGAGGCTACATCTATGTTTGACAATGTCATTAGTTCAATTGGTAGTGTTTGATTTATTTTTGACCTTTTTTTTGTTCTTCTTATTATTGCATAAGTTGTTCCATTTTTTATGAAAGTATTGTTATTTGTTACAGTTAAATCTATCATCATAATGATAATTAAATTTTGTAGTATTTTAAACCTTTTTTTTATAAGCCTTTTTAAAATCAATGGGTTATGATACCATTAAATTTAATAAATGCTCTAACATCACTAGTTAATTTTTAGATTACTATGATATCACTTGATAGATTTAGGTGCTAAAGTATTGTAAAGAGAGAAATATTTTGGAGTAAAGAATTTCTTGAATGCTTTGTGATGATTCCTTCTTTCTTTTGGTTTCACTCTTTTCTTAATATTTCTATCTTTTAATTGCTCTTTTAACATAATTTTCCTTGTAAGGTACCATATAGATTTCTTTAAAAGAGACCTTTTACATCCTCAAAACCCAAATGTTCATCTTTATTCATTATATAAACTTCTTATATAATAAATTATAGAATAATTATTCATTTTACTTAAACTTTCATTGTGACATATCTATCTTTTAAGTTCATATGTTCAAACTTCAAGATTTATGTATCCATACTTTAAGTTCATACATTTGGATTTCTATGTTTAATGATCACACTTCAACATATGTGAAAGGGTTGAGTTTGTCAAACACATTAATCTAGAGATCAAAGGCAATGACTTATTATTCATTATTGCCACGGATAAGGTCAATGAGAATCGCACCACTACATATATTTAACAAAATCAACCTACATATAATTTATAAAACTATGGATGTAAAGGATTATCATTAAAGAAAGTTATAGTAATGTAACAGAAGTAATTTTGAGTTACAAGTTTTGGACTTATGGATAAAGTTCAAAAAGATGATGCCATTTAGGGTTGGCCTTCATCCTTTAGCAACCTAAAAAACTAATAAAAAAATATAAGAAAGTTGGTGGAAATGGAAAATTAAGATAGGATTAATATTGAGTGCAGTAACTTTTGAAAATCCCTTACCATAAGTTCAATTGAAGTTATAATATGTTGAATTTGGAAAATAATGATTTAAGAAGCAAAAAGTTATTGATTATTATGAAAAAAATATTATATAATTAGATTTTATTTATGTGTGAATAAAGGAAAGAACTATCAAGTATAAGTTAAAACTAAGTGAAAAAAGGCAACAATACAAGAAAAAGTTAGCACTTAACAGGTAAATATCATATAATATAATATATATAGATAAATGCTCTTTAAGGATTATTTTTATTATTCTTTGTTCCTTTTTAATAGATCATATAAGTGGAAGAACATTAAATTTTGAACTTACAAGTCTTGCAAGTAACATAATTGTATAGATCAATGGATAATTCTTGTTATGTCTATTGGAACCAAAGCAATAATTAAGGTCTCTTAATTGTCATACCTTCTTGCACAAATAGTTTCCTTATAAAAATAAGAATAAGATGACATTTATTTGACCTTTCTCTCACCGGTATAATGTGAGAGACTTTTACATTGTTAAAAAAAATGAAGAAATAAGATTGTTTGTTAATAATGATAATTATCATAATAAAGCTCAAAAGTACAGTTGGAAAATATGAAATCTTTAATCTAGACATAATCTTTTTCTAAATTTAATTTGTCAAAGTTATATTGGCATACATAAGGAACTTGCTTCTGTTATCTATCTAAACATTTAACATTTGCTTTCAATTGAACAAAAGATTTTAATTCCTTAGTTATATTAGGTAATTGAGCTTTTAGTTCACTTCTTTCTTATGTACCTACCATATATAGACATATTTGGTAGGAAATAAAATCTTTTGCTTTTTTTTTTCATTTTTTTTATATTCTTGATAAATTTAAAACTCAACTATATCCTTTCTTAAATGAAATTTTCTTGTATAAAGAAGGTTGCCAAAAAGAGAAAAGAAAATATTATTTTTTTGGTATCACTTAAATTGCTTAACATGAAACCTAAGAGGAAAAAAAAATGAATTTTTTGATCAAATATAAATGAGTGAACAAGATAAAGAGAAGATTTTAAAGAAAAAGAGTGGGAAAGAAATAAAATCTTTACTTTTCTAAGTTAAGTTTTACATTTCTAATTGATCATTTTTATATTATTAGTTAATCAAAAAAGGAATTATAATCAATCATCATAATCTAACTACAATACAATGCTAACTCACTACAACTTCCTACATTATGTTTCACTTTATAATTCCTACTGACAAAGAGTAATAGGTCTTGCCACCAAAGCTTGAGCTTTGCGGCTATTCTCAACATAACTAACAGTTTCATATTTTTCTTTTATCAATTACCCCTTTTTCTAAAACCCTTGTCCTTAAGGGAAAAAGGTAAGACATCGATGCTAGATGTACTAAAAAATCTTCTAAGTTGTTAAAAGGGGATAATCAGACCATTGCAAGAGAACTTGTGTGGCCACACGATTGCCTCTCTTCAACATTCTAGAATTGAAGATAGCGACTAGGACTGGAAATGCAACAAGGTCAGGTAGAGTAGCTAGAAGTTTAAAGGACATTGAGTCTTTGGAACCCAATTCCATTGAAGTTATGAAACATGAAAAATCAGGTAAACCTTATAATCACATTACCAACTTGAGCTAAAATATAAAATGGACCGTATAATTGTGATTCCAATTTCAAACTAGAACGTTTGACCACATGAGACTGCTTATAAGGCTTTAGTGTCAAGTAAACCCAATCACCCACAACAAATTCTCTGTTGCTACGATACTTATTAGGTAAATGACACATTTGTCTGTCAAGTTATTTTTTAATAATTACAAAATGGTCTTATAAAATTGTAATTGTTGATCTAAAAAAGCTATAGCCACATCATTGAGAAGATAAGGAACATAAACTTGAAGTGAAATCCATAAATTGCCTCAAAAGGGGTTAGTCCAATGGTTAGGTGGTAGTGAGTATTATACCACCACGTAGCCATAGGTAAATATTAATGACTTTTTAAAGGAGTAGTTGAAGTGACACAATTTGTCTCAAGACACCTATTGATAACTTCATCTTACCAATTGTTTAAGTATCATAAGCTAAAGACCTACAACTTGACTCCCTGTAACTTCAATAAGTACTACTAGAAATTGCTAAGAAAGACATGATCTATGTAACTGATAATCACTTTTGGCATACCGTGTAACTTGAAGATACTGTCAAGGAGGACTTGGGCTTCTAAATTTGTAGTGTAAGGGTGTGAGAGAGATATAAAGTGGTCATATTTAGGAAGCCTATCCACAACTACTATAATGACATCCTTGGATCCACAATTGGGCAAACCATTAATAAAGTCTATACAGATACCCTTTTGGATGCCATCAGAATAGGTAAAGGTTATAAGAAGCTAAGAGATGTGAAATTGTCAAACTTGCATTTCTAACTAAATCACATTCTCTGATAAAATTCTTCACATCTTTAGCTAGCCCCTTTTAGAAGAGTAATGATTACAACTTTTTGATAATAGTAGTGACCATAACAAAAACAATCTTTGTTTCAGAACTACTTCAACACCCATTTCTAACTTGCCTTTCCAAAGTAATTGATCATTGTGCCAAGCGTAAGGAAAATTAGCAATTGGTCTTACTTTAGCTAAGATACTTATATCACCAACAGTGGATCAGTAGACCAAGTAAACTGAGTTCTTTGGAAAGGATCTGAAGAAATACTAGAAGGGGCATTTAGCTACAACTAATGACTAGTTAATCTAGATAAGGCTTTGTACAAAATCTCATACTCATATCTCATAAGCTTTGTTAACCATATCTATTGACTAGTAGACAATCTTTGGTTCAGTAAGTACTTAAGGTTGCAATGATATATCTTTATTTTGAAATGTCTATAGTAAATGTAATAGCTCCATTTAGTTACAACAAAGATGATTGTCATTAATTTCTTCTCACAGATAGATAGAATGAGGTCTCCAAGATCAAAGGCTTTGCTTATCTAGCCTATAGAATGATGCTAGTCTTGTAGTAACTTCTAGCTTTATGTTCAAGTTTTCCTCTCCAAAATGTGAGTTCTTGTTGTGGCAGTTAAAAAATCCTCATTGGAAAGGCTTTACAGCCACTTGATTGACTTTTTTGTATTTGTGTTTAAATTTAAAATATTTTGAGATGTTAGCTTTTTAAATTTCAATTTCAAAATATATATTTGAATTTTGAATGTAAAGACACTTATTGAGTCTCCATTTATAGAGTGGGAGAGGAATCCTGCCATGTGTCACCAAAGTTGATGGCAGGCTCACTTCTGGCTAGTTCTCCGCACTACTTTTCTGCGGTTGAAGACTATCATGCCTGTTTATTGAAAATCTGGCTGGCTCTAGCTACCTTGCGGAGCAATCTTAATATAGCCGAATCACATTGTAATAAACTTTGTACAACCAGCTTACGTAGAAAAGATTTCATATTCTATGCCAATAGACTCGTGACATCCATGAGAGCCACATTAAGAAAGCTCAATGTCACACGGAGTTAGGTTTTTATCATGTTAAACCACGCAACACTTAGTCATCTTATCTGAATAGATGAACTAAGTATGACAACTAATAAAAGATGCTAGAGAGGCCAATTTGTACCTCATATGATCTCCTCTTTCTTGTTGCCATTTTTCTATAGAATTATTTACCTTTTTATCTACTATTGTTGTATTCCCTCTCTTTTGGTTTTGTTGGTTTTTGCTTTGTTGCCAAAAATTAGACAAGTTCTTAGTTTTGAAAACCATCAATGGTATTAGAGTAGTAAGACCCTTTTAGTGACTTGCTGAGTGAGAAAAAGATAGAGTAAACACTTGTAAAAGAGTTATCCCACACAAACCAAAAGCAAACTCCACTAATTTTAAGCTATTTTCCAACAACTGAAACCTCTTCTCTCTTTTGTTTTTGTCATTTTCTTATTTTCCTGCTAAAAACGAGATAAAGAGTTTGAGTTTTATATGTTCTTAACTAGCAGATGTCTCTTGCAGTTTTCAAATTTTGTTTTTCCTGAGTGATTGCAGTTTGTAGAGGCATCATAAGTCTCTTTTATTATCAATTTGAGAAAAAGTTTTGTTTTTGAACAATTTTTTGACTTATTTGGAGTTGTTGAAAGCCCTCATTTGTCAGTTCAGAAGGAGTAAAACGATGAACTTGGCTTTAGAAGCCCTCTTTAACTTCAAGAAGAGCAAAAATACAAACTTCAAGAGAAAAAATAGAGAAACTTAATCTTTGTTAAAAATTGGTTTAAAAACTAGAAAACTTGAAGCCTCTACAGGATTAAAAAACATCTGAAGTCTGCCATTTTTTTTTTCTGCAGAATTATCCGATCTTTCTATATGCTATTGCTGTATTCCAGCTTTTGGTTTTGTTGGTCTTTGTTTTGTTGCCAAAGATAACTTAAGTTCTTAGTTTTAAAAACTATCAGAGGGCGATAAAATTATAGCTATTTTGAAAGTGTAATATTTGTACCTTTTTTATTAAAGAAGTTATGATTGATGGTTGTCATGTAGAATGAAGAGTTCATTCTCCAAATTTTTTGTGTGCAACAATCAAAGTTGAAATTGCTTGATAAGCAGGAAGAAGATTCATCTGTTTGGCATCCTTCATTTCTTGTTTGCTTCCTGACTTTGACAGCACACGGTTGTTTACTAATACATCAACCTTACTACCTCGTTCGTCTAGTTGTATCTGCACGTTGGATGGTTTTGTTAGCATGTCCCTTCTCCTGCTGCTGCTTGGAGCAAGTTGAACGTTCATGATGACTTCTTTAATCTCTGTGAATCCTAATTAAGTGAAGCAAGTGCAAAATGAAACTGGAGCTAAGGCAACTCATCCCACTGTTCTTGTCTTGCTATGAATGTTATTGTTCTTATTATTCGAGGAGGTTACTATCAATTTTTCTGTTTAGTCTCATTGTAGTTTAAGCTTAACTTCCATCATGCAGCAGGACTTGGTCCCTGCATATTTTACTTATGATAATTGAATTCCTCCTATAACAAAATGGGAAAAAAATGTCCGGCTGACAAGTAAATTAGTGGGATTTCTTGACATCTACCAAATTGATGAGCAAGTAAAAGTTGATCACATCAATCTGGAATTGTTTTGCAATTTCATGAACAACCACTGTACAAGTCATGCCGTGCCACTGCCACATCTCAACAAAAACTACTGGAAAGAAAAAGGTTTAATTCACATGAATTGAACAGAACGTCTATCCTTCTCATGAGCCCACAGGGCTACATTGATTCAAATGATCACATCTATGGTTGTCTCTGCTTTTCTTCTCAAAATACACCTAAAAGACATGCCAACTATTTCAACCTTTCTGCAATCACTCGCACCGTCAGGCAACCTGGACAAGAAAATATCTTAATTTCAAACTCTAGCAAGGCCCTCCCCCCAGCCATTAATTTGTTCCTCCTGCATAAGGTCTCTCTGCTTCAAGCTTTACACATTAAAAAAACATATACTCACCTGATGTGCATGCCAGAGAATCAACTGTGGCATCCTTGAACGTTCAAACGTGTGGCTTGTCTCAATCATTATGTTGCTGCTCCTGATTGATCTATCAGATTAAATCCTGACAAAGAAAATGCTCAGTTCTGGTCCAATATTGCCGTCAGGATTCCTCATATAATAAGTCTCGGAGTCCCTAGACCCAATCACGCGTTCAAAATATGCACGCATGGAAGTCAATTCTCCGTCTGGCTGCTTTGTGCCATCGGCTGGAATCACACCAGCACCCATGGAAATGACATGCAAGATTTGCATGATAGCTAGATCTTCATCGGTCGGCTCCCCTTCACCCCATATCCCGATTTCTTAGCATTGCAATAAAGGGTCCATATTGGCTTGTCCAAGATCTTGGTCTTCTCATTTGGTCGCTTTTCGCATTCTAATGCAATCCTGAGAAGCCCCATTCCCATATCTTGGAGGAGTTTCCCTGTAGGCAATGTCAGCTCAAGCAACAGGATTGGAAGGGAGCGACGGTTTTCTTGGATGGCAAGGTTGACCCTAGCCTTACGGTGCCCAAACAGGGTCCTGGTCATCCGGATCCCGCCATGAATGTGCCCGTCAAAGAACCGTTTTCCCGGGAGCATAACGGGCATCTTGCATGTTGGTGTGATGATAGGAAATGACAGGAAGACAGACCGGACATGACGGAATATTCTGGTGGGCCTAGATGAGCCCTTCTTTAAGGTTGGTTGTTTAAGAGAAAAAACAGGCTGTGCTGGAGACTGTGCACTAGGCGGTTGATATGATGGCACGTTTGGCGGAGGGGGTCGGGTCCGCAGCGGTGCTAGTGGTGGCACTGATGATTGTGAGGTTGCCATGGTCGGAGGCTGCCGGGTGGGGGCGCTTTGGAAGGATTTGGTGGGCTGAGTGGTGAAGGATTGTTGTGAGGGAAGCATATATATACACAAAATATATATATCGACAGTTGTAGGATGCACATTAAGGTTTTTTCTTTTTTGTATACAATAACATCTTGAGAAAGGAGAAATATCGGAACTTTCTGTTGGCGGACAGTCGGCCCCTAAGGATAGACAAAAGTGGAGCTGTTTTAAGTTTTTAACTGTAGAAATTTAAGGTCGTCTTCCGGAGCCCCTTAGGGTAGCCATCAAAATAGGGCATCAACTGGTCCAGAGGTCTATTAAAACTGCTGCACGTTTTGCTTACTATACCAGAAAAATCAATACACACAGCCAAATAGATTTAGTACTTGAAAAACAGTGTGTAATCTGCATCGAGAACGCTTTAAGTTCTCAGATACTCATGCCAAATCTGATTTTAACGGTTTATGTTCCTTAGTACATAAAGCTATTTGTTGCTGACCTATTTTGATTTCTGATATAAGAGTTACTATTAAAACACATGAAGGTGAAAAATCAAATGTGCATGGATAAAAAAGATAAATTCAAATTTCCAGAAAATGTGGCCTATAGAAAAGGGTGTCCAAAAATTTTAAGTCAAAAAGTTTTTCTTCTAAAAAAAAAAAAAAACAGGGAAAGGAAGCTCAGCTACGATTTGTTAACATCAATATAGGCGGCTTGTACTTTACCTCTATTGTGTGATAATGTTGCAGAAAGTCGGTTGAGTAACCTTGCAGGATTGGGAAAAACCAGCTTGTTTGGCCCTTTTTTGTTTAATGGTTTAAATTTTGTCGGAATAGTTACGTAGGTTCGAGAGGGACTCTCAATAGTTGGTAATGTGAACTTGTAGAATAGAGATATTATATTCTAGTTCTATTTGTGAGGCTTATGGTATAATTGCACGTAAAAGGTCCAACAAGTAATAGAATGACCTCTTATCTCCGACCGACCCCTGGAAAGCATTCTAAACTCCGCACTAGAAGGATGGTGGATCAGTAAACTGCTGCAGTTGTCATTGATTAATTTTGTAGATATGCCTCCTTCCTTGCTTATCCCATTTACCCACCCAAGATGCCTTTTCTTTTTATCTATCAAAGGTCTAGCAGGTCATTGCCGACGGGTAGCAGGAACAATAGTTCTCTTCTTTCATAAATCCTTTCATTTGAAATGCAAATGAGGTCTGGTCTTCAGGTCTATAAGTCTGAAGGAACAATGATAATGGAACGAAATCACTGTATAGCAGGATATGTGCATAAGCACATTGGTAACAAATGACATGCTGCAGGCCTTGAAAGAATATTATAGAATTGGGGTTGGCAATTGCATTGAGCATTGAATGCTGGGACAATTGAGAATTGATATTCAATTGTACTGTCTATACTTGAATGAAGTCAACCGAGGACAGGTAAGTGCTTGAAACAGTCCACCTGCAGACTTCCTCCGCCCTTCCCTCTCTCTTCTGTCTTTCAATCTAAGTGGTTTGAATTTTTTTCATCATGTTCACATGTTGCTCCCAATTCCTGCCACTGCCTTTGTTTTTCGGAACAGTCGGCACCAACGTAGCGGGCAAGTATCTTCTTTAACCTTTTAACATCGTGGGCTGCATGTTCTTCAAGAAAAAGTCACATACAGACAAACAGAAGCCGAATAGAACAAAAACTAGTTGATGAAAATTGCAAATTTTCAACTTGAATTAATATTCTTATACCTTGACGATGAAAAGACAAATAATGTCCATTCAAGTTTAAATTTGGAAAAATAATAAAGGACTTTTTTTTTTTGAATGATAAGAATTGTGTTTTAAGCACTGTAAATTAAGTTTTTGTTCATTCTAAGCATTTTTACGTATAGTTTTAATCAATTATGTAATTGAAAGTTGTTTATAGTTCAATTGAGTTGTTAGTGAAAAGATACATATTTCTTCATTGTAAATGCTTGGATCATATTTTGGTGATATAAAAGGGTAATGTTTTGCCATAGAACTAAAACATTTGAATTATGATAACTTTATATATTTTTTTATCTGTGACAATTTTGATAAATTATGTGGATCGTAGTTTAATTGAGATAAATTTTGGTTAGTTGGTAGGAGACATTTGTAAGTTCATTATGAATTGTTGGATTAATATTTTGAGATCTACTTGTTAAGTTGTGGTTGACCAAACGTGACTAGTTTATTTTAGTCAACTTATTAGTCTTTCATTAGGTCTAAATTGAATTTATTCAATTTGTTTGATTGAAGTTATATACTTTTATTATACTTACTTAACTATAATAAAGTTGATTGTTAGACCAAAGCAATAATAATAAGTTGTATATTTCCAAGTCTAGCAATAATAAGTTATTCTTGTTAAAAATAAAAATAAAAATGATGCGGTTAAGATATAAAGAAAGAAGTTTAGTTACTGATCACTTAAATAAGTTTCAGGGTCTTATTGATCAATTGTGAGGCATGACCTTTGAGTTCGACAATAAGTTTCTTAGGCTATGTTTACATACTACATTACTTGATTCTCAAAAGACTTTTCATATTTCATTTGTTAATTCTACCTCTAGCAGTGTTTTGTTGTTAGAACTTGTAAAAGGTAGTGTGTTGAATAAGGAGATAAGAATAAAATCTTAGGTTTTTATCATTATCATCATCCAAATCAAAGGTTTTGGTTACTAAAAATAAAGAGAGAAGCCAAAAAAAGAAAAAGGGTAAAGAGTAGAAGTAAAAGTTAACGCAAGTGAAGATCAAAGTTCAAGAATGTCCAATGTAGCTATTGTAGAAAAATGGGTCATATTTAGAAAAAATGCTATAAGTGGAAAAGAGAAAACAAAGATGACAATCATAAGCATAAGAAAGAGAATGATAGTAATAATCTTATTACTGATGCATCCACTTTTGGTACTAGTGATCTTATTATTATTTGTGATGAGAAGGTGACCAATTTGACATCACATAAGACTAATTGGGAAGATAATGGTGTCTCCTTCCATGTTACTTCAAGAAAGTAATTCTTCACAACATATACTCTTAATAATTATGAGGCATTAAAGATAGGTAATATTAGATTTGTAGAATTTGTTAACATTGGTGATATTTGCTTCAAGACCAACAACAGAGTATAGTTGACATTGAGGAATGTTGGACATGTCCTACATATTTGTTTACATTTAATTTGAACATAAAAGTTTAATGATGAGGGTTTTGTAGTACTTTCAACAATGACCAATGAAAGTTTACAAAATGTTCCTTAGTTATGGTACGAGGTAAGAAACATTGGAGTTTATATTTCATGTAAACTTTTATCGTAAAAAATGTTGTGAATGCAATAAAGAATGAAAATTCCATTGAATTTTGGCATAAATGGCTTAGTCATATGAGTGAAAAGGGGATGAATTATTTAGTAAGGAAAAACTAACTTCCAAATATGAAGAGTGTAGTTTTGATAAGTGTTCTCACTATTTGGTTAGAAAATAGAATAAACTTATATTTGAGAGTTACTTGTCTTTAAAGAAATTAAAGCTGCTTGAATTGGTGCATTTTGATGTATGTGGACCTTTGAAAGTATGCTCATTTGATGGTATTCTCTATTTTGTGACTTTTATTGATGATCACTTGAGTAAGCTATGGGTTTATAATTTGAAGACTAAAGATTAGGTCTTCAATGTGTTTAAATGATTTCATGCCTTTTTTTGTTTGATCAAAAATTTACATAGTAATATCAATAAGTGTGAAGTATACATTAAGATTAAATTAGTTAATAAGAGTTCAATTCATAGAGAAATCAAACTTTTTATCTTAGTGCATTGATATTTAGGTATTTTAAAAAATATTATAATAAGAAGAGACAAACATTATTATGTAACATTTATAGATAATTATTTTAGATATACCAAAGTATTTCTATTAAGAGATAAATATGAGACATGTGATATATTTATCAAATATAAAAGTGAAGTTGAAAATCAGTTAAACAAAAAGATCAAAAGACTTAAGGCAAATAGAAAAAAAAAGTATAATTCATAATAATTATTAGATTTTTGTGAAAAATATGATATTATACATGAAATTACACCCTTTTATTCACTCAAATCAAATGAAGTAACGAAGAGAAAGAATAAAAATTTAAAAGATATGATTGTTATGCTAATTAGTTTAAGGGCACCTAATAATTTATGGAAAGAGGTGATATTTTCAACATTTTATTTACAAAATTGAATCTCTTATATGAAAGGGATATAATCTTAATTTGAATCATTTGAAAATGTAAAGATGCCTTGTAAAGATTCTTTTGTCTGCATAAAAAAAAAATAAGACCTCAAATTACATATTTATTAGTCATGTAAAACATAGTACTACATATTGTTTTCTTGTTTTTAAGAGTAATGTTATTGAGATTGATATTATCATTAAGACTAAGAATATAGAGGTATTTTAGCATATATTTTCAATATGAAGGATTTAATGTCATCTCATATCCCTATAGTTGAGATAGAGATAGTGTCTAATAATACTTATCCTAAACCTGAATTAAGGAGAAGTAATAGACAAAGGAAAGAAAAGACATATAAGGATGACTTTTGCACTCTTTTAGTGAATAATAATCTCTTGACATATGCTAAAACAATATCTTCTAGTGATACTAGTTTATAATTAGAAGTTATAAAATGTGAAATTGGTTCCTTAAAATAGAATTGCAAATGAGAGTTAATAAATTTACCTACAAATGCTAAACTCATAGAGTGCAAATGGATCTTTAGAAAGAAATATAGATTAAATGAATCTCTTAACAAGTACAAAGTCATACTTATAGCAAAAAGGTATACAGAAAAAAAACATTGATTATTTTGATACCTTTGCTCTTGTTACTAGAATGTATATTAAAGTATTGATTGTATTAACATTTATTTATAATATGTTTGTTTATTAAATGGATGTAAAAATTACATTTTTATATGATAATTTTGATGAAAAGATTTACATGTTACAATCTAAAATTTATGTAATTCTTGACCAAGAGAAAAAAGTCTGTAGGTTTGTTAAATTTCTATATGGGTTGAAACAAATACCTAAATAATGACATAAAAAATTTGATAATGTCTTGATCTCTAATGATTTTACGATTGTTAGTACTAATAAATGTGTTTATACAAAAATTGAAAATAATACTTGTCTTATTATATATTTGTATATTGATGATATGTCTATATTTAGCTTTAGTATGGAACTAATAGTTAGTAATAAATCATCAATTACATTGTTACTTGTTTCATTATAACTCATAATGATATCTTTCTATCATAAGAGTATTATGTACAAAGAATTTTAAGAAATTTGGATATTTTAATATCAAACCTATCTTTGCTCCTTATGATGCATATTTAAATTTTTTGAAAAATACTAGTAAAAGTGTATCTCGGTCTAGGTATGCACAAATTATTGGTAGTATGATACATTTAATAAATTATACACATCATGATATTATTTATATAGTGTATAGGTTAAGTAGATATACACATAATCTAAATTATAATCACTGAAATTGTCTAATAAGAATTTTGAAATATTTAAGAAATACCATAAATTATGAGATATTTTATAGTGAATTTCATACTATACTAGAAGGATATAGTGATGTTATTTGGATCTCTGATTTAAATGAAATAAAATCCACAAGTGGCTATGTATTAACCTTTGGAGATGAAGTAATGACTTGGAAGTCTTCCAAGCAAATAATTATTACTTAGTCTATAATGGAATCTAAGTTTATAGCCTAAGATATAGTTAATGTAAAGACAAAGTAGCTGAAGAATTTCTTTATGGATATTCCATCATGGGTAAAATTGACACCATCAATGTGTTGATGCATTGTGGTAGATAAGTCATTATTACTCATGTAAAGAGCAAGTCAATTAATAGAAAAACAAACACATTTGTTTAAAACACAAATTAGTAAAACAACTGCTAAATAATAGAATAATATAACTTGACTTTATAAGGTTAGAGATGAATTTGACTGATCTTCTAATTAAACTACTAAATAGAAAACTAGTGGAAGTTATCTCAAGGGGAATCTGACTAATGCCTGTAGAATATGGTCAAAAGTGATAGGAACTCAATCTATATGATAGAAGGACCTTTAAAGTAGGTTCATATGGGTAATAACAAGTTATTGATTAACATTATGTGTACTATCAAATTATAAATTCCTTCTAATGGTATATATAATGCAATAATTCTAATGTTTGAGATTAAGTTATATTCTTAATGAATTGTATAGCTTTTATGGGTGGAATGTACACTTGATAGATTCAATTATGTGAGAGTGGAATAAGGTTACTCCTATGAGATCTTAGGTAAGATCTCTAGAGCTCTCATGAAAATAATTCAAACGTATGTATACGCATGAATTTACAGTGCCCAACTATGTTAAACAGGACTATCTCAAAGAAAGTAACATAGAGACAAGTTCATTGATGTTCATTAAGTTACGGTTCATATAAATTCTTATTTTATCATACTTCTAAATATCAAAGTTTGTATGTTCTAATATTTAGTTCATAGCCCTAAAGGCACCAATGATGATATGTTATATTTCACAAAAATTCAACAAAATTTAACCTTTTAAAATATATAAAAAAATGTTGAAAATAAAAGTATTTTAAAAAACTTTAATGTTATATTAGAAATAAAAGTGTTATTTCATAAATTTATAAGACACTACTTGTTTTATGTCTTGTAAAGTAAAAATCTAAATAAGATCTCGTACATATGTGAAAAGCCCAAATATGAGGTTGATATGGAAAGTCCAATGAGACCATACACAATAGACTAGCCTTGGTTGGTCCACCCATTCCAAAACCTTGAGAGTCTTTCGGTTGTATTTATCAAACTAACCATTTTGACTAGCTATTTTTAGTTGTTAAAAAATTAGATGTTAAAAAATCAATTGTTATAATTATTATCTTTTTTGTTAATACTACTCGTGAATCATAACCTACAATTATTATTTTTATCATTGATTTTCATATTTATGAGAAATTAAATAAAAAATAATATAAATAAAATTTCTTATTTCTCTTAAAAAAAAAGTATAGAATGAGAATTCTTTTTTTCTTGTACTTTAAATGATGAAAATAACTGAGTTTTATAAATTTATACTATTACTATTATTTCAGGGTATACACCAATAAAATTTTTTATCGTATTCTAAAAAAATAATAATCGTGACCTAATATACTATTATAATTTATTTTCAGTGATAAAATTATTTTTAAAAATAATATTTCAGTATATTTTAAATTAATATTTTTTTCACATTCAAATTTTAATATAATTTTATATATTTTACTGACATCTTAGTTGTTTTTGTTCTCGAGTAGCTGTGTGGCTATAGAATGGTACATTCATTGTTAGAAAAAAAGAAAACAAGGAAATGACATGGTTGATTTATGGTATGGTGTTGCATTGCAGCTTTGATATTGTAGCCGAGATGTTTAGGAAAACGTTTCAGTCGGGATTTCTGTCCATCTGGTGCAGCCTTGGGTATGATGTAAACTATTTTGACTTTATGGCATGTGTAAAGAAATGGATGAAATTGCCTTGTATCTTTAAATGTTTCTTTTGCTAAACCAGGAAATCATCGCAAATGTCATTCCTAGTTTATCTCTAGATTTTCTTTTTTTTTTTTATTTGCTTTTCAAAAATCATTTGGTGGTTTGCTTAGAGAATACGTAATCACTGTTGATGGTAAGAATAAATTGGTGGTGTCTTACGTTGTGAATCATATGTCAAGCAAACACAAATTGGTCTCTTAAACGCAAGCATCTTATAGTCATATTTGCTTCTGTAACTGCTGGCCTTTTGGATGCATTAGGAAAATTATCGAGAAAACTTGTTTAATCCATAAGGCAAGTTTGTGATGGCAACACAATAACTTCTTTTTTTCTTTTTTCTTTTTCTTTTTTTCTAATTGGATAAATCTGAAATATATTCAAAGAAGTAATGGAAGTGCAAAGCAGTAACCATTGAAACAACTTGCCACTAGACATAATCATTAATACATCCGAGACTTACAAAGGTGTTTCCTGACACAAAATCCATGGCCAATTTCCTTCCAAGAAAAGCCTGATGTTTGTGGGGAAAGGAAGCCGAGAGGCAGGTGAGCAGACAAGAGAATATGTAATATTCTTAGGGTATTTCGGTCTTTAAATTAATGATCAGATGCTGTTTTATGCGAGAATTACCTTTTGAATCAGTTAATGTTTGAGGGTAATCACGAGAAAATTTTATCACACACTACTTTCCCTACCTTTTTGGAATGCAACAATAATGTCATCCCTCAAAGTTAAAACCAACACCCACCTACAATTAAAATAATAAATATAATTATTATTTTACTATTAATAAAATAAATTAAGAATAAATATAAAATAATTATGAGGATGTACTACATCTTTTTATCATAATTCAATGATGTAAAATAATTACTTAAAGATAATAATATAGAGTGTAAGAATATAAAATATAAAATATAAAATTTTATATTTTTAAGCATATTGACTCAAAATAAAGTTATAATTAAAATTATTGATCAAAGAAATTGAGGACTTCTTATCATCTCCTTCAAGATTTATAGACTTAAATTGTTAATAAATTTTTGTTGTACAAAACAAAAGGAAAAATTTGAAAGTAGTTATTTGGGGATAATTTTTTTTATTTTTTTAAATAAATAGAAGAATTTGAGAGATTTTTTTATTTAAAAAAAAGAATTATGAGAATAACTTTTCTTTTTTTCTTCTTAATTTACAAATTCAGAACAAATCTACACATAAACAAAAATGATAAAACAATAAGAAGAGAACTTTTAAGATTTTCTCTCAATTTTCACCTCTATCCATCTATTTATTATATATATATATATATATAAAAGTTAATAGCTTTTATTTTTAATTTTGATTTTCATTTTATTCCTCAACATATAAGCCGATACCGCCGACACTCTATGTAAGTTTATGTTTATAGGAATAGATTCGGTAGAAATTGTTAACACCAACGATAAGAATGATACCAACAAAATAGTCTTTTCCATGTCTCATGGATAAGACAGCTTTAAAGTTGTTTGCATGTGAACGCATTATTATAGCTAGCTGTAAAATCGAGACTTCGGTTTTTGCTCCATTTTCTGACTCTTCGTTATGATAGATTGGATCCAACTGAGTGCTGCTACCATCTTTTATAGCACCTTCTTATTCTTTCAAACTTTTATTTAAATTGCAATGACATGATTATCAATATGTTTCTTTAAGAAATTTATATCACAATGTGATAACAACGCCAGGAAGTTGGTTCTGAGATTGTTTACGTGTGAATGCATCATTATAATCTGTTGAAAAATTGAAACATCAATTCTTTTTACAGTATCACCGTTTATATAATCTAAATTTTATTTTTTTTTAAGATTGCGAGAAATGAGTAATATTCACCCCATTACTCTATGCTCTCTGTTTTTTTTTTTTTCCTCTTCCCGCTTTGAAGGTAGACAGGGAATCATTTGGTACCCTTTGCCACGTCCAACATCTCAGGTAGCTTGTAGGCTACCAACTTAACTCCATTCTGTTGTAGCACAGAGAATGTATTCAGCAATGCAACTTCACCAAGCTTGTTTAAAACTAGCATTAACAATTCAGATGATAGTGAAGGTAATAAAAATGTTTACCAGTAGTCCGCGTGAAAAATAATACCTGCATAGATGTTTAATTGCACAACAATAACGAGGATAAATCCAAGGGAGAGATGGCATCCTTGACATGGGTTGCATGGAAGTAGACATGAAGATCTATGCGAAATCCTACTTGGAAATAAAAGGAATAAGAAGCAAGAGGGTGAAAGAGCATTATATGCCTTGCCCATCATTACCACCAGTCGGATCTCCTGTAAATGAGAGAACTTCTTTTGCGGTTAATTTATCAAGTGCCTCTCATCCATGAACCTTGTCTTCAATGAATACAAAACATTTAGACTACAATTTTCACTCATATTATTGTTGGAAGATTAATACAATTTTTATTTCTGTTGGAAAAAAAAAAAAAACAACCATAGAATGTTGATGTGAATGAGTGCAGAACATGACAGTTTACAACAACCTTGGCATGAGATGCCTACCCTTTATTCATTTGCTTTTCTTAGTAACCCTTATGGTCTTTCCATTCTATCATATTCATCCTTACTGACCATGAGCAAGCAAAAAGATTACAACAGTCTATGTAGTGAATTTACAAACTTATTCTTCAAGGATTTCATCTAAGAAGTACTTAAAAACAAGTGCCTTCCCGCTACAAATGCTTGAAGGAATATCATTGAGTAATCCAGCTAATGGATGAGACAAGAGCTCTTCTGGTTGGGGATCAAATGCAGCGCTTCAAGGGAATGCATCTTTAAGAATAAAGCTTGGCTCAAGTCCTTGCCTAATGCCAATTAATTCCGCCACCATCCAAAGGTGTTGATGTTATTGCCGGTTGGCAAAATTAAAATTGGCTACAAGGAGGGTAATCCCTTGCTCCCGCACTTTAACTGTGGATCCAAATCTCATGCAGTCCTTGTGTGACCTGTGGAAGAAAATCCTTATAGTAAAGATCGGTGGGTTAAGAAAAACAAGAAATATATATATATATATATATTATATGTACAATATGTAATGCTTAGCTCATGGTGTTGATTCTTCAAATAATGGCGCTCCTCCCACACTTAACAATAATATTATGTACAATTTGGAGAGAGCATTGTCAAACTTTCATTGCCAATCTAATAAAAATCTAGAAGTAAATATTATACGGCTTAGGCTGTAGCTCTCTTCTTCTTCTTCTTCTTCTGTTACTTCAAATTTCTCAGTTAACATCAATATTGATTAAGAGGAGCTTAAATAGATCTCTATTTAAGTTCGTGAGGAGGGAAATTTATAGATATATAAAAAGTTGGTTCTAAATTTTTTTGTATTTTTATTTAAGTTTTATATATTTTTTAAATGTATTTCAAATCAATCTTTTAAAATAGAAAGAAGTCAAAACTATTGAAAATGACCAAATTAAAATTATTAATGAATTGATTACTTTTTTTCCAAAAGGAATCAATTTAAAAGATATAAAATTCAAATAAAAAAAAGAGTTGAAAATTCAATTATAAAAATTTATAAAATTTTATTATCAATTTTTTGAATAATCCAAGAAATTTATAAATAGCTACATTTGCAGATAAATCTTCTCTTTCCTATTACTCGACAATAATATTTAGTTTTTTCCTAAGAAAAGCTAGTAGAATACTTCAAGTATATGCAAAGTTGAAGACCACTTTAATGGTAATTAAAAGGAAGATCTTGAAAATTTAATGATATTATTTTTATCTTCTAGATAATTTGAACAATTTATTTATTATGAAGCATGTTAAAGTTTGTATTTCTTTAAAAGAAAATAAAAAGGAGAATTTTCTATTAATTATTTTTCTTAAAAGACAACCAAATGTTAAAATAAATAGAAACTATAATCTTAGGTTCTTTTTTTTTTTTTAAGAAAATAAAAATAAAAATTTAAGAGTATTTTTTTTCTTTTAAAGAAAGAAAAAAGGAAAAATAATAGATTTTTCTTTGGGGAGAAGACTTGAATAATTTAAAACCTTAGGGGTCAACAACCTAAATTGATAATCCATTTCATATATATGAAAAATTGGATACAAAAGAAAAAAAGAAGAAAAAAAAAAACCCTCATAAGATATTATGAATGCTTAAATAAGACGTATTTATTAGTAATTAAGCTTATGAAAGTTTTTAAAAGTTGGAATCACATGTTTTCATGTTCTTAATCAATGAATTTCTTAGTAAGAGTGAAATGAAATAGTTTTTTATGTTTATAATATGAGAGATGAGGAATTTATTAGTGGAAGAAGATGAGGAATTGACTCAAACTCTCAATTTTAGTGAAAGAGTTATACTACCAATTATGTTAAGGTTATAAAAACTTGTATTGTATAAAAATAATTTTAAAAGTATCTCGCATCGTCTATGTAAGATTCAGAAGATTAACTTTTATGATTACTTCTTATACGAAGAAAAACTTAAAATATTTATTGAGTCTCTCTCATGCCTTATAAAGAAATAAGGGATAAAAGTAATTGAGAAAGAGATTTTATGAAATGTCATTATATCTAAGACTTGATAAATTTACTTAAAATATACAAAGTTGTTAAGGATGAGTGAATTCTCATAATTAAGGATAAGGTAGATGAATCTATAAAAAAGTATAAGACTCACTCAATAATGGTAGTGGAAGGTTATAAACTATAAGAAATCCTTTTTGAGGGAGACTGTTTACCTAAATTTACTTAATTTTAACTATGGTAGCTAAAATGTTATTATAATTATACCATATGGATGTTAAAGTTATTTCTCTCCAACTTGATAAAGAAATCTATGTGTAATAGATTTCATTCTTAAGAACTTGAGCACACAAAATGCATATTCTAAATATCAATTTGTGGTCTAAAATAACTATTTAGGTAATGGTATTTAAGGTTTTGTCATGCAATAATCCCTCACACTTTGAAATAAACAATGAGAATCATTTGAAAGTGAATTTATAATTTTATTTCTAACATTAAGTGAAATTCTTAATCTCAAAAAGATGTCTAATTACTTGAAAAAGACATGAGACACATGTCATCCTCTGACACTATAAGTAATATGATGAAAAAGATATAAGACGCATGTCAGTTTCTTATTTATCTGTATGAATATAGTTTATGAGAAATTGGATGCTAAGAATCTATAATAATAATTTGAATCATTTTAATTCATCGTGTGCAAGTTAGAGATATTGTTTAAATTGTTATCGATGACTAATCAAACTCAATTATTTGCCACCAAACTCAATTATGGGAAGTGATCATTGACTATTAATTAGATTTATTGTTGTAATCAATTGGCCCACCAAACACCTAATAATAGATAAATGACAACTCTTATAATTTTGTCGAATGACCTTTTGCATTACAAGGGTCAACAAAGGTAGAAGACAATCAGGAGAGTGATATTGACACTAAAATGAGAGAGCTTACCAAAATTTCAACCAAGTATGTATTTTACACTAAAAGAAAAATAATCAAAGGGCTAGTGCTCTTCATAATTTCTTTATAACTAAAGTCATTAGGCCGTGGAAATTAGTTGCCTTTTGATTATATTGTGATGCCTCAACTGCGAGATGTTTATAAATAACGGTGATCATTCTGCTCAATTCTTTGATCCTGTGATCGGTTCGCTCAAATGAACTTAAAAGTCTACGAGGGTAAGCATCCTCCGCACCTTTATATTTGTATATATGCTTTTCCAACATCGTGGGTAAAGCGAATGGGATAAGTTGACCTTAATTGTGGGCCGTTGATACATTTGACTTGATGGAAAGCCTAAGCCAAAGCAAAAAAAAAAAAAATGATGCACGTGTCCACGTGTAGAAGGGTCTCCAACCCATTATTTCTGACCATAAAACGATAAAACAATGGCCACAAAATTAGTTGATTAAAAGTGGTCCTAATGGTAATGGTGAAGACAATAATAGGAGGGGGGCGTTGATGATCCAATGGCAAAGGAGATGACACGTGAGGCCATAATCAGTGGCAGCGGCAGTGATCCTAATAGAAAATTATAGACATCAACTCGTCAGGCGATCTTCTCTCTTTATTTTTTGTGTTTTTTTTTGTTTTTGAACTAATTGCATGCATGATTGACGGAGACATAAGAAAGAAAGAGGGGACATGAATGCAGCAAAGAGGGCCGACTGTGTCCATCTTCCAACAATTATTTCAAAGCAAATAAATGGTTTTCTCAGTTGTCTTCAGGCGTCATTCTTGACCGTAAGCTGTCTATGAAGCGCACACACACACACTTTAAAATGGTGTGTGACTGTGTCAGATACACAAGAGTTCATTTAACATTTTTTTAACACGTATCAAATATTATTTTAAGATTTGTCTTAAAAAATAAAAATAAAAAGAATTAGATATATGTGTCAAATATTCTTAATTTACTTGTTAAATAATTTTAATATATATGTTAAATAATTTTAATATATATATATATATATGAAATATAAAGGTGTTAGATATATAATAGAGATATAAAGTCAATTTCTAAAATTTAAAAGGGGCAAAATTTTTTTTTTTTAGCTAATTAACAAATAATGTGATGATAAAAAATAAATATTTTTTTATTCTATAAATTATATTGATTATTTTAAATTATAATTTTTTAAATATTATATTACATGTATATGTAATATTTTTTTAAAAAAATTAACAAAATACTAATTTTGATGTAAATAGCATAATAATTATTAGAAATTATAACTTGAAGAAAAATATTAATATTATTAAAAATATTTAAATTACACAACACACATATATAATTTACATCTATTATATGTTTTATAAGCCTATTTATACCGTATTTATGTTACGATCATTATCAGTAGTTAAAATTGATAGCTCACTATGATGTATAGATATACCACCTAACATAAGCTTAGTAATAAATGCTTGCGATGATTCAATGAAATCTAACTTATACATTTTTTTTTTCTCTCCAAAGTAGATGAAAATTAGCTGTTATTTATTATTCCTTCAATGGTCCAATATTTTGTTAACAAAAAGTATTCTTTTTAAAGTAACTTCTTTATTCATTTTTACGGTAATGTGTGTGAGAATTCAATTTTGAGGCACATAAGAATATTAGAGCACCTAATCAATAATACAAATGTGTAAACAAAAGGTTAAAAAGGTGCACTTGTTACAACCGATTAAAAAGGTAACAAAAAGGCAAATTTTACTTGTATGAATTTACTTTTGCTCCAAACAACGATATATTATGTTATTATTATTTATGTTATATATATATTATGACATATATTAGAGATTAAGAAAATAAGAGTTATTAAGTTTTTCAGTAGTTTGTATTTAAGCAATAATATTATCTTTTTTTATTTAATGATTAAAATGTAAGATAAAAAAAAGTTATAAAAACTACATAAAAATCTCTTGGATTACCATTTAACAAATTATGTTAAGATTAAAAACTATAATACAATGCTTTTTAATATAATTAAAGTTAATAATGGCTCTAATTCAAAAATTTGAATCACACTTCATATGACATAATATTATAGAATTTTTTAACATTATTTTTCTATGTTTTTGGGTACAATTCTACATTATAATTTGTTTAACTATCAATAGTTATATTTTTCTACTTTTCATTTTAATTTATTAATTTTTTTATATAGCATGGAATACAAGAAATGGCTTCCAAATAATAAAAATGACATTATTAAGTTGTATAGTGGTCATATTACAAACATACCATGAAAATCAATTAGACGACTCACAAACTTTTGACTTGTACAATTATACCATTTTACAATCTATATTATAGTATTGTGTAACATTTTGTTCCTTCTGCGAATATACCACAAGCATGACTATTTGTACCATTAATATATCGTTTTATACCATAATATAAGGATTCATACCACTTTTTTTTTTTTTTCATATATCTAATAATATTTAATTATTTACGTATATAAATTTTAGTTTATCAATAATGAATAAAGTGTTTGTATAAAGTTAAGACAATATAGATTTTTGACTTCCCATAACATCTCAAATTGTTTGTATATTACGTGCAAATTTTTTTTGTTATGTAATCAAAGTAATTTATTGAATATATGATATATATGAAAATACATAAATTTGATTAAAAAAAACTTAATTATCTTTATATCGACATATAATTCTCCTTATATTAATAACATACAGCCGATTATATGAGGTCAAAAACTACTTTTCATTTAAATATAATACTTAAATAAATTTTGAATTAGGTTATCCAATGTAGCACATAATTCTTAATTGTTCGAGGAAATAACTATACTAACCAGATATAGTAAACAAAAAAGAAATCAATATTCAATCTTTAGTGTCATTATAAACCAAGTTTGGTACTAATCTTTTATTGATTATATCTACACAAGTTTTAAACATGTTATACATGTGGAGTTGAAAAGTAAGGTAAATGGTTTAGCGCTGTCATAGCATAACTATGTGAAAGTGCGACAGTGCAACTCATTGAAAAGTCCAAACAAACTTTTCATATTAAGTGTCATTAGCCCTAACATAGCCTCAATTGATCAATTTCATATGTATACAACAATCCATACAAAGGATATTATGACAATGTTTGGCATGTGTTAAGAGTATGTAAATCTTTAGTGGGCACCCCTTGGCTTTATGTAAAGGATTTCAATATGACATTGTTTAACAATAAGAAAAGAGAAAAGAAGTTAATTGATCGATGTGAGTAAACTTTATTTCAATCCTTCCTTGATGATAGCAATCTCATAAAGCTATATTTTAAAAGGCATTTACATACCTAAGTTAATAGGTAACCAAGGTAAAATTTTGTATAAGACCTACTAGTTAGATTTATTTCTAATGTAGCATGGAAGGAAAAATGTCATAAAGCATCACTTTTCAATAAAAATTAAATATGATCTAATTATAGGCTTATATAACTAATTGATGATTACAAAATTAAGAGATGCAAGAGAGAATTTTAGTTTGAGTATCAATGGATGGAACTTCTAAACCATAAGTCAATAATTTAATGTGCTTAGCAAGTTTCCAATTAACAGTTCTTATAGCTAATAATTAGTAAAGAAACTTAAGGTAGACATCCAATCATTGCTAAGGTATTAATTAACTACCTTAAGTCATGGTTGTTACATGTACTATTGTCTTGCCATAATGCTTTCATTCCAAGTAAACACATATAAGTTAACATTATCATAATGCAAGAAGCCTTTTACACATTGAAATAAAAGAAAGGATGAGAGGCTTATATGACAATTAAACTCAACATGTAAAAATAATATTACAAAGTTGAGTGATTATTTTTGCAAAAGCTCCTAGAAAAAATGGGATTCAATGAGTAATGGAGGATGAGAGTTATGCAATATATATGAACTATGAGTTGCCAAATTCTCATCAATGGACAACCTTCGTAGCTTTATTTACCAACTAAGGGTCTTAGGTAAGAAGATCCACTCTCCTCACCTCTCTATAATGATGTTAAATATGCTAGATTGATTATTTGATAAAGTAATTTTAGAAGGTCAAATAAGCAATTACAAATCAAGCCCAAATGCCCTATTACCTTGCATGTTTTTTTTTTATGACACATTGTTTAAAAGAAGTTTCAATACTTTATGATACTGATGTCCTTAATTAGGGCTTATTGTTATGCCTTCAGCTAAATGGTTAATTTGGATAAACTTGACTTTGTGTTCAGCCATAATATGTACCAATATTTGGGTTGCAATCTCCAACTAACAGGGATAAAACAATAGGCCAAGGGGTAAGTACCTTATTCTCTTATCAAATTTAAGAAAAATAAAGAATAAAACATTAAAAATCTTCTATAAAAAGGTGATCAAAAGTTTCATACTTATAAACAACTCTTTCTAGCTGGTTGAGAAGTCTTAATCAAAATTATGGTACAAGCTATGCCTACCTACACCATGATAGTTTTCTAGCTACTGTTGAAAATTTGCCAACATATTAGCTAAAAAATTGCAAAGTTATGGTCAAATTATAGAGGAGATGACATACATATCCATTTGGAGAACTAAAAGACACTTGTTCCACCAAAGTCTCAAAAGGGTTTAAGGTTTAGAGACTCAAAGGCATTCAACTTAACCTTTCTTTCTTGTAAGACAAGGTTGGATAATTATTTAAAATCCATAAGTTTTTTAGGTTAAAGTACAAAGAGGAAAGAAACTTCTAGCTTTAGGTCTTAAAAAGGAAATTGGAGACAAACGTCGCCCAAATATGTAAAAGGACCCTTGGATTCTAAATATATCAAGCTTCAAAATTCAATCTTTAACCTTCAAAAGTGTATCAAAAACAAGGCTAAGGGACCTTATGCATAAAAATTTTAAATAGTGGAATATTAAGAAGCTAAATATCTTATTTAACTTTTAAGAGATTGTGACCATTGAAAAAATCCAATTAGGTAATGAAAAGTGTTCAAATAAACTCATCTGACACTATGATGCATCAAAGGATCACTTTGTTATAGGAGACTATCACAGGGCAGTGCAACAACCCCTCTTCTTCATAATTTAATGTCTTTGAAGTAAATTAGTTACTTGTTGGTGGGTATGGAAGTGGAGAAATGACAAGGTCATAGGTGAAAAGGGAAGTAACAATTATTCGTAGACTTTCATTCTCAAGCTACGTAATGAGTATAATGGCACTCAAGCATTCAACAATAGAGCATAGAGTGAAGACCAAAAAAATGTTATAAGTGAGTGGGAGCCACACTTGGTCGATTGGTTAAAGATTAACACTGGCGACACTTTTAAAGGGAATCCTAGAAAGGCTGGAGCAAGAAGAGTGCTACATGATCACTATTAAACATGGTTAGAAGGTTTCCTGTAAAACATTTGTCATACCACAACTTTTGTTGTGGAAATTTAAAGGCTTTTTTGTAAATTTTAATGAAATTGGGACTCAAGCTACAAGAAGATTATTTTAGAGATTGACTTTAAATCTATTATTGAGATTATACAATCTAACCTCTTAAAAACTCATCTATAAACTAATCTTATCTTAGGTTGTACAAAATTATTTAGTATAAATAGGGAAGTTAAAATTGTTTTGCGTAAATATATGACGAACATTTTTGATCAACTGAAATTTTTTTTTCTGTTTCAATTTTTAATTTAAAAGAACTAACCTTTTCAATTCAATTAACTACATTGAACCATAGCCCAAAGATACCGTGGCAACTTTCTTTCTTTCTTTTCTTTAAATAATAAAAAGGAGACATCATAGTGATATCACTCTGGTAAGGGGTCATTCATTGACATCTTGATTCAATCTCTTTTATAAGGAAAATGCATCACTCTAATAGTGATAGTTTTAAACAAAATTTTCTCCTATCTGATTACAATATATCGAATCTGAAATTTGTCTATATGCTCACCAATAAATTTCTATTTCATTATAGGGTGAGGCAGTACATCTCCACCAATATTGTGCGTTTGGGACAAATACAAATTGGACCATAACACATAGGTCCAATAACACAAAGGATTAAACCGTATTACGTTATTTATAATAATACTAGACAATTAATGGATGCCCAATAATTTCCAAATGATTTGTTAAAAAAAAAAAAAGGAATGATTCTAAGACAATTTAATTCAAAAAGAAAAATCCAAATCCTATATCTAAGAATTATTTGAGCCAAATGGGCAACTAAGTATAGTTGTACTCGAGGTGAAGAAATTACACTATTTTTTTTAACACTAAATTACATATTCCGTTTATAAAATTGGATTCAAATTGCCAGATTTCAAATCACCATTTATTTTTTTCACACTTTAAATTCCACATTAACTAATAAATATGAAACCTGGAAGGACAAATCTATCCTGCACTTTCAAATTATTGACGGGAATCTAATTTTATCTAGACTTTCCAAGGTGGTTTGAGAAAGAATGAGAAAATTCCACTCTCCCTCGTCCCCCAACCACACAAATTCTCCGACAATGTGGTTAATGCCCAATGGGACACAAACCCCATGTGCAGACTTTCTGAACTCATGCAGACGGACCATCTTATGGTAACGTGGTTCAGTGCTCAGCCACTGTACCACCTCCTGCATCGAGACCACTTGTCTTTATACGTCCTATTTTTGCATAGGAAGTAGAGTGGTCCAAATAAAGTTCTGAATCCTGAATAAAACAATGTGTAATGGTTGCAAAGTTACTTTCTTTGAGATAGACATGATTTCTTTCTTCCCAATAAAACGTTCCCCACCGACCATATAGTCCTGATGTACGGTCTGTTACGTGAAAATGAATGCCTAAGCTTTATGACTCGAAAAAGTATTCCGTCTCCTTGCACAAAATAGGCGTTTGCTACCCTTCTTTGCACTGGCAAGGTGGCGCCATTTATGGTTTTTCTAAAAGAGATATCACGATTGCCTCCGTTGCGTTGGTGAATGTGAGCAAAGATCGTGTGCCTTACAATAAGTGCAACTTCACAATAGGCGTTCTTCTCTTTCCTGTCAAGTATTCTAGCAAGAACATGTTTTGCAAGAATGCAGCACCTAAGCATTAACCTCTTATGGTAATCAGTTAATTTGGTGGTTACAAATTTTAAGCATACTTCATGAATAAATTTCGGCGTGTATATGTATGTGTGTGTGTGTGTGTGTGTATTTTTGGATTATTGATTAGGTTTGATATATATGGTTGTTAGCTTCAATTTGGTGGTTAGCTTCAATGTAGTTTTCGCCAAAACGAAAAGGAAAATACTTATACACAAGAAAATTGATAAATTTATATCGTTTATTAATAAAGATTGCATGGTAATGCAAATTGTTGCGCACACACACGTATGCATATGATTAACTTATATGCATGCATACATGCTGCTCTTGTATTTTGTTACTGACATATAAATTGGTTCAAATTAGAAATTAAGTGGATCTTGCAATATGTCATCCCAACTAGATAGTAGTTTGGAGCTAGGAATCCTATGTCCCAATATTAGTACCGAGTAACCACTTGGCTAGTAGTTGAAGAAGCCAACAACAAGTCTATGAAATTTGAGAAAAACTATGGATGTTAAGTGGGAATGGAATTAAAAACCTTCTGGTGGTGTTTTTGGGCTCCCACATCTCCAATAACGTATAAACCACTAATTATTTCACTGTTCAGTTTAAATAGATATATATATATATTGGTAGGTTGTGGGACAAAGTGGAAACATTTTTGTTCTACTTTATTATTATTATTATTATTTTTTATATGGAGGAGGCAATAGTCTTATATTCTCATCAAATGGAAATAGTGATATATATATATATATATATATATATGTATTTTGATGCACAAAACTTATACATTATAATATTAAGAAAAAAGATTAAATGCATGTAATATTATTATTAATTTAAATTTTTTTAAAATGGGTTATTTATATGACTCGAATTTATAAATTTGGGATTACAATAAAAACATCTTCTCATTGTACCATAACTCACCATCCATTCATAAATAGTAATATAGGAATGTGGAAAAATTATGTAATGGAATATTGATGTTATTTTAAAGGTAATAATTTAAATTCTCCACATAAAACATAAGTTAGCAACATTTACTATGTTATCAAACTTTTTGGGTTAAAAAGTTGAGGTAATGGTTGGGTACTTTAAATCGAGTGAACTTTTAGTTTACTTCCAATGAAAGAGAATATTCTCCATGTTATTTGGACATCTATACATAAACGGTGAAAAACGGAAAGCAAAAGAAAACTCAACGTACGAAGGTAGTTTCAAACATGTAAACCACAAAACGTAACACTGTAATTGGCAGTTGTCCTGCCATTCACAATTTTATAATATTTATCACGATGACTTCAATAACAGCTTTATGGGCTCAATTGATTCAAATAGCCTCCAAGTTTCGAATGCATCCAAAGAGCTCTCTTCTCCCCCACCTATCTTTATGGGTGTAATTTATTTATTTTAATTCTGTCATTGAGTGCCACCCTTATCTCAGAGCTGCGCCCAAATTTTCTAGACCCAGCAATCACACACAATGCAGCAAGAAAGGTGGCCATTAAACATAGACAAGAACAAGCAAAAGGGCCGGAAATACACCCAAGAAAAAGGAAAACAAAAAAAAGAAAAGGAGCAAGATGTTTCCAACTTACAAGGTCAATTTAGGACAAAGCATGGAGGACTGAATTGAAGAGCAGTCAAACCAAATTAAGACAGGTTCTTTTTTTACTTTTCTTTCTTTTCTCCTTTCATGACCTAAAATTTCTAATAAATTCACAAAGAACTGAAAAATCCCAGATCAAAAATGTCCCCAAAAGCAAGAAATTTTATATGCAGAAATTCCCATCTCTTACTCATTATGAGAATAGCAAAGAGAAAAGATCAGGCAGAGTCAAAAGAAGGGAAAAAATAAGAACACGTCCAAAGCATCACCAGTGAATGAAGCCTTTTCTTTCTTTTTTCTGGCTCCTTTTTCCCTTGCAAGGGAGCAATGGCATGCAGTGAACCGACAAGAAAGCTCTAGGGGTACAACTCCAAGCGCTTGGCACATACAGTACAGGAATACTTCCTCTTGATGCTCTGACAAAGTGACAAGAAACAGAAGCTCCACTCGATCTCAACATCCATGGCCTCCACTTTGCCATCGCAGCTTGGGCATGACCCTGGAGCCTGTTGCCTCCCTAATTCCCTCTTCTTTTCTCGACACAAAAACGCCAAACACATCTTTTAATTAATTCTCCACTCTTCCTGTTTTTTCTTTCTTTCTTTTTTTTTTTTTTTAATGTTTTTGGTTAGGTGCTGGGAAGAGAAATAAAATACTTTCTCCGCTCTTCCTGCTGCTGGCTGCCTGGTACACTTGCCCGCGTTAAATTGGAATTTAGGCAGGAAGGACAGGGAGGGGACCTATAAAGAAAGTCAAGAACTTCGTACTAAATAAGAGTATTTAATTATAGACGAATCGGAGGGTTCCGAAAAGTAGAATATTCTGTTGCCAAGTTATAAAATTATTTAAATTTTTAATTTGAGATTTAGAATTTAATCTTGAGTCCTTAAAAAAATTTAAAAATTCATATATAATTAATATATATATATCTTTTATCTCATGCAAAGTTTTCAAAATTAAACTAATTATTGAATTGAAAAAAATCAACAATTTAAATTTTAATTAGTTTAATCAAATTTTAATATATACAATATTTAATATCTATATAATATATAAAAATTAAATATATAAAATATAATAATATACTAAAGATATAAGTATTATATATATTATGATATTAATAGATGTTAAAATTAATTAATATATTTTTATTTTTTTTTATTTTAATATAATTTATATTTTCTTTAAAAAAAACATCAACTGTGTATATATATATATATATCATGGACAAAATGTCACGTGAGGAGCATTGAATACCGAGCACACCTCCAAGGCGACGTGTCATATTCGACAAGGCAAATGATTGAACCGACCAAATTAAGGCCGATTTTGGTGGAATTGCCCGGTTTTTCTGGTTTCCAGAGTGGTTCACTTTTTCCTTGTTTTTAAAGTATGATCAGGGTGGACCAAGGATTGATTCCTATATCATTATTATTGTATTTTTTTAGTCAAATTAGTCGGTTAGGTCCGGCTTTTTAAAACATTTGGATCTCATATTGAACTTGCAAAATGATTTTTCCATTGTTGGTTTGGATTAAAAAACACGTAATGTCTATTCGTGTTACTATAATCACAATATATTCTTTTGTCTTTTATTTGAGATGTCACTCAACATAACAGTTTTCTTAGCAAATCCAAATGATTTAAACTGAACTATTTATTATTGGCAGGAAGTTTCAAGGGTATAATGTCTTTTAAATTCTTTATTACCCATTTATTTAAGGTGAAGAGCCATTGTATCTAGTGCTTGTTTGGGCCGTATGAGAGACATGGGGGCCTAAACCATTGGGTTCAAATCAGTGAGGAAGTGGCCTCTCGTTACACCCCTCAAATTAGCCTACAACTACACACTTGTCAACGAAGCTATTATTGACTTAGAACTGCTAAGAATTAAAGTAGCTTGTGATAGTTCGAGTTCTACAAAAACTCAATCAAAAGTATCACCTTTCGTTGGTTGTTTTGATGGGAGCAAAACGAAGGTTCGGTAGACTTGAGAAGATTTAGAGGAGATTACAATTTGAGCAAGCATTATATGTCGATTTGTAGGAGAAGGCAAGAGGCCTAGCTCCATGGTGGCAAGATGATGTAAATGTTATTCAATTAGGAAAGACGAAGTATTATATAAATCTTAAGTGTGATACCTCACATGAGGATCCTTGGTTATTAAGTTGTATCTATGCAGCACCACAATTTGCTAAAAAAAGATTACTTTTAAGAGATTGCTACGACGGGAATAACTATAGACATGTTTAGGCGATTTCCATTTTCTCGCGGAAGAAGATGAAAAACAAGATAAGCCACCAGCATAGAAAACTTAAAAGGACTTGTTTGTAAATTTTATGGATGATTGCTTTTTAATGGACTTCTTGTTCAAGGGTCATGGAAACTAATAATATGTTATAAATGAATATATTTTCAAAGGTTAATTAGTATTTATAGACAATTTATGATCATTGAGTTAGTTATTTTATATTTATTGAATTAACTTTATATGACAATTAGACTAGTAATTATGTGTCTATCATTAAATGTTATATATCATAATAATACTCATCATTTATTATTATTGAAATTTATATTTAATATTATTTTACTTTATAAATTATTAAGTTATAACTAATATAAAAATAAAGTAGACATTATTTACAATAATTCATAGTTTATTGTTGTTTTAATAAAAATATTAAGTTGATTTTGTTATTTTACTATTTGAAGTACATATTAATATGAAAGTCTTACATTGAGACAATGTATCTATCAGCATGAGAATTATCCTTAAAGACAATGTCTAATATGCTTTAGATGTAATATCCTCTTGTCAAATTATATAATTCCATTAATTATTTTCCTAACACTACATACAAGAGGGATTAGATATAGTCATTGTTAATGCTAAGTAGAGGGAATTGTTTCCTAGAGCTTATGTACTACATAAGCTTATAATTGGATTTGATAATTGTCTAATAATTTTATACTCCTAAGTTCCTCAATAAAAAGGGCAACATAGATTCAAATTTGGATCTAAATGAACAACCTTTGAAGAGTGTGAAATTGTGATTTGAAAAAAGAGAAATTTCCCTAATTTGAGTTCTAGTAGCTTAATTTGGATGAAAAATCTAAAAAGATGCAGAGAAGTGTTAAGAAAATGGAATAAGGAAGCTATAATAAATATAAAGCTCAAAATTGAGAAACTTTAGCAAAGACTAAGCAATTTAAAGGAGGAAACACCTACCATTTACTTAAGAGAGATGGAAAGATAACTTGAGCGTGAAATAAATGAACTATGAAATAAGAAGGAGATGCATTGGCACCAAAGGTCAGAGGTAAATTGTTGACATTTGGAGACAAAAACACAAGATTTCTCCACAATTGCATAATCAAAAAAAGGTAGAAAAAATTCATAACAAAGCTATGAAAGGAAAATGGATGGTGGATTAATGCAAAGTAGGAAATAAAAACTAAGATTACAAGTTTTTTCCAATGTCTCTACACAAGCTAACTTATCAAAGATAGTGAGGAGGTGCTCAAACAAGTTCCAAAACTTATGACTCTAAAAATGCAACAAGTCATAAATGCAAAAATTACAAAGAAGGAAATTTCAACTGTCATATTTCAACATGGAGCTTTAAAAGCCCCCGACCTAGATGACTTCTGAAGGATTTTCTTTTATAAATATTAGTGTAAATAGAAGTGATATGGATAGTTTATTATTTCTTCAAGGTAGTAAGGATGACTAAGGAACTCAATCTAATAACCATTGTCTTAATTATGAAAAGCAAGAACCCATACCAAATTAATGGCTTCAAATCAATAAACCTTTATGATTTCATATACAAAATCATATTAATGGTGATAGTCATAAGAAACTTTATAATTCTTATTTTATCTCTATATTTTAAAACTCTAATAGCATCAAAAGAATAATCCCACGTAGGTTTAGAAAGTGTCGATTGATCTCACATAAGATACATTTAAGAAACAAAAGGCATTAAAAAATTGACTTGTTTGTTGTTTCAAACAATATAGATCATTAAGGAGCTGATACTAATATGTAATATCATAGGTTGAGTATCATGAGGCCAACAAATCTTATACCTCCTTTGCTATGCTAAGTTAATCAAACTGAAACTTAATAATTGAAACATATGTATTATAAAACCACATAAAAGTCTTTTGATTATTGCTCTGCTATTTATCAATCTATTCAACTAATTTCTTAGATGATTCTTTTTTTGCTACAATTGATTTTGGAATATCTCTTTTAATATAACACTAGAGCTTGCACTTTATAAAAAAGTGGTATGTCTCTTGGGAATGAAGATCATAGTTTGTCTAATCTAAAATAATGTTTATAGGCATGAAAAATTCATATTTCTCCATATTAGTAACAAGTATAATGCTAAATAATGATCAATAATATGTAAAGTTAGAATAAGACATACTAAAATAGGTTTAAGGAACCAATCTGACTCGGTCAAGAACTAGTTCAACAATGGTTAAATTATATGGTTAAATTTATGAACTAGTTTGATCAATAGGTGTTAATGCTTTAGTCAAATGATAACATGATAGGCATGTCTCAATGATATGGCTAACACATGAAAATGATGTGTTTGACACATATAAATGACATGGCTAACACTTAACATACTAAAAAAAATGATGATAATAATAAAAAAATTTTCAAAAGACTAAAGATTAATAATAATAATAATAATAATAATAATAATAATAAATAGATGATATAATAAATGGAATATGATAAAAGACTATTTCAATCTCTTAAAAAGAAATCTTTTTTTTAATTGAAAGAGTAAGAGCGAAGCTCTAATAATGTATCAAAAAAACCAATCCATCAAAAACTTAATTTGTTAGGTGAAATAGAAATATGAATCATATATTATATTCCAACACACCTCATCATGCAAAAGCCTAACTCAATTGGGTTGTAACTTGATTACTTGGATTATAAGCTAGAACAAACATAACTCACTTGAATCTAAAATATGAACGAATAAGAGATTCATAATTTAAATATAAGGATAATGTGATTTGAATTCATGATAACTTGATTATGAAAGCTTTAATACCATGTCGAAAGGTTATAAAAAAGGTTATGATAAAAGTTATAAATTACAAGAAAAGAAGAATGAAAGAATGATTTTTTTATATTAAATTATAAAAAAATTACACCTATTTATACAGAAAATGATGTACAAAATAAAAAAATTAGAAAAAATTAATAAGATATCTTACAAATCATATTAAGAGATATTCATATATATATATATATATATATATATATATATACACTTAATATGATTGAAATATATTTATAAAATGAACTTAAACTTTGTAGAAGACTATATATCAAAATCAAATAATATTACACTAAAATTTATGAAATTTTATCATAAATCTATTCTCGCGTGAGTAAATGACTAAGTTTTTATGATGGCTTTCATGACAATTATTAATAGCTCAATTAATTGACATCATTTTCGATGCTTCCCATGCTCGAAATGCCATGCATCAAAGAAACCCTCTTCTTCCCTCTTATCTTAGCTTATGTTCGTAATTCATTAGTTTTAACTCCGTCATCAATTGCTTGCATTATCTTAACAGCAAATTTTAATTCCTAGCAGGCAGATGACACCTAAGGCGGCAAATAAACACAGATAAGAGGAAGCCAAAATGCTATCGTACACCGAAAGAGAGACAAAAGGTTCCCCAACTTTCAAGGTCAATTTTGGCAAGGCATGGCCTGAATCAAAGAACATTAAAGCAAAGAAAAGTTATCTTTTTTATGACTATGAAAACAAAAGCACTAGTAAACTAATTCCTAATAAATTCACAAAGAACTGAAAATCCCAGATCAAAAATGTCCCCAAAAGCAAGAATTTTTATACGCAGAAATTCCCATCTCATACTCATTATGAGAATAGCGAAGTCAAAAGGGGTAAGATCAGGAAGAGGAAAAGAAGGGAAAAATAAGAACATTTTCAAGAGGAAAAGAAGGAAAAGATCAGAAAACCTTTTTTTTTTCTTTGTTATTATTATTTATTTATTTATTTTCCCTTACAAGGGGCAATAGGATGCTGTGAAGCAACAAGAAAGCGCTAGGAGTATAACTCCAAGCGCTTGGCACATACAGTACAAGAGTACTTCCTCTTGATGTTATAGCAAAGTGACAAGAAACAGAAGCTCCACTCGATCTCAACATCCATGGCCTCCACTTTGCCACCACAGCATGGACATGCCCCTGGAGCTTGTTGCCTCCCTAGTTCCCTCTCCTTTTCTCGACACAAAAACGCCAAGCACATCTTTTAATTAATTCTCCACTTTTCCTTTCTGTTTTTGTCAGGTGTTGGGAAGAGAAGTAAAATAATCTCTCCTCTCTTCCTGCTTACTGCTGCCTGTTCTGAAAATGGGGCCTTTGAATTTAGTCAGGATGGCAACCTTACAGTAAAATAAAATAAAATAAAATAAAAATAGGTTTAAAAGCTTGGTATTAAAGAGCAGCATTTATAGTTGAAACGGAGGGATTGTTAGAAACAAGAATATCCCTTGACCTCAAGCTGAGCTTGCAAAACGTTTTTTCCATTGTTGGTTTAAACGACTCCAACAACATTTTCAAGCTGTCGGCTTTATTCAAATTTCAGGTGCTGAGATAGCTTAGATAACAATTTTCACGGCAGCTCCGATTGATTTAGAGGTACTTGTCAAGTTGAATAGGCAAAAAATGGGTCAAGTTAATTCACGCGTGAATGTAAATAAAATAAAAATTTAAATGAATCCAATTAAAATAATAATAATAATCATAAGTAACTATAATAAACATCTTAATAAGGTTGAATTATTAATGTTATCATGAAGTTGTAAGATTATAATTGTAAAATTAAAAGTTAAAAGACTTTATTAGAAAAACAATGTGTAGAATGAAAACTTTGTTTTTTTTTTTTTTGGGACCCTTTTTTGAAGGTGACGAGCCATTGTGTCCACGTTAACAAAATAAATGGTTTGAATTTGCACCATGGATGAAATAGATGAAAGGAAATTGCCATGTAGAATGCTGTAGTTGAAGCTAGTAATAATTCAAATGCCATCCTTGAATCGTAGACAAGGAAAATATACATCGACATTTGATTTTTTTCACCATCCTGTTATGTGTTTACTATCAATTGTTAGTCATAGCATATCTTTTATTACATTTTAAGATGCAAGACTGTGAATTATGTAAAATGAAATTTCTCTGGTTCAGAACATATGTCATCTTATGAAAATTCCCTCCTGAAAGGGATAGAGGAGAAAGCATGAGAGTTATTCCGATTCCAAAATTGACTTAATTGGCTAGAAAACGACATGTAGTAAAGCTACAGTACATTTTGCATAATGGCGTTGAACAATGACTTTTGATCGGGTCAAACACTCGTGGGAAATGCCTATTTTTAATTAATTTACTGTTCAATATTTCACATGATGTACTATGTCAATTTCATGATATTGATTGGATGAAATGAATATGTTTTACGTTTTTTTAAAAAAAATTTAAAAAAATTGTAAAGACTTTTGAAAAATTCACAAGAAGTTATAAATTCAAAAACAAATCCAACAAAGGAAAAAAAAAAACTAAAAATTCAACAAAGAATGTAGATTAAAAAGAAAATCCAAAAATTTATCTCTTTCTCTCCCTCTCTTACTCTTTCTCTCTCTTATCTCTCTCTCTTACTCCCTCTTTTCTCTCTATCTCTCTCTATTTGTTTTTCTCTTTTATCATATTTTTATTGCACTTATAATCTAAAAATATGAGCTTTTGAACTATTTTTTCTTCACCAAATCTCCCCCTTAAACATAAAGAGGAGACAAAAAGGGAGAAAATAAGAAGAGACGATGATTTTGGAAATTTTTATTTTATGATTTTTTTAGATATTTTTTTATTTTTACAAAATTTATGGTCTTTTTCTTTTTGAATATTTTAAATTTTTGAAAAATATTTTCAAATTTATTTTTGAATATTTATAGCTATTTTGTTTTTTCATATTTTTTTAACAATTTATAAATTTTTAGAAGTTTCATAATTGTTTTTCAATTATTCTTTTACATTATAAAAATTTGTAAAGAAATTTTAAAAAAATTGATGACATGATATTTGAGTAACTTTGAAATAATTGACATGACACGTCACGTTCAAAACATTTTAATTTTTTAGAGTTATTTTGAATTTTTATAATTTTTAATAATTTATAATGTTTGATTATAAAATTAATATTTTATAGTTCTATATTTTAGTTTAATTATTTAATTATTATTTAATATATATTATAATTCTTCTAACGAAAATTAATAAATTTTTACATATATCTAAAATTTTTATAATTAAAAAAATAAAAATAGAAAATAATATTTTTAAAAAATAATCCTAATTTTTTTTCCAAAGAGAAAAAAATATTTTTATATGAAGAAAAATATTTATAACTTAAATTTTTTTATTTTTTGTTTTTTTAGAATTTTTTTTTTTCAAAATTAAAAAATATTTATAATTATTTTTTTAAATAATTTCCTATTTAAATAAAAAAAAATATTTTTTAATAAATATAATAAATTTCAATATTAAATAAATTTACTTTATCTAGTCATCACCTAATAGAACCAAGTAACCTCATTTGCTGTCTTGTCGTTATCTGCCCATCACACGGTAGAACTTTACATTTCACCGGAATCCACGGCATTTTCGATGGGTCCCACAATTTTGACATCGTGAGACACATGTACCGGGCAAAATAGTAAAACCGTTTCCTTATGCGTGTTTTCTGATGTTAATATGTCGGTTTCCCATTCATGAGATGCCAGTGGGGAGCCGTGGAATTTTGATGGGTGCAAAGTGCCGTAGCAAGCAAAAGTCTAAAGCTAAGTTGGTAGGCACTTGACCAATTTGCCCTTCTTTGTCTTATTTCAACGTAGTAGTTCGTTCGTCTTTGTTTGAAATTGGGGTTTTTTTTTTCTTTTTTATAATGAAATTGGTTTCTTCATCAGTCTGATCAGGTGATGATTAATTCATACTGTTAAATTTGATTAGAATTATATATATATATATGTACAAATGGTAAGATTCATTTTTAAAGTACGCGCATCTATGTAGAAATTAAAATTCTTTCAAGCAAACGAGGCTGCCGGTAAATAGAATGTTGTTCCTTTTTCGGGCAATTATTTTGTACATGTAAAAATAATATAAATACTAAAATTAAGAAATCTCCTTGCTTCATTTTTATTCGAAGAATGTATGAAGAAGTCTTTGTATGCTTTAAGAATCATCAATTTGATGGCAAGTAACAACATTTTTAAAGTATACCAAAAAGTTTGTTGTTTTAATTTGTCAGTAGTTATCAAAGTTTATTACGCAAGATTTATGTATCTTTATAATAATTCATATGTTACAAAATAATTACTCATAAATTAAAAATAAATTTAATAAAAAAATATACTTTTATTCATATTAATTAACAAATATAGACTTGTAGTTATAAAAATAAATTCTTGTAATACTAATTAATTTTTATAATATATAATCTAATACTTTCTATATAAGTGTAAATTAATAGTTCTCAAACTTTTATTTTATAGGCTAAGATTGAAATCATGTTAATTTTTAATTCTCATCCAACTATCTTCCAACAAGATATGTGATTATAATTGGTTCAAACTCAAACCAGTTAATTTTAAGAGTTATAATAATTATGTAATTATATTTTTAATTATCAGCTAATAAATAAATATTTTTTTATTTATCTTTAACCATATAAACTATTTTGAGGATAATTTTGATATTTTCTCATTTGGCGGATATGATTCTAAATAGATGATACTTTTAATAATGATAATTACTTATACTACCTTTATAAACTAATTTGAAATTGTATTATGCTTAACGAGAAATTTCTATACATAGATTATAACAATTGTATAATACTTTTAGAAACATATTCTTCCATGTATGACAATGTTAATGAATTTATGAAAAAAAAAAAACATGTTATTGAGGCATATTCTATTACAATTCCTTGCACTTTAACTTCATTTCTAACAACTAAATACATTATATCGATGTGTTTGTTTCAATTTTTACTATTATTGTTCTTTGAAAAATAACACCGCAGTTAAATTATTACAACATATCTTTAGTGGCCTAAAGATAAAATCCATAATTTGTTGTCGTGTGATAAAATTTTTTAACTATAAAGCATGTGTTGTGGTCTAATGACACATAATGAATTTCAATTCCGTAGTATAAGAGGTGATAATGATTTGTTTGATACTTGTTTAAGATATAACATCCTTAGCAAGCAAAAAACTGTATATAATAGTAGACTTTTTATTGTTTATGTAATCAATAAAGTCAACATTTGAATGCTCGTCTACATCCAAATGGTTAATGTGTTTATATGTAAGTTTACAATTTTTTGGTTATTTATAGATACCTTATAACTTTTTTGAAAACTTTTCAATGTTGTTTCCTAATATGACTTTGGTACCTCCCTAATATTCCTATTGCAAATACAATGTTATGTCTAATATAAACTTGTGCATACATAAGACTACCAATTATTAATGCATGGTATGCATTTTATTTCATCTTACTCTAATTTAATTTAAGGATATTGTGCAAGATTGAATTTGTCCCCTTTGACTATAAATGAATTTTTTCTCTCTAAAACTTTTTCGATTTAGGTCTTATAAGATACTCTCAATATCAATTGAGATTTATCTCTATAAATTTCTATACCAAAAACATAAGAAGATTAACCCAAGTTCTTCATTTCAAAGTTTTAAAAGAGAAATTCTTTTAATTTATATAGCAATTTCAAATCATTGCATGTAAATAACATATCATTTATATGTAAGATTGAAATAATGTATTTTCTCTCACTAACCTTAAGATTTATACACTAATCTACAATATTTTCTATAAAACCATATAATATTAATATTGTAGAATTTTATATACCATTGTTAGGAGGCTTACTTAAACCTATATATGAATTTTTTAAGCTTGAATTCTAAGTGACTCTTTTTAATAGTAATGAAACCTTTAGCCTAATTCATGTATGTCTTTCTTAAAATCCTTATTCAAGAAAGTAGTTTTCACATTCATTTAATGTAACTCTAAATCAAAATGTGTTATTAAAGTCATAACAACTATGAATGAATCATTCTTTGAAACTAGAGAGAAGGTTTTATGGTAATCAATGTCTTCCTTTTGAGTGAAAACTAGTTGAACTTTGTATCTTTCAACATTCATAAAAAATTCCCATTTTGTTTTATAAACCAATATGTAATAACTATAACCTTTTCTAATAATTGCCATAAATTGTATTTTTTCTTTCATTGCATTATACCACATTTCAAACTTTTTACCTTGTATAGCTTGCAGAAACATGTAAGTATCATCTTTATGATTGATATTAATCTTTTATAGGTATACAAGATAGTCATAAAAAATTTTAGATTTCTTTAGTCCTAAGGATCTTTTGAGCCTTTCATTTTGTGATTCAAATACTATAGGTTCTACATTTGTTTATATTGTATTAGACATTTGATCTTTAATTATTATTTTCAATATTATCATATGAATATTCATGAATAAGTAAACCACTAGAGTTTATAAGAACTTTAATAGAATCCTTATTTTTATTAAACTACACATTATGGAGAAACTCATTCTCACTAAACTCAAAATTCTTAAGAATTTTTACATTCCTAACTTCAATCAATTTTAGCTATATTTGAGGGATAATAAAATTAAAATCCCTGTGCATTGATCACATAACCTTTAAAGAATCCATTAGTTGTTCTCAAATTTAATTTTTTCAACTAAAAATTGTAAACCCTTACTTTAGTAAAACAACCTCATATATGCAAATGTCATTAACTTGGTTTCCTCCTATTCTATAATTTAAATAGTATTTTAAAAATAGTTTTTAATATAACTATATTTAAGACATATATTGTGGTTTTATTAATCATATTTTTCATTGTGTCCATAAATGTGTGGTTCCTTATTTTAACTACACTATTTTGTTGAGATGTACTTGAAGTGATATATTATGTCATAATATCCTCCTCTTCAAGGACTTTAGTAAGTGGAACTTTCAATTATCTCATCTCTATGTACCTCTCATAATACTCTCAATTACTATCAAATCTTACAATTTTGATATTTTTATCTTTTTATTTTCCTACTTTAACCTTATATTATTTGAAACATTATTTTTTTTAGTTTTATCAAATAATAAGTAGAGATACATAAATCTTATATGGTCATCAATGGATAAGATAAACTATTTTTGATTATTAAGATAATGAGTGAAAAAATGATCTACATGTATTTATATGTACAATTTCAAGAATATATGAACTTTTCATAGAACCTTTAGTGTTTTTGTTGGCTTGCTTATATTTTGTGCAATCTATTTAAGTACCAAATTTTGTAAAGTTAAGAGTTGTTAAAACTTTATCATTTACAAACCTTTTTATTCTTTCTCTTTTTCTTGAGATAACTTAATTTTTTATGTTATAATTGAAAAAATTGTTCATTAATAATATATTTCTTTGTATCAATATTGTTATATAATGTAGTATTGCATTTCCAACTGAAGTTTAAATCAAATTTGTCTAAACCATTAGCTAAATATTTAGAACTAATAATTTTTTTTTTGTAAAGTACTAAATTTGTAATTCTCAAAAACAAATTGATAACCAAACCAATTAATTTAGAAATAAAAAATAAATTCATTGAGAATAATGAAACATAAAAGGTATTTTGAAAGTCTAAAACAAATATATATTTTAAAATTAAATGATAAGTCCCCACAACCTCAACACGAGGATCCATTCAATTTTTCAAATAAATGTCTTCCTTTTTTTTTTTTTTCCTTCAGCTTTCTTAGCTCTAGAAAATCTTATATAGTATTGACAACATGGATTTTAGTACCATAATCAATTTATCATATATTATTTGGAGCATTAATAAAAAGAGATTGATGACACATTAAATATATAAGAGTACTTATCTTTGTTAGCCATGTCTTATACTTGAGGCAAACTTTTTTCATGTATCCACACATTTTGTAAGAGAAGTATAAACTTTAATGTTAGTTTCTTCATTAGCACATTATCCTCATAGAGTAGTTTCCATATTTTTGTGCTTGATTCTTTCCACTTTTTAGACATATATGGTCAAAAACTTATTAATTAATTATTTTTCTTTGTGTGTTATATAATCTCATGAAAGAAATATATGTAAGACGAAGAGAATTCAAGAAAAAGTGTACTAAAAATGTCTTAGATATGTTAACCTTTAAAGACTTAAGTTAAACATCAATGTCTTTCATTTCCATGATGTACTTATTCATACTTTTAGTACTATTTAAGCTATTTTTTGAAAGTTTCTTCCTCAGGGTACTTGATAATGCCTTATATGATTTAATAAATTGTTCCTCAATGACTTTCATGAAATTTTTAGGTTTATCTTCATTAGGATTAGAGCCTTTCTAATGCTTCTATTGATATAAGACTTAATAATTATTGAATTTATGTGATTGAATCACTTTAACTTATTATAAGCAATGTTTTTAATTAACATACTCGATACCATAGGAATATGTAATTAATTCACTAGAAGGTCAAATTAATATTCATACACCATAAAGTCAAAAGGACTGTTTTTTTTAGTCTATAAAGTTGTCATTAAACAACATTAAAATATAAGTAGGATCATTATAATAAGTAGTTAATATTAAAAAAACAACTATGTTAACCAAGAAACATATATATATATATATATATTATGAGGATAATGAACTATGATAGTTAATGCCTACAAAAATACAAAACTCCAAGAAAACCAAACAAAACCCCATTTTACCCAAAAACAAGAAAACCCTAAACGAAAACTTATACTTTCAAACCCTCACCAAAGAAGCAATTGAAATATGTCACTTGTTATAGGTGTGGTAAGAAAGAACATATTTCAAAATACTACAAAATCAACAAAAGACTTTAAAAGCTATAATTAGAAAAAAGAAACCTTTAAATAGCTTTTAAAAGCTCTTTTTTAAACATTTGAATTTGAAACCACCCCTTTAGAATCCTTAGAAGAAGATTTTTCCCAAATAAATGAACTCAACATAACTTCATTAAAACTCAAAATAGATACCAAACGAATTAATATTCTTTCTAAAGATCAAGAACTCCTTCTTGATGTTATAAAGTATATCAATGACTTTACTCTCTAAAAAGATACATAGATAAACTCCTAAAAACCTTTGAGCCCAAAATCCTAAATCCTTCCAATCTACCATCAACTACCATGCCTCCTTACAACCTCACTTCAACATTATCAAAACAAAACTTTAGAAAAGCCAGTCTAATTATCCAAAATTTCTATAAAGAAATCAAAATCATTATAATAAAACTTAAAGAACTCAAAACCCAACAATAAATTCTTCCAAAATGCCTATTACAAACAAAATCATTGCTTTTGTTCAAAATCACCCAAAAGATTGTTACAAAACTACATTCATCATTCCATTTAGAGAATATGAATAAAATGTGATGTCTTTTAGTTTGAAAAACTTCAAAGAATAATGAATGAAATTTTTTAATTTTACTTAAATTTTTTCATTGTCTACATTAATATATACTCATTTTTTCAAATTTAATTAAATAACACTTTAAACATTCAAAAATTTCTTCTTATCATAAAACAAAATGACCTTGTGAGTCTCAAGCCAAAAATATTTCTTGTTTTCATATTAAAAATCCTTATATTCCAAAAGTTGTTGAGATTGACACCTTTGATTTAGGTTATGGGAAAATTTTGAAACAAAGAAAAAGAACAATCTAAGGGATGAGTACATCAAAGAATTATGAATAATATTTTTCAACTCTATCTAAAATTTTGATAGAGTCTCAGTCCCATTTATATTAATGATGTACTCATATTTCCAATTCCATTGAATAATATTTTAAACATTTTTGCATTATTGCAAAGCAAAGTGGCTTAGTGATCTCTAAGTCTAAAATCTCTTTCTTCTAAATTTTAGTCAAGTTTTCTTAATCATTATATTACTCAAGGAATAATTACTCTCATAGAGCGGGTCTTGACTTTTGTATATAAGTTTCTAGATAAAATTATTAATAAATCCTAACTCCAATGATTTATAAAAAATCTTAATTATGTTTAGAATTTTATTTCAAATATCAATTGAATTGTCAAACCATTGTATGACTAGCTAAGGAAAAATCTTTTCTCTTGGCACACTATCATACTACTCTTATCTAGCAAATTTCTAAGTCCCAAAATTTTTTGAAATAGATGTCTCTAATTTAAGCTACAGAGATATCTTAAAATAACTTAAAAATGATAAAAAAGAAATGGTCCAATTTACTTTTGCACATTAAAATAATTGTTAAAAAAATTATTCCATTATTAAAAAAAAATTATTTCCATTGTTATGTGCATTACAAAATTTCAAAAGAATTTGTTAAATCAAAAATTCCTTTTGCATATTGATTACAACTTTACACGAGAAGTTTTACAAAAAAATTGTTCAAAATATTATATCAAAACATACTTTTGCTTAATACCAGGTTATGCTCAACTTCCTAACTAAATAATTTCTCCAAAATAGACCCTAATATGCTAAGAAAATCCAAGGCTAAAGGAAAAGCTCCTTTCCAAAACCTAAAAGAAGGAGAAAAAAACATTTTCACCTTTGAACTTATAAACCCTACCAGCTTAGCCTAACAAAACAGGTCATGAATTGACCTTATTATAAAAGAAGAAAATTCCTAGTCCTCTCAAAAACAACTTCAAGTTCAATAATGGGTATAGTCTTTATCATATTCTCCATAATTATTTATGACATTACAAAGTCTCTTTTAGGCATATAATGGTAAATCTCCAAGCCTTATATTTCAAATAAAAGAGATAGGATTTTCATCAAAACTCTTATTTCAAAAGGATTTACAAGTCTGATAATCTTCACACACTTAAAAATTTCTTTTATCATAACCACACGTACCTAAAAAGGTTTAAGCATATTTTGTTAAAACACATTTTAAAAATATTTTCACAATGAAAGTAGGATTTTACAATGAAAATCCTTTTATTGTTATTTCAAAGAATTTTCTCTTAGGATAACATTTCAAACCATTAGATCTTACAAAAATATAGCCTTAATATATGGAAATATTAGAAATAATTGGGTTTGCAAATTTCAAACACTCTTACCTTAAAAAACTCATTTATCCTTCTTTTATTCTATTTGTCATATATAATAAATCCTTAACAATATGGATAATACCTTTTAAAGTCAAAACCTTTTCCCATTAACCTCAAAACCAAAATGTATCACTCTATTCTTTTCACATTGGGATTACCAGCAGATATGGTTCAATATTTTCCTTCTTCAAAATCATGAAGGTAGTTATTCTTAGTTATTTTACTTTGACACCAAAATTAAACTCTCAAAAATCTCAAACTGATTTAAACAATGGTAGAATTATTTTAGATCTTCATTAAATATACTTATTCTTAAAGTATAAGATAGTTACAATTTCTTTAAATAATAATATTAACCTATAAATGAGGAAAAATAATTTTCTTTTCTTTTTCTTTTCTTAACAAAGTTCTTTTCTAGCTTGTTTTTTTTTAAAATATTAAAATCAAGATAATACTATTAAAAGATTTAAGGTGAAATGATGAGATTCTTTCAAAGTCTCTGACAAACTCTTAAAACCTATTATCAAGATTTAGCTCAAGGAGACAAAATAGCTTATTTAGGCCAAACCCTAAAATACTACTTTCTTAGCCTAAAAGTCTTATGCCTATAAAGCCTATAAATTTAGGTGAAGAGAGCCAAAAAAAACATTGCCTTATAACTAAAAGAACCTCATTCTTTCATGCCCTCATACACATATACACACACACTCTCAAAAGCACACTCATAAAATCTCCCTATATCCCTTTCCCTCATAACACCTCCTCTTATAACCACTCCTCCTTTTGTAACACCTCCTTTGTATCTCATACAAAAGTTTATAGGTATTTCATAAATAAAATCTTCCATATATTTCATTTCATTTACTATTCTTTGCTACATTTCATTTCATATTCTTTTTCATTTCAAACTAACTAACTAACTATATATATATATATATATATATATATATATATATTATATACATATATAGATACATGTAATAATAAAACTAATGAATCAAATATTAAAATATAAAATTTTCATACTTATTGGCATAGGAAAATTTAATTTTAATGCCTAATTCAATATTATTTTTAATTAACTTATTAAAACAAATACCTTTATGTAAGATCAAGTAATTTATTTAAAAAATTAATCATAACTCTTATATGTTATTTATAATTTATTTAATATATCTTTATGTAATTTCATTTCAAGCCACTGATATCATAATAATTTAAAATTTATGACTACTTTTAAATAACCATGATATTCCTTATAATGACATTTATAATATTAATTCACAAATTGTTTCAAATCATTATTTAATCATGTTAATGACAAAAAAAATAAATAGCCAAAGTCTATAAGTCAATTTTATGAATGAAAATTAGTAATAAATTGGCAGTATAACATATATAGTGCATCACAACTTCAATACTTATTCCAAAAGTATCCTAAATAATGTCATTGTCTTATGTTTATTATATACATGATCTACATGTATGTTACATACATAAAAGCTTCAATTATATTTAATTTTATGAACCAAAAATGCAAGAAAAGATGTTACATGGTGGTTGTCATGCATCCCACCTGTTTCAACTTGCGTGTTCTAAATTTGCTAGAAACATAATAATCAATAAATAAAACCAATTTATTCCTTTTGTTTTCTGTTATTTAAAATATACTTTTCTTTTTTAACTTATGTTCTTTATTAATTAATAATATATGTGAACATGTAATTTCTACAAAAGGACAAGTGAATAAACCTCCTTTATTTAAGTAATGTTTCATTTCTTTCCTTTTTTTCATCTAAAGTATTTTTAAAAATAATAGCCTGTGTTACAATTTATTTAATGAAGCCTATATATAAAACCAGTTGTAATATATAATCAGTCACTATTCTTTTAATTGGCCTCAAATAATGCAAAAGTGATTAAAACATATATGTATACATTAAAGGTATTTGATTATATTTGTATGAAAAATAAATTAATTGAAATAATAATAGTAATAATGCAAAAAAAAAAATGCTTTGATTGTAATTAATACAACTGAAAATATGCTATAATAAAAAATGTTAGAAAATAATTTCTTATGAGTTAAAAATAAATTGAACAAAAACATATTTTCAGTTATGTTAATTAATAAATATAAATATGCAATCAGAAAGATGAATTTTTATAATACTAATTAAATTTTTAACTTATAATATGATACTTTTTAGAATTATAGATTGATACTTTATAAATTTATTTTTTATAAATTAAATTTGAAATCATATTAGTTGCTAACTTTTATTTTAGATAAATAATTATAACTGATTTAAATTTATAATAATTAATTTTAAGAATTATAATAATTAAATAATTATTTTTTATTTATCATTTTAAAAAAATAAATATTTATGTAGCGCTGTCTTGACCGTAATTTGAACATCATACCGACCCCCTTAATCGCCTAGCGCTGTACCTGGTACTGTATGAGCTGAGCGAAGTTGAGCTTCGTGACTCTCTGGGGATTGCAGAATCAAGAAGTTGCCTATATTAGCAAATGTCAATGTCATACCTCATATCAGACACCGTTTCGTTCTCGGGACTTTCAATGGCCGACTCCTTAATTTTATTAGACACATTTTATAAAAAAAAATTTATACAGTCTATGTGGGCAGACGCTTCTAGAATGATATGCAACTGTATCATTCATTATTTTTATGCATATTACAAATTTAAAATGTTTCTAATAAAATAAATAAATATTTATGTTAAATATTTTTAATCAATTCATTATATATTTTTAATATATATATATATATAATTAATTAATTTTAAAATTTTAAAAATAATACATATGATAATTTTTTATAAATATAATAAATAGTGTGATAATAAAATTATATATATTTATTTATTATTTTAAGTTATAATTTTTTAAATATAAAATAATATAATAATTATTATAAATTATAAATTATAAAATATTAATATTATATATTAAAAACGAAAAAAAAAGCGGGGGATGGAGAAAAAGATATCAATAGTGGCAGTTGGTTGCATTGCCACACACAACAACTCAACTCGATGGGCATAGCCAGCATAGTCATCCCGTCTTCCTCATCGTTTTTGAAAACTCAACGAATTCTCCTCAAGAACGCGCCACCAAGTAGCACTATTCCCAAAAAGCCTTCACATCTTACGGTCCGTATTTTCTGTTCAAAGGCAATACAGGCCGACTACGACGGCGATGGCGGTGAGGATGAAAGACGGCCGAAGAGGAGGCTATCTGAGCAGTCTTCTTGGGAGGTCAAAGATTTGGAAGGCAATGACTACTTGTACAGGCTCGGCATAGAGGCCGATAACGTCAACATCACCGTCGGTGCGCGGCCTGGTGTCATTGATACTCTTTTCACTGGCAACTTTCTCGGAAGAGATTGTACGCATTTTCTTAATTTACTCCTCTCTCTCTCTTCTTTGTTTTACATCTTCTGTTATATTTCCTCCTTTTCTTTTGTTTCTCTGCTTGCTTGTTTTTTTTTTAATACATAGTTTTTTCCTTATTTTTTACGGATAATTAACTGCAGCGGATGTTGTGTTCGATTACCGGCAGAAAGTGACGAGGTCGTTCGAGTACCTGAAAGGCGATTACTACATTGCTCCCCTCTTCTTGGTAATTTCTAATTTAGATTTATGATTCTGTTTTTCTTGCCTCTTTTTTCTTATAATTTATTTTTTTTCTAATGTTTGGAAGATTGTGGCTTCAGGATGTTGAAACTTCAATTTTCAGTGGTCCATGTACGATAATCATGCTAGTCTATATGAATTGCTTGATTTGAATGAGGACGGTATAAGTTCTTTTGTTGTTGTTTTTGTGTTTAAATTTGGTCTAAAATTGATTTTTGCTACACTGTCACGTCTTTGTGACAACTTGCAATGTTCTTCAGCTTTAGTGCCTCCTTGCAGGAACATTCTGTAACCCGGATGGTACAAATTAAGTCGTTTTGATCATATAATAAGCCCATTAGAAATTTGTGCTGGGTAAATGTCTTTGATTGAGGTGATATATTTGTGCTATTCATGTATTGGATCGACATATTGGATACTCCTTGATGCATGCAGGAGACTCTTGATAACTGTAATCTGTTTCATTTTTCTTTTTTCTCAAGCAATTTTGTGGCTTTTGAGAACATATTGAAACACTGCCAGAATTATGCTGTTGCCTACTGAATCAGTCATGTTTATTAGGATTTTCACACTGTGTAGGAAGGGGCGACAAGAAGTGCAAACTGTTATCATTACATCTTGATTCCTTATGTAGAATTTAGGAGATGACATCACATAATATCAATATGCCATGACTAACCTTCCTGTTGCTTTGCGCGTCTGGTTTGCATACTATGACTGGGTTTTGTTTCTTCTCCTTTTTCACTTTTTTTTCCTTGTTAATTTAGATGGATCATGAGATGTAGATATTTACACTTCTGTTGTTTTATTTTTCTGACTTTTTTGTTTACAGGACAAAGTTGGTAAGTCCCATAACTGTGGCACAAGGGGAAGAAACTATCATGGGTGAAACATAAAAGTGGATAAGTTCTATAAACCCGTAATTATATGGATATTTACACCAGTAATTGAATTCTTATGATATGATATGTAATAATTGGTATTTAATGGGCTCTTCAGTATTTAACTTAAATTTTTTCCTCTTGCAATCATTTCCTCGAGGAAGCAAAACATATGCAAACTATTGTCCTAATATTTCAAACTCAGAAAGGCTTATTGGAACTTTCTTGAATAATTTTACTGTTCTTGTTGATCTCCTGGGGGCATAATAATTGTAGATCTAGTTTCATCTCATCAATTCCTTTTTAGAACTCAGAAAAGCATAGTGGAATTAGGCTGCAATATGATTTAGCATTAATTCCTTTTAGATTTAGCATTTCTTTCTTCATGTGTGTATATGTATATAATATCAATACAATTCCATTTGTATTTCAATATGCTGATGGGTGGTTACAATAATCTATGACAGCTTCTTGTTTGTTATAGAAAGCCTTCCTTCCTCTTCCATAATTGAGCCTATGAGTGGAATGAACTTGACCTATAGTATTGCTCAATATTATGTAATCAAAGTGATTATCTGTTTCATTTGGAATGGTATTCCATCTTTTTTCTTCTTTTTATTTGAATATTTAATCACTGTTGTTAAAATAGCTCCAAGCACTTGCCTAGGCACCAGCCAAGGGGAGGAGGAGGGGAGCACCTTTTTGATCACCTATCAATTAATTATTCACAGTATTTTTTTTTCTTTTGCCTTTCTTCCTTTCTCCTCTCCATTTTAACTATTTATAAACTATTTCTACCTTTTCTCTGCTACTATGTTTCTCTTCTTTTGCACATGTGTGCACGTATGCTTACATGTGGATCTCACACACACACGCCTGTGCGCAGCATCTCTGCTGTGACTTCTGGTGCACTAGATGAATTACCAATCAAACAAAAGTTCTCTTTTGAGTGTTATTTTATTTTCTCCAAAAACTCTGTGAAGGAGTATTGCCATTTTTAATTATCATTTTTGTGTTGCTGTCCTGCCTCACATTTGGCTACTTTTTTTCATACATTTGCCTTCTACTTTATCATCAATAATATCTCTAAGTTAAGTTGTTGATACTTAGAGGCAAGTTTATATATGAGCAACATGTGCAGCTTATATGATTATTGGAGGGGTGAAGTTTCATTGTTGCATCTTAATTAGATTATACCTCTGGTGAAGTTCATAAATGAATATTTTGACTCTCTGTTGTGTCCATTGATTGTTAATTTCTTCCTTAACATTGCATCTTCTTTTATTCTACTTTATCATGTTCCACATGATTGTGTCTTTGTACTTATTTGGATTTTTTTTTTCTTTTGATGCAGTATGCCACATTGCGAAGAACTACTTAGCTCATCTTCTCAATGTCAAAGTTCCATTGATCTTAGGTATTAATTCACAAATGTTGTCCATAGCTGAACATTTGGGAGGAAACAGGGTTTGTTATAATTGGTCCATGTTTTCTTGTTTCTTTCATAGCTATTTTGTCCTAGTATGTGGGGTCTTATGTGATCATGTTTAAGTTTTGAGCACAGGGTATATTACTTAATATATTTCCATTACAAGCAATAAATGTCAGCTCTGAGCACAACTTGTGTGTGCGTTGATTAGTATTTCTCATTGGCAGTTACACTCAACAAAGTTGTGTTGTTGCAAAGGATGACAAGTTAATTTTTTTGTGGTTGAACATGGCAGATAATAGAGTCCTTTATGTCAATATTTTCTCATCAGGTGTTTGGGGAGGAAAAGGGCAAGGCAAATCATTTCAGACTGAGCTTATTTTTCAAGCCATGGGAGTTGAGCCTGTAATAATGTCAGCAGGGGAACTAGAATCAGAAAGAGCCGGTAAGATGAGTATATTATGCACATACTAGTTAAGTGATAGATTTTAGCATTTATTTTCTTTTCCAAAGGCAAATAAGAGTGTCTAACTTCTCTTTTCCCTGCACTAAAATCAAGTTAGATATGCTTCTATTACAAGTAGAACTCTGGCATGGGGATTTTCTTTCTTGTATTGCTAATAGAATGTAGTGTTAATCATGGTTGTTCTTGCCATAATTTTGTATAGACCATTTGTAAAGAAGGAAGATTAGCAGTTTCTCTCAGTCAGAATTAGTTTTTGGCAAAATCTAACCATGCATAAGAGTAGAGTTGGATATATTACTAAAGATAGAAGCAGAATAGTTGGTTAGAAATGGGAAGCAGGGAAGACACTAAAAAGGGACCAATGACTACATGGGCATACAACTCATGGAGAGTTGGATGAGTGCAAGGAGGCAGACACGGTGGTTGCTGAGTGATACTGTATTCTTGTTTAAAAATTTTTGCCCTTTTTTACAGTGAAGCCTGCAATTCAATAAATTGAATGAATTCATAAATTTTTCTACATATGAAAGCAGCATTTCTGTGGGGAACTGGAAGGTTCTTTAATTTTAATGAAAGTGACAAATGATTTAGTTTGCTTTGTTAATGTTAACTTTGGATGTGAAATTATATTTCCAAATTCTGTATATTGTTTTTCTTCTGTTTTGAAGGAGAACCGGGAAAATTGATTCGAGACCGCTATAGAGCAGCATCTCAAGTTATCCAGAACCAAGTTGGAAGCTTTATGGCTCTCATTGTTATATGTTTGTTTAGGATTATGAAATTAATGCCATTTCTGTATGTGCATATCCATGTTTCCTCTCCAAAGAAACTCTTGCTGACTAGTGCTTTTTTATAGTGTCTTATCAGTTTAGTCTTTTTGCAAGAGATATTGAATTAGGCAGGTTCTTGTCATCTCTTTGTAGGGAAAAAGAAAATGAGTCCTATGGGATACAGTTGCTTTATGTTATTTCCTAGGCTTTTGGTAGTGGGACTGATTGTTTTGGGTTGAGTTAGGAATATGTCCACATAGCATTTGTTTGTTTACATTACTTCCTGTGTGCAAACATTTCTGTTTTTGTTTTATTATCCCTATTTTACTTTAGATGGGTTAACTTAATTTCTAATTAATACTGTTGGAAATTTTTTTATTTTTTTTTTATATTTTTTCAGTAGGCTGGGTAAACAAGGGCCATTTGTTGATATTGTGTATAAAAATACATATAAAGGAAAGAGTTAAGGAGTGAAAGTTTAGAGACTTAGCAATGATTGTGCTATGTTCTATATAATGTCTTATAAAATTTTTCTAGTGTTGGGTAACAACTCATTCTCAGCAGATTCTGAAATGCAGAATATTTGATAAAGAGAGAATATAAATGGAAAATGTTTTCTCCCAAGCCTTTGTCCTGGTTTGATGGTCAAGTGTTAGCACTCTTATGATTTAAATTGATTTCCTTCCCATTGCATCAATGTGTTTGAGATGGCCTCTGAGCTTATTACCTTGTTTTGATATTTTTGGGCTGAGTGATTCTTAAGTACCATCCATTTAGCTGAAAAATGAGAGGTCAGGTTTTGCTCTTGCATTTTCAGCAGGGTTGCATACTGTATAAAATATGGTCTCCTTTTAGATACTTCACTTAAAATTTCTCATGACAAATTGTTATATGTTAGCATCATTTAATTATTAAACTAAATATATGATTCAGTAGATATCTTATAATTAATGCAGGGGAAGATGAGTTGTTTGATGATCAATGACATTGATGCTGGCATTGGTAGATTTGGTGAGTGGTGTGCAGCTCTGCATGGAATTGAAATTTCATATGTGAATTTGATAATGAGCCAGCAAAGCTCTGAGAGTGTAAGCCAGTTAATTAGAAGGGTATCAAACCTAGGTTCTTTAAACCATTTGCATTAAAGGTCTCATCCTGCAGTTGCTGGAATGATATTTTATCATTTTCTCTTATATATAGCCCTTTTCCTTTCATAATGTTCACATTTTTTATTGTTGTCTAGAGAACACTCAAGTGACAGTCAACAATCAAATCGTTGTTGGAACTCTAATGAATTTGGCGGATAATCCTACAAGAGTCAGTGTTGGACAAAAATGGCGAGAATCAGATGTCTCAAACAGAGTTCCTATAATTGTTACTGGAAATGACTTCTCAACGATATATGCACCCTTGATTCGTGATGGAAGGATGGAAAAATTCTACTGGTATCTGGTTTAGTTGAAACTCAAAATGGTGCTTTTTTCTTCTTTTTTTCTCCTGGTACATCAGAAATAACAATATGGCACTACTTTGTTTGGCCTTTCTTATGTAGTATATGACTTATTCTATTGTCAACATGGTTAGGTTCCTAGTTCTTGATCTTTTCTGAATTTGTTGGTTATTTTATAATTGTTGAGCACTTTTTTTTTTTTTTTTACCTCTTCGCCGTTTTAAGAGATCTGTTGCCATCGCTAGTAATTTAGCAACACTGTAAGATGTGTTTGAGGTCATCATTCATATTTAGAACAGTGTGGTTCTTGCAGGCAGCCTACTCATGAAGATATCGTTAACATTGTTCACAGAATGTATGAGAAAGATGGCATAGCTAGGGATGAGGTTGTAAGCATAGTAAATACATTTCCTAACCAAGGTACTTATAGGTTGTTTAGTTTCTTTTCATCTATTATATTTATATGAGATTTATGCTTGATCGGCCTAGGCGTTGTATGGCCTTTTGAGAGTATGCAAGTTTTGGTTTCAGAGTGCTTGCCTTTTGGGCAAATTAATGCATGAATTTACATGTTTTTTCAATGAACACTCCCAAAATTTCAATTGTTGAATTTAAATCTGATGCAGGAAGATACACATTATTCAGAATGCATTTCAGGAACTAGAAATTATTCCTTTATTATCTATTGGGGGACTTTCACATCAACTATTAGCATAATGTTATTCAAATTGTAGGCATTTTATGGATTGATTTATTTTAAAAAAATATGTTGAGCCTTGTGAGGAAAACTGTTCTTTTCAATATTTAGATGGGAACTACAGAATGGTTCCATGGTTGTCTAGTTCTTCCTTCATTTCTTTCTTCCTCCATCTATTGTTTTGGTGCTACACCCTTTGTTATCAAAGTAGCCATCCAAGGGAACATTCCCTTTGTCTATCTTGCAAGTCTAAGTCAATATGTTTTGGAGAAATGGTGGGTGTGGTTCATTTGCTTAAGCAGGAAGAAAATTGACAGTGAGCCTTAATGCCAGAAATATGAGCATTACCCTATCAAACAAGGAATGTGATCTGGGGACAGACCCACCATGGTGAGAAACTTTTAACAACTAACAACCAATATTTTTAGTGGAAATCCAGAAATTATCATTTTATTTGTCGTGCGCTGTTTGTTTCCTTTAATTTTTGAATTGCCCTTCCGTCATTTTTGTGGCGCTAGGTTGTCAGTGTTTATATAAGTCACTTATGTGAAAATCAACAGCAGTCATTTGTCATTAAGAACAAAGAATTGCCTTCCCCCAATACTCTTAACCTTCTTTGCTTTCTCTTTGTCTTCTCTCTGGCCACTCTAGTTTCTTTTGTCTAACATATGGCATTTCTGATGTTAATTCACCAAAAAATATCAAAGTCATTGAGGGCTCTTGAAACGATGAAGCAGCCTAGCGAAGTGGTTGACTTTTGGAAATGATTTCAAAATTTGCAGACAGGTTTCTTAGGGGCGAAGTGGGTACAATGCCTCGATCTTGGACTTCTTTTCTGGGTTGGGGCACATAAGTAATGGAAGCTTTATGCAGGATTTTGTTGTGGATCAGTGTACAGTGGAGATAAATTTCAGTCGCATATGATGATAAACTTAGTTACTAGAAACATGACATTAAATGTTGCATTCGCCTGACTTCTATTATTATATTTTAATGGTGCATGGTTTATAGTATAGAATGCTTGATGAAATGGCTACTTAACACTGTCAGTAAGTTATCAGGCCATCTGTGAATAGACCCTGATTTATTGAATTAAATCCTCCTTATAAGTTAGCATAGAATATTTTCACCAATTCAAAGTGAAAATTTTGTTGGTTGCAAGCAAAACTGGGCAAAAGTTGAGCTCAAGGTCCCAATTTCTTCCATTCAGTAGTTATGATTACTTGAGGGTTGCACATTCCTAGCTGACATTTAAACTGATGTGTAGCTTCTACTCTTGAATTGTTTGTTGACCTTTGCTTCCATGTCTGCAAGATTAAATGTGGGTGTAAATACATTCTGGTGTATAGAAATACTCTGGAGGCTATGCAGTCTCTCAAGTCGCAGTGACATCCTGGTAGAATATGCTTGTGATGTAAGACTCATGTGGGATCCTCATTAAGCATGTTAGGACCCTTTATGGTTGTCAACAACTTATATAACTTCTATTGATTGATCTCTCCCTGTATTTAATTATTGCTTTATCCTTTTGTCCAGGCCTGGATGAGAATTAAAAAGCATACTAAGCAGCATCCACATATATTGCTGATTATTTATTTTTCCTTTTGGGATTGATTGTGCAGCTTTGGATTTCTATGGAGCTCTTAGGTCACGAACATATGATAAGTCAATTTCTAAGGTACGTGAGTTGTTTGTAAGATAAATAGATGGATTTAGTGGCTAAACATTTTCTTAATCTTTGTGTAAGTAGACATTGTTCTTCGAGGTTGAGTTTGCAGTGAACTTGTCATCTATTAGGCACAAAATAATCGTAATTGCTTTATCTTTTGTGATCCTTCCAATGCTACTGATTCTTTCTGGTAGTATAGTTGAGGAAGTGGTCAAAATGCAGGCTGAAGTAGTGACTTAAGACAGACACTGGTTCAATTAGTTGTGAATAAGAGTGAATGAGGTCTTAGTCATGAAACTCCTAAGCTTTCTTTTATTGGATTTTTTATCTCCACCTCCGTTTTTGAATGCTTATGATTATTTTGCTAAGTTCTGTTCGGAAGAAGCTTTCAACCATTACAAGCAGGTATTTTGGGTGTCAAAGAAATACAAACAATTTGTTTGCTTGTTTCTAAATGTTGCATTTTCTGAGCAAGTAGTTGAAAGATACTGGTTGCTGAAAAGAAAATGATATAAAATTTTTCTTTTTTATTTTTACTTTTATGGATAATTGTATGCGGCTTGGATCTATCTTGCCTATGAATTGCTTGTAGAATTATTGATCTTGTTTGTATGCCATGAATAAGCTTTGCTTCATTTGAACATATGATGGAATCTTCAATGAAAATTAGCTTGTTGGAAGATCCAATATTTGTCTGGGTGCATGTACTTTTTCCAGGTGAGTTGGGGCCTGGAAGTCATTCCAAGAGGACATGCCATTTCAGGTTGCCTCAATTGAATAAATGAATAGAAACCACACATACTGATTATTTTTTATGATTGTGCACAAACACTTGTTGAATAAAAAGTTTTACCTCGGGTTGCAGCTGAGTCATGGACAGAAGTAAAAAAAAAAAATGGAAATGCTGCATTTTAATCTTTAAAGCTGTTTAACTGTGTGCTTCGCCTGCTAGAATTGATGTGCTTCTTATTGCTTGCTTTTGTTGAATTTTTTCACATTATTTGTTCAATGTTGTTTGACATGCTCATCATTTTCATCGCTCTGGAAAATTCAGTTACTTGAAAAGAGTTAGTTCTTGGAGGAAATGGCTATTGAGATATGCAACATTTGTAAATTGTGTTGTTGTGGTTGTCCATGTTAAAGCTTCGATGATTTGGTTCTCCCTGAAAAGAGTTAATTATATCTTAGATAAATTGCTGTAGGGATACACATGTTACCTAATTCACTTTCCCTTTTAGTGGGTTGATGAAATCGGAGGTGTTGACAAGCTTGGGGAGAAGCTTATCAAACGAAAAAAGGATGTGCAACTTCCAGTGTTTAATCCCCCATTGGTACTTCTTTTGTTTCTTCTTTCTTTTTTTAATAAACAAGTTCTCCTGTCGACTTTAATTTTGGTACCTGTGCTCTTCTTTGCTTCATTCCTTGTGGTGGATGTGAGAATGTTTGGTTTCTATTTTCTTTTAAACTTGTCAATGGGCCTTTTCTGCAAAATTTTGTCTTCCAAATGATGACTCCTGTACTAATTTCTTGTGCAAATTTGTAGTTAGCCGTGTTAGCATATCACTGACCATTGGAAGTTTAATGGTAAACAATTATCCGTGTCCATTGTTTAATGATTTAAGATATATTCAGGCTTCATCATGTCAGTGAATATAAAAACTGATCCTTTTTTTTTATTTTTGGTTCAAAGTGCAAAGATGAAAAGCAACTCTGTGATCCCATTCATTGATGAAGGATGAGAATATGGCATAAATTTTGAAGAAACAATAAGGCAGGAGAAACAAAAGGATATTAGGGGAAAGAGCAGAAGCAAGGGATGAAAATGGAGTTTTGTAAGGGAATGCAATACAAGAAACAAAGGTGATGGTGTATGACGTAGAATATGATGCTGCCATACTAGTATATGCGGTGACATAAAGGTCAGGAAGTGTTTATCATAGAGCTTTCTGGCTTCAAGAAGGCACATGACAGTTAAAAACAGTCTTATCAGTTCAAATTATGTGCGTTCATATTAAAGGCTGTGTTTATGTAATTATTAAAAGAGTCCTAATGCGTGTAGTATTCGGAAGGATAAATTGCAGTCATGATAGAAATATAAATGCTTATACATTTGCATTGCTCCATGATTTCGCCAAGCCAATTCTAAGACTACGAGCTCAATACATATCTATTTTTGCATCTTGGATTTTTTAACTACTGCATTATCTCCCTAAAGGTTCTTTGCCTCATTCTATCGATCCCTGTGCTGTAGATGTAATCAGTTGGTCTTCTTAACTTACTTTCCTATATCTCTCGGCAGCAAACCTTGGAGGCTTTACTTGAATCAGGCTATTCTCTCCTCAGAGAACAGCAGCTGATAATGGAGTCTAAGCTGTCAAAAGAATACATGAAGAACATGGCGGACTAAAGTTGAAGATGGCATTGCAGTGAATAAGTTTCGAGACCATACGAACGTGGGAATTCAAACTTTTGTGGTACTGATCTTGGCACAAATGATTAACTAGATGTTACGATGTTAAATGCTTCAAATATTCTTTTCAATGTTAATTTGTTAATGTGAACGTTTAATATATTATTGATTTGTTACTATATATGAAGAGTGAAGTTGGTGTCATAATGAAGTTATTCTATTATATGTAAAACTAAGAATAAGATTGCTTTCATTTAAGCTTTTTTCAAATTCATCAGCGTGAGAGTTTCGCGCATTAAAAACTCTTTTTTATTTGTTATTCATCTCGGCTGCTTAATTTTATTGAGCTGTTTATTTCCAAGTTTGTAACATTTTAGGACTATGATGAAAACATTCAAAAAGCTAAGCACTAAAATTATTATTACCTTAATTTATGTGTTCACTCACCAAAATTGAATAAGCACTTTTAAGTGTAACAATAAAGGCTATTTAATTGTAATTAGCTAGTTATGAGTTGGGACCGTAAAATTGATTAAATGTGTGAATTTTTTCGTAACTTTTGAGTCCAAAAAATTGTCTGCATTAATACTTTTAAATGGCATTAATGGTAGAATGGTATGGATGCAACAAAGGAAAAACGTTAAGGATGCATCTGAAAAATATAATAGGAAACGAAAAGGATTGAAAAAGATGTCTAATATGAGCATATGAATGTACATGTGAAGCTCTAGCAAAAGTAGCCCTATGTCTGTGTGATGCATGATCATAGATATTGGATGATTTTCTAAATGTGCTCCTAGGACAATGTGCTTGTGCTGCACGTGTGTGACAATGTTTTAGTAATTTTAACACAATCGAACACTTCCATAAGCATTATAAATAAAAGTTGTCTCTTCCTCGGTGGGCGTGAGACACGCGCCATATAGCTCATTCTCTTGTTGTCTTATGAAATGATCTTTCATATTCTCAACACAAGCATTCCAAAAAACAGAAAAATACTTGGATATGCATTTAGAGAATTCAAAGGAATCATAAAAGAATATGCATTGTTTTAGTGTTGAGAGAGAGTTCTTCCCTATGAACATCATCCCAATAATACTTGGATTTGAAACCAAAATAAAAAATAAAAACATCATCAGCCACAATTATTCATAACCAGTAATCAATAAACTACAAATAAACTTCCATCTTACACCTTTAATGCCTATAACCAAAATCATCAAGACAACATAGGATCTCAACTCAAGGGTCTTAATTTTATAAAACATGGAGTGCATGTGTTGATACTATTATTAGAATTAAATGTCTGTCATCACATTAAAAATTTAAATTATTCATTAAAGTACAACTTTATTTTTTTAAAAATTTTTTAAGTCGTATCAAACATTGAGAGGCTGCACTCATTATAGCCATAATGGGTATTTAGCCAACTCTAATAAGCCAATAAGCTCCCTTTTGTCATGTAAATTAAGATAAGCACATTGATGTAGTATAAAATATATTAAATGTAGTATAAATGCTACAAGTGTGGTCTATAGAAGCAATACAACTATGCTATTTCTAAGCAACACTCTAAGTAAACTAGAGTATCAATCAATATATTTAGTAACACTAAGTCCCTCCAAAAGTTTGATCTTTGTAATGATATGAAGTGCGGTATATCATTGCATCAATTGATAAATTGGTTGCCAAGAGTACAGTGAGAGATCAGTTTACTGTAACTACAAAGTTTTGGTAGAAATAATTTTGTTATACTTATTTTAAAAGGTAAATTATTAATTTCAATTTAAGCAATATTTCCTCTTCTCAGAAAAGTTCTTTTAGTACGAAAAATAATGCTAATTATCTCTTAGCTCCAAAGTTCCTTTGTTCTTTATGGGCTTATTACCGACATCGCTTTGATTGTTTTTGAACTTTCCACTTTAAGAAACAAAAGTATAGTGGAAAGAAAATCATATGACTAAAAGGCTGGATATGAGTTAAGGCACATGACAATGGAATGAACTTTCCTAGAAAGCATTATGCTTAAGAAGGGGTTTTGTCTACAAACTTGGTATAGCAAGTCATGTGATGTGTGTCAATAATATCATAATATCTGATTGTGAATTCCTCCCCCAGGGAGTCTTTTCATCCATCCAGGTACCTGAGACAAAGTGATCCCCTTTTGCCCTTATCGTTACTTACTTTGTGCAGAAGAGCAGGAGGGCGCCAGCTATCACTCATCTTTGGGGCAAATAGCTTTATGTTTACGGACATGTCAACAACAACAGCTTATCCTTTCACAGTATCAGCAGACTTTTAGAGGCCCCAGAATTAGATTCGAATACTTGGCATGATCCACTGAACATGGTAGATACAGTCAATACTAAGGTATCGGTCAGTTTACACGACACGACATTCCAGCACGACTGATATATATATATAAAAAAAAAAAAGCAATCGTGAATGCATCTACTTCGTGCACAAACAAAATTTGATTGTCATAATCCCTGGCTAGAAGATGCACAAAGGAAAGCGGTACACAGACATGGTAGATACAGTCAATGATGTGAGCATAAAAATTAATATGATAGGAGGAATCTTGGATTATATTTTAATAATTTTTTATTATCGTTTCCTTAATTATTGTATCTATTTCTCCTTCTCTAGGTAACCAAGCTCATCTGAAAAGCTTCATGGGACATGACACCAAAAGGGAAAAATTTAAGTTGAGTTATATATATTCTTTGATAGTTTTACATTGCGGTGATCGTTGGCCTCCATCGTACCCAGGAGAAAATGGTAAGCCAATCTAATTGGTACACGTGATGCAGCTATACTCGTATCTTTTGGTAATTCAGATATTTATTGTTACCCAAATAGATCAAAGATGCAAACCTAATAACAAGGCTCTCTATATTGTCTACTTCTTAGAGAAAGACCTTGAACTCAAGACCAGAGCCACTTAGCTTGTCTTCCACGACACGGCTTAACTGTTTAACCATTGAAGGGGAGAAATAGTTAATCCAGTCACCCACCTCACCTTTCCTGAAGAGGTGTTTATTTTCCGAGTCCATTATAGATTTGCCAGATTTGTTTACCTCCAAGTCCTTCAGCTTCTCGAAACTGCAAAGCTTTGCTATGTCGTCTATGATTCCTCCTCTCTCCTCCTCCATTGAAAAAGGGCAGCCCAGAAACGTGGCTAGATTCTTCAGATGAAATGTGACATCTCCTTTCAAGTCCTCGTACTTCAAGAATAGCACCTTGTCTGGTCTGTCCAAGCTCTCTTTCCAATACCCCAACATATGGTCCCAGAAAGGACCAAAACCAATGGCTCCTTTGCAATACATATTAAAGGCATCCCCGAACGAGAGTGGTGTTTGAGATTTTGGTCTCAATTTGTTAACATAATGCCAAGAGGAGATGAAAGTGTCAAAAGGGTTTCGACAGATGTAAACAATTTTGCAATTAGACTTCCTTATGGATTCTTGCAGTGAAGCGAATGGAACATGGGTGGCAAACATCCTAGGCTCCGGGAACCTCGAGAGATCAGGCACCTGCCCGTTGTTTGCATAGACCTTGTACTCAAAGAAGGGCACCAGATCATGAGGATTGAATGAAAGCAAAGGGTGATTATTGCTCGAGATTGCGTATCGAGTGCGGTTGACAACCGCAAAAGCCAAGGCTTTGAGCCATGTAGTGCCGGATTTGGGCACAGTGGCTAGAAGAACATCAGTATCTCTTGCTTGGAAATCTCTCTGGAAATTGATTATGGCTTGGATCTCCTTTGGTTGGCACCAAAACCCTTGAAATTGGTAGATGTGTGGGGTTCTCCAGCCTCTCTCCCTGGGCAGAGAAAGCAGCAACTCTTTGCATTTGTGGCCTAATAAATTCTCCTCTCTATTTTCTATTGTAACTACTTCATTGTTCCCTGTGACATGCGGGAGGACAACCAAGGTTGTGTTGGCATTGGTAGCGGTTGCCATGGTTGTGTTTGATTTTGGTGGTGAAGGATGTGCATGTCTATGACGATCATAGCGTGAGACACCCATTTATTTATACTACCCTCCCTGCACGCTAGCCGACATTTGAGTTCCATCTGTGGTAGGCTCCCCCCGTGAAAGATAAAAGGCTGCCATGTCGACGAAAAGTCTCCACGTTATGCACGCGCTTAAAGGTCCAATGAATCTTAGTTGTATTGTTGGGCCCTGTGAGTGCACTATTCACATGGCCATTTCCAACCCATTTACTCTAGAAGAGGACAGGGCATAATTCGGTTCTTGAGCTTTTGATTGTTCCTTTCAAGTTATTGATACATATTGCAGTTAGGCTAATCAAACTGTAAAATAGAAACCAAGGGCCAATAATTGGAATAAGGACTCTAAGCCTAAAACTAAACTAAAGGTTTTTTATGAAAAGGTGAATTTAAATTTGAAGGAGAACTTAAGAATGAATGTTATATTAATTTGTAACATATTATCTTATTCGTAAGTCTATTATATTTAAAGATTATTAGTATATTAAACTTAAACACTAATAAGATACTAAGATACTATGTGATATATAAGAAGGCAAATATATTAACAAATATGGGTTTATAAGTTGGTTAGGATATAAGATTTCCTGGTCAATGTTTTTATTCTATTTTGTTGATTTCTTGGCCTCTTATCACTTTTAAAGGTAATTGATAATAACACGTTATAAACGGTGACAGCTAAATTCATGATGGTGTCTTATTATATTAGAAAAATTTCCAAGTACAATAGATAATCACAAAACTTTCCATGTTGAAATTAATCGAGGGGGGTAGCTCCTCTTTTATTAGGCAAACCAATGAAGTTAGGGTAGTGGGTAGTTTAAGCTTCATATGTACAAAATGAAACAAGCTTACACTGTTGGAGATTAATCATAGTCTTACGGAGTTTAACTCCTTGTTTAAGTTAAAAATTCCATCTAATTACGAACAGACAGCAACTTAAAAATTCTTATTTCTAAGTCAGCTTAATTGAAAATTAATCAAATCAGGCTAATTCATCCATGATGATTAAGAGTTATATGCGAAAGTAATTTGATATTGAGATGTCATGAGTAGTGCTGAAATTCTAGAGTTAAAATAATTGAATTTGGATTTACTATGTTAACCAACTTGTTTTGACAGCTAAATAATCTATAAAAAAGACTATAAGTATATGTTTAGGAGAATCAACATCAGAATTCTAAAGATCAGAAAGAGAACATAAATTTACAAATCAAAGAGAGAAAAAAAAAAAAGAAGGGGAAATTGAGGCGATTCAGTTTAGGAATGGTAAATCTTTATCAAAAATTAAGAATCCACTCACAAAGTTTCATTGTTTTTCATTTGTGTCTACAAAGGTTTTATCTTTTTGCAATAAACCCTCCGAGTTATTTTTGATACATAAATTAACTCTTTTTCATTACTTCTTTGTTAAGTAATATCACGTGGCAAATATTTGGCCATTGCTTCCTAGTTTAGATTGACATAAAGGCGTTGTCAATGACATGGCACCAACTCTTAAAAGTCAAAAAAAAAAAAAAATCAAAACAAATCTAGAAAATTAAAAGAATTAAAATAAATCTTTGAAAATTTGAAAAAAAATCCAAAACTTTTAAAAATAAGAAAATGCACAAAGAAAATTTGAAAAAAAAAATTGCAAAGAATTAGCTAATAATAATATTATTATTATTATTATTGTTATTTACATTTTTAACCTTTTAAATAATTTTCACTTTTTTAGGAATTTATAGATTTTTAAGATTATTTCCAATTTTTTAATTTTCAAAAATTTGAATTTTTTATTTCAAATATTAAAAAAATGGATTTTCTTATTTATTTATTTTTTACTTTTTGAAAATTTTCAATATAAATTTTTCTAAATAACATAAACGCTTTTTTTTTTTTTAAATGGTTTGTGAAATGACAAAAGTAGGAGTGACATATCATTATCACACTAGAAATGACTATGCTAATCACATCACATATATGGACTAAGTCTTATGGATATAATTTAAATGTCTTTTGCAAATAATATAAAATTTCTAGATATTAATCTTTATAATGACACTTTTATAATGATATGTTTTCCTATATATCTATTTTAATACTTTAATGAGAATTGCTAAAGATAAAACTTATCACCTACATTGTAATTTTTTATAAAAGTGATTATAAATTTATCATATCTCTCATTATAATGTATATTATCACATTTAAGTAGTGTAAAATTTTCACAAATTTAGTAGCAATACTTTTTTTTTTTTTTTACTTTATACAAGAGAGTATTAAATTAAACTTCTTATTGAAAGTTGATAAGGTTATTATCATCATGGGTCTTTGATAAGCATATGGCTTTATCCACTACTATTAGGGCTACTTATCTTGCTCTTAACACCTCTAAAATGAGATCTTCCCTAAGCATAAAGAGATGTGTGGCATCAAGAATGGTATTCACTTTTGACATGGGTACTTTTTACAATTTTATAGTCTTTGACATGATATCTCTCTATTGTCATAATATGTTAGATTTGAACAATAGGAAAAAACTATATATGCTAAAGAGCTCTTGGCATATTTCCCAAGTTGTATTATCTTTACATAAGCTAATGAGTGCTTGTTAAACCCGATTATAAATATTTATGAATCACTCACCTAAGTAAACCTTCATTTTTTCTAGCATTCATCACCTAACAACATGTAACTTTTCATTCCAAGTAATATGTACATCGACTAATAACCAAAAGGTTTCCTTTAATCGAATAAAAAAATATATTTTCCTTTTCTAGAAAAGTATGACACACAACCCTATTCTTTCAAAATTTTTACTGACTTAGGCATTAAAGTGCTAACACTAAGTAAGAATCCATTACCCTAACATTTTTTCCTTTTCTTGTAGATTATAGGTCTTCCATCAAAGCCATCATTATCATTTGATGTTATTTATAAGAACCATAATGTTATATGTCTCTTCCCTTTTTCTTGTTTAAATCATATCCTAACTTTTTTCTTTTTAGTGACTTGTAGGGCATTTTGATCTTAAACCATGAAACATGTTTCTTTTCTGCCTAACTTTAACAATAATGTTTCTTCGTCAATTACCTTTAGCCTTATCAATGAGCAACCATCCCAACTTGATAAAATGTTTGAGCCATGTAAGAATATACTTTAAACTTATCAAACCTTTGAATCTACTCCAAACCAAGAAAGGCACGCATTTAAATCCCTATACTTTTAAACTCTTATAGAAACTTGAAATTGCAACCTAAGTTTAGCTAATGACAATAATATGTTACCCTTAGTACCACCAAAGATGCCTTGGCCTCCCTTAGATGACTCTTGGGTTAAAGGTTATCATTCTCTCCACTACGTATGTCTTAAAGGCATTGTTTTACCATTTCTGGACAAAAAGATAAGATAAGCCCCTATCTTATAGTTCACTAAACAACACAAGGGCTCCCTATTAGAAAGGATCAGGAGAACCCTTTAGACAAAGATAAAGTTATGAAATAATTCAAAAAATTAATGCTTCAAGTAGCTTGCAAAATAAGGGACCCCTGTGCCCATATGAAGAAGCTTTTGGTTCTTTAAAAATTGATAAAGTGGTAATGGTTCTCATAATTTTAGTTAAGAAACTCATACCTTACTTTCAAGCTTATAAAATTATCATTCTCCTAGACTAACCTTTAAAGCTAATCCTAAAGAGGTCTAATGTTCCTAGAGAATGATATAATGGTCCATGGAATTGGGAGAGTTTCATGTCCATTTCTATCTAAGAAAAACTATAAAGGGTTAGGTGCTAAGATATTTCATCAACAAATGTATTTGGTTTAATTGAATGAAAACTGCCCCCTGAGCTTTAGATCATTGGTTCATTTATATTGATGGATACTTTGACAAAGATGGAAATTGTGTTCAAAGGACTTAAAAATGTTATACTTGAATACACTCTAAAGATCTAATTTATAGCCTTAAATAATGAAGCTTAATATGAAGTACTTGTCATCACTTTAAAAATGGCAAAGGTTCTTTCGATAAAATATTTGAAGGAATATAATGACTTTCATTTAGTTATAGACTAATTCATAAAAGAATATGAAGTAATGGAAGAGACCATGGTCAAAAAGGTAAAGGAAATTTAGGAAGAAGACCTTATGAAAGTGGACACCTAGCTAGAGCTTGTAAAAGTCCTAAAGATGAAGAACATTTGGACTAATGAACTTTCCAAATTTCACCCATCTTAAACTGAAAGAGCTTAAAAGGCTAGTCATAATGGAGACTTTAGAACAACCTAACTACAAAGTTGTGGTAATAGATATCACGCCTATCGAATTAGGATGAGCATGGATGGACCTAATTATCAAATAATTAATAATAGGTAAAGTCTTAGAAGACGAGCCTAAAACACCTTTTTAGATGAAAGATTGCATAAAAGGTCTTTTAGCCTTTTGCTACTTAAATATTTAACTATAGAAAAAGGAAATTATGACATGAGATAAATCCACAAAGCAATATGAAAAAAACACAAAAACGAAAAGGTAATAACAACTAAAGCCATAAAGTAAGGTTTCCATTGGTCAATAATTAAAGAGGACTCATTAGTCAAAAAATGTGATAGTTATCGGTGGTTTGCAAACTTGCCACAACTATTGACTATCCAACTCATCTTGATTCTTACTCCATGAACCTTTGCTTAATGGGTTTTGACCTCATCACCCTATTCTTAGTTACTACAAAAGGAAGGAAATTTGTGTTTGAAGTAATAAATTATTTTATCAAATAGGAAAAAGAAGAACCTATGGTTGTAATAATAAAGGTCAATGTGCAAAACATTTTTAAAAAAAATTATTATTTGTAGATTTGGAATTGCCTAATTTGTCATCATAGACAACAAGAAATAGTTAAACAATACTAAATTTAGAAGCTTCTACGAAGACTTAGGTGTTTAGTTGAAATTTGCTACTGTAAAGCACCTTTAAATAAATGGGCAAGTAAAGGTTAACAATAGATCCATCACCCAAGGTCAAAAGAAGAGACTTAACAAATCCAGGAAATAGTGGGTAGATGAATTGTTTGTCTTATAGGCTTATCATACCACACCAAAAGAAATTGTTAGGGAGATTTTATTCACCCTAGCATTTGAAATAAAAGTTATGATCTTAGCATAAATAAAGGAACCTAACTGTTGCTTTAATAATATTTAAAAGGATGCTAATGATGATAACCTTAGGGTTAACTTAGACTTGCTAGAAGAAGTTAGAGACCAAGCCATGTCAACACGATAACTTACCAATAAAAAAATTACTAAAACCACAATAAGTTTGTCAAGGAAAATCTCCTTAAGAAATACGATTTGGCCTTTCATAAGTGGAAGGCTAGTAAGAGTGAAAAAGAAATGAGCAAATTGGCACCAAATTAAAAAGGCCGTTACAGGGTGACTGAGGCTATCCAACCCAAAAAAATATAGATTTAAGTAGATGGATGAAACATTAATTCTTAAGGCTTAGAACTTAACTAGTTTGAAAATGTATTACTACTATTTCTTTGCTTTTTATCTTTCTTATCTTTAACTATAAGAACAAGTACTTAGCCTATTTTGAAGAAATTAATGAAGTAGAAAGTTCCCTTAATAAATGTAATGCAACTAAAATAACTAGTTAAGACTTTGGGCACCTAAAAGACTTGGTTAATGTTAGAACAAAATAAGGTCGTACTAAAAGTGAAAGAATTTCTTCAAGTCATGTACATAATGTTATTCTCTTTAAGGAAAAATTTGCCTTTATAATGGTGTAATCCAATTACAATGAATTCTCTCTCAAGTTAAAATAAAGCATGCTTAACTACAATTTTTTTTACTAGAATCATGCCCTCAATAAATTTGTGTATTATTTAGAATTATTCTATTAGAAAACAATATGTTTCCATATTTTCTTCCATTTTGATAAAAGGAGGACCACTATACATATAGTGATCCAAAGATTATTTGGCCAAAAGGATACCTCTTGGATTTAATAGACACAATTATTTTTCTGAGAAAGATATCTCTTGGTATTAATGAATACAACTATTTGACCAAGAATGATATCTCTTAGTACTAATAAACATGATCCTTTTAATGTGTCTTTCATAAAATGACATCTTTCAATAATTACCAAATAAATGAAAGGACATGTATAATTTTTATTTTGAAAATGTTCCAATAATCCCTTACTATTTTTAAAATATTGAAAATACAATTGATCCTCTATAATTCTAAAAGTCAAATGTATAAGTATAGGTTTCTTACAAATAAAACCTTTATGTAGTGAAAAGTATATTAAATAAGTTTGAATAATATGGTAAACAAGTTTTGAACTAATTATTCTTATTGATAAGTTGTAAAATTAATTCACATAAATAACTATATAACATTATACTTAATTAATTGACATATTAAAGGTCATTATGTTCATATTCTTTTGGTAAATATTTTAAAGCTAAACCTTTTAACTTATTCAAAAGACCTCAATATTCCACATTCATATAGGTAGACTAAGACTCCCATTGTAAATTACCTTTTCAAGTCTGTAAAAAATTTTAAGAACTCATCCTCTTAATTTAACTATGGGCACCAAGCACTGTGTGACCCTATGATGAAAATGATTTGCATGGTACTTCAATCACACTAATAATGTACTTTGACTCATTGAACTCAAAACTTAATGTTATATTAAGCGTTAAGTTGAGTTTCAATAGTGAGTGATTTATAACTATGAACTTGACTTATTCATTTTATGTTTTGTTAAACAAAACTCTTTCTAATTCTTTAATCTCATTGATTAATTAATTGACATGTATACATCCTTAATTAATTAGTTAGCATTTTATCCTTTCTTTAGAAAGGTTATGAGTTTAAAATTTATTGCATGTAATCTTTTTCCATTTCTTTTAACCAAAAGACCTATGTAAGAGTTAATTATATTAATTGTCAATTATAATAACAACAAGATGACTCGACCTAGCAATTACTAAGATATCACTAGTAAAGATCTCTCTGAAGTCTCATTGGTTAAGATTAATGGTCATAACTTTTCAAAGCAACTAACCATTGGTGTAGTAGTAATGACACTTAGCTCTTTCATTTGTGAACTTTTTGTGTCCTAGGTTCGATGCCTACTAGTAATAATTTTGATTGCCCTCAACCTACTGATTATATCAACTCCAAGTCACAAAACTTATGTTAGCCCTTTGCATTAAAGGTGTCTAGCATTTGGTAATAAAGGTTGTGCCTCTTCACTGGTGACTTCTTTTAAGTTAACCAAAACACTAATATTAAAAAGATATGTGACATAATGACAACATATGATCCTTTAATTCAAAACCAATTGACACAACAATTTAATGCACACAACCACCATTATTTTTTAATTATATGATCCTTTCTTTCCATAAGGTGAGATCTTTACATAGAGATCATAAGAAATTTGCAATTCTTTTGGAAGAACCTTTATGCCATCTATAGACATTTTTCTTTAATAATACCTTATTTATGACTTTGACATTCCTTATGACGCCTCTCTTCACACAAAAATAATAATTCTTTTTCAATATGATTAATATATGCAAACCATTATATGATTTTTAAATATATATATATATATATATATATATATATATATATGAGAATTATTTTGATCATGATCCACAAAAGCAATGTGCAATTATGATAATTATTTAAACATGTAAAAAATGTGAAAATCATGATCATGATTTGATTTGATGTTTTTCACATAATTAGGAAGAAAGATAGGCCTTAATCATATTAAGACTTATTTGACCATTTCAAAATATCATAAACTAATTTTTTATCATTCATCATTCCAATCATAAACTAATTTTGGCTCAAAATTGTTAGACTCAATTAAGGTTGTATTGGAAGTAAAAGAATTGCTTTAAGAAGTGTATTCAATGTCACTTTCCTTAAAGAAAAATTTGCCTTTATAATGGTAAAATCTTGTTATAGGGAATTCTCTCACAAGATAAAATAAGTTACACTTAACTACAATTTGCACTACTAAAATCAAGTCATTGAAAATTTTATGTATTATTTAAAATTATTCTATCAAAAAACATGTTTCCATATTTCCCAATTGTGATAAAAAAAAAACCAATAAAAGGATTTTTCTTAAATTCGAAAGACAAAACTATTTGACCAAGAAATATGTCTTTTGGATTTAAGAGACATAACTATTTGGCCAAAAATGATGACTTTTGATACCAATAGATAAAATTATTTAGCCAAACAAAATGTCTTTTAATACTAATAAACATGATCTTTTTAAGGTGTTTTTTTCATGAAATGACATCTTTTAATAACTACTAAATAAACCAAAGGACGTGTCTAATTTTTATTTTGACAATGGTCCAACAATCAAGACATTAGACACCTAAAGACCTAAAGATATGAGTACCAAAAGACTTGACTAACTAAGACTTTAGACAACCAAAAGACTTAGTTAAGAATTAGGCACCTAAGTGTCCTAAAGATATTAATACCAAAAGATCTAATTAAGAGGCCTAAAGATATGGGCATTTGAAGACCTAACTAAGACACATTTATCTAACTAATCAAGGATATAAAGGTGCAGTTTTGCTTAATCACTTGTTTACAAGAACCAAATCAATAAACTAAAATTATGATCCCAATGAAAGTTGATTCTAACTAGTGCCATATGGTCTCCATTCATAAATAACATAGCTAGTATGGTTGAAAGTGTGGTATCTTAAATTAGCAAAGTAGTAGAGCAAATTTGATTACCTATAAAGAATATTAAGTGAAAGTCATATTTGTACAAAAATATGCTTAAGTGAGAAGATTATGCCTTTAAAAGTCTAATTAGAACACATTTTAAAGAATATCATATATTTAGTTTTTAAAAGAAAGCTAGACTAAAAAACATCTTTCAACTATTGTTATGAAAACAATACAAATTTTGCATTTATTATTTCTCAAAAATGAAATAATAAATGCAAACAACCAGAGCTGAAAGAAAGTCCCTTAATCTTAATGGCTTAAAAGGAAATGACTAGGAACAAGAAAAGTAGCAACGATCATTTACTTGAGAGCAAAAATCATAAATCACAACAAATAACATTTGAGATATAATAGAAGGAATGATGACATAACTAATGATGTATCACTCCTATATATAAGAGAAAAGAACCAATTAACCTATAAAATAATGACTTGTATAGGAATCCAAATGACATTTGTAATTATGAAGGACCTGCCCACATAAGGCATAAAGCAAGGAGGTCCAAACCTAGGATGGGTAACATTAAAATCTTAATAAAAGTCTCTTAAAATTTGTTAAACAAAGTCTGGTATATAACCAAAAAAAAAGAAGAAGAACCAAATGAATTTATTAGAAAAAAGAGTATGACTATACTCATTCACCTTGCTACAAGTAATATATGGATACTGAATTTTTATAACATCAATTATAATAGAAATGAGAATCTGTTAGCCATAAGAGCATTAGTAAGTTTTGTAGCAAAAGATATTTATTCAACAAAAATGATGGAGGGGGCATAACCATATCTTGGTCATGAGACTTTGGTCACCAAAAGTAATAAAAGCTTGATGTCTGAGTCATAGAGAGGGTTACTTTAAGGAAATAGGTAGTTCAAACATTAACATCCACAACGATGTCCAAAAACAAGCCTTGCAATCTTGTGTAAAGTTTGTAGCCCATCTAAGTTAAATTATATATCGAACAAGGATGGCAGTCCTTAGCAAGAAAGCACCAGAACCAAGCCACCAAAAAAAGTGAGACACACTTCCTCAAAGTGGTCTACATGATAGTGCAACTTACACAAGCATGCCTCTAACATGAGCCAAAATTGCCTTGTGAAAGTGAAGAACACCACTTTCTTTGATGACAATATTTCTTGAAATTTTGATTTTCCATAAAGCTTGAATAAAGAAAGCTAATATGTTTTTTGAACTATGACTACCACAATAAATTAGGTGCAATCATCATCAAGGATAGTCATAAAGTCAAAAAACACCCAAAGTCCTCCATAAACAAGGAAATGAATATAGTTAATTAAAACTATCAAGCAATTATAAGGTTTACTAGAGCAAAATTTACACAATGGGAATATTAAAACATGGTATAACATGAAGAAAAAATAGAAACAAACCCTAAATGGTTGATCCACTATAAATAGTATTAAAAGGGTAGGTGCACTCGCCTTGCAATTATGAAAAACTAATAGAAGTTACACTTGGTTAGTGTAATAATTGGATAACACACATTCTCAAAAAGGGATTAAGTCATAAAAGAAAAATCATATTATTAATCAATTTAATGTTTATACATTACACAATACAATGTGTTGGCTAAAAGAAAAAAAAAACATAAAACAAATTAACCTTAAAAATGACATTCTTCTTAATTTGTAGCTATAAAAGTTGGAACAGAAGTCTTAGGTACATTCTCTCTAATGTTAACAATAATTGTACATTCTTCTCCAATATTGTGAAATGTCAACTTTAAGTCTCAATAGCAATGCATGCACCAAAAATTGCTCTTAATGACTCTTTTCTTGTTGTGTTCCTCAATGAAGATTAAACCATAATTTATTTCCTCCCTTACAAAGGCTTCCTCATGTTAAGAAACAACCTCTAAAGATGCTTTAAGTTGGGCAATTTCTCCTTCAACCTCCTTAGCATGCTTAGACATATCACACTTAAGTTAATGGTAGCAAAAAGCCTTCTAGGGCAACCTCTAACTATTACAGCTTGGTATTTGTGCTTCCCATCTTCTTTTAAACACCCTTTAACCTTCTTTTACAATTCTTAGACAAATGTTATGAGCTGACTCTTGACTAAGATCAACTTTAGAAGTAAACCTTATGGATATCATCTATCTCTTTTCTTAGTAAAGTTGCCTAGTTGGCTCTCTCATTTAAGCTTCTCTAATTGTTGAATCAAACCTTAAGAATTCTCCACAATGAAAGAAATGTTTTCCCTAAAAGGAGTTACAACTAGAAGTAGCTGAGATATAAATTAGGGTTAAATGGCTACCCTTTATAGAAAAGTTAAGGCAATTGTATCATAACCAGAGTTAAAAATAAGAAGAACTCCCTCATCCTAGTTGTCATTGAGTTGTAAGGAGATAATTTTTGAATCCCCAAGTATATGACCCTAAAAGGAATCCTCTTTCTTTTGAAAACTAGATAGTTAAACATATAACTTATAAGAACAATCATGAGTACCCACTAAAAAATGTGACTAACAAGAAGTCAATTGATGGGACAAATGAATTTAAATATTTTCAAAATAATTGATAAGATAAGTATGTTCTAGTTTTATTAGCAATGTAAAACTCTAAAGGGAAGGGGGTAGCTGATAAAGGTATTACTATCATGGGCCTTTAATGAGCCTACTATAAACCTAATAGCCTTAGCTAGTAGCCATTTTCTAAATGGGAAATTAGCTATCTCACAACCTAGTTTCACCCATCAACACCATAGCTACTTGTCTCGCTTATAACACTCCTAGACATGATCTTTCCCAAACATGATGAGACATGTAGTGTTAAGAACATTTGCAATTGGTACACTTTTCTCCTCTATAGCCTTGGTAGGACCTCTTTCCATTACCATTAGGAGACAAATTTAAGGAATTAGCTAGCACTACATGCCAAAGGTCTCTTAGCTTACTCCTGAAACTGTATTATCTCCACACCAGTCGACAAAGGCTCGTAAACACCCCTATAAATATTCAAAATCACCCTCTTAAAGTAGGCCTCCATTCTTTTCGGTATTCATTTTTCACTTTATCAAAAAGTCCTTATAAGCTTAGGTATCATAATGCTAAAGCTAGTCCATAGCTTAGCACCCCATAGTCTTTTCCTTGTCTTGCAAGTTACAAGTTTTCCACCAAAATCACCATCACTAAAAGCATTCATGAGAATGTTATAAAAAATTCTTACTTTAATAGTTTTTAACGCTCAAATTCTTAGTAATATTTAATTCTTTTTTGCCCCCTTGTTAGCAAGAGTTGGGTGCGCTATTTGCTGTGTTAGTCTTGGGTGGCAATATTGACTAATGTCTGGATCATGTCATGTTGCTAGTCGGCGATTGCATGTTATGCTTTGTAATTGCTTTCAATGCAAGCAGTGGCACCAATTATGAGTTTTGTATAGTGGGAGAAAGAGATGCCTATATTATGACATTATTTTAATGTGCAATAACATAAATCTTGTATATTTTTAATAAGTTAGGCCTTTTATTTTTTATTTCATGTTAAGAAAAATGTTTCAAATGTTAACTTTCTAATGACAAGTGGTATTAATTCAGAAATTTTTGCCAACCATTCTCAGCTAAAGTAAATAATCACAACTAAACAAGCATCAGACTTCTGATAGCTACCTCAGCGCTGTACAAATATTTGGGGAGAAAGGGGAAGCTTGGAGGTAATTCCAATTATCTCCATCATTCATTATATATATATATCTATATAGAAATTAATAAACTGACATGTGCAAAATTTTTTATATAAACACCGAAGGGGAAATTGAGGCGATTCAGTTTAGGAATGGTAAATCTTTATCAAAAATTAAGAATCCACTCACAAAGTTTCATTGTTTTTCATTTGTGTCTACAAAGGTTTTATCTTTTTGCAATAAACCCTCCGAGTTATTTTTGATACATAAATTAACTCTTTTTCATTACTTCTTTGTTAAGTAATATCAAGTGATTATCTGTTTCATTTGGAATGGTATTCCATAAAGTCAAAAAACACCCAAAGTCCTCCATAAACAAGGAAATGAATATAGTTAATTAAAACTATCAAGCAATTATAAGGTTTACTAGAGCAAAATTTACACAATGGGAATATTAAAACATGGTATAACATGAAGAAAAAATAGAAACAAACCCTAAATGGTTGATCCACTATAAATAGTATTAAAAGGGTAGGTGCACTCGCCTTGCAATTATGAAAAACTAATAGAAGTTACACTTGGTTAGTGTAATAATTGGATAACACACATTCTCAAAAAGGGATTAAGTCATAAAAGAAAAATCATATTATTAATCAATTTAATGTTTATACATTACACAATACAATGTGTTGGCTAAAAGAAAAAAAAAACATAAAACAAATTAACCTTAAAAATGACATTCTTCTTAATTTGTAGCTATAAAAGTTGGAACAGAAGTCTTAGGTACATTCTCTCTAATGTTAACAATAATTGTACATTCTTCTCCAATATTGTGAAATGTCAACTTTAAGTCTCAATAGCAATGCATGCACCAAAAATTGCTCTTAATGACTCTTTTCTTGTTGTGTTCCTCAATGAAGATTAAACCATAATTTATTTCCTCCCTTACAAAGGCTTCCTCATGTTAAGAAACAACCTCTAAAGATGCTTTAAGTTGGGCAATTTCTCCTTCAACCTCCTTAGCATGCTTAGACATATCACACTTAAGTTAATGGTAGCAAAAAGCCTTCTAGGGCAACCTCTAACTATTACAGCTTGGTATTTGTGCTTCCCATCTTCTTTTAAACACCCTTTAACCTTCTTTTACAATTCTTAGACAAATGTTATGAGCTGACTCTTGACTAAGATCAACTTTAGAAGTAAACCTTATGGATATCATCTATCTCTTTTCTTAGTAAAGTTGCCTAGTTGGCTCTCTCATTTAAGCTTCTCTAATTGTTGAATCAAACCTTAAGAATTCTCCACAATGAAAGAAATGTTTTCCCTAAAAGGAGTTACAACTAGAAGTAGCTGAGATATAAATTAGGGTTAAATGGCTACCCTTTATAGAAAAGTTAAGGCAATTGTATCATAACCAGAGTTAAAAATAAGAAGAACTCCCTCATCCTAGTTGTCATTGAGTTGTAAGGAGATAATTTTTGAATCCCCAAGTATATGACCCTAAAAGGAATCCTCTTTCTTTTGAAAACTAGATAGTTAAACATATAACTTATAAGAACAATCATGAGTACCCACTAAAAAATGTGACTAACAAGAAGTCAATTGATGGGACAAATGAATTTAAATATTTTCAAAATAATTGATAAGATAAGTATGTTCTAGTTTTATTAGCAATGTAAAACTCTAAAGGGAAGGGGGTAGCTGATAAAGGTATTACTATCATGGGCCTTTAATGAGCCTACTATAAACCTAATAGCCTTAGCTAGTAGCCATTTTCTAAATGGGAAATTAGCTATCTCACAACCTAGTTTCACCCATCAACACCATAGCTACTTGTCTCGCTTATAACACTCCTAGACATGATCTTTCCCAAGCATGATGAGACATGTAGTGTTAAGAACATTTGCAATTGGTACACTTTTCTCCTCTATAGCCTTGGTAGGACCTCTTTCCATTACCATTAGGAGACAAATTTAAGGAATTAGCTAGCACTACATGCCAAAGGTCTCTTAGCTTACTCCTGAAACTGTATTATCTCCACACCAGTCGACAAAGGCTCGTAAACACCCCTATAAATATTCAAAATCACCCTCTTAAAGTAGGCCTCCATTCTTTTCGGTATTCATTTTTCACTTTATCAAAAAGTCCTTATAAGCTTAGGTATCATAATGCTAAAGCTAGTCCATAGCTTAGCACCCCATAGTCTTTTCCTTGTCTTGCAAGTTACAAGTTTTCCACCAAAATCACCATCACTAAAAGCATTCATGAGAATGTTATAAAAAATTCTTACTTTAATAGTTTTTAACGCTCAAATTCTTAGTAATATTTAATTCTTTTTTGCCCCCTTGTTAGCAAGAGTTGGGTGCGCTATTTGCTGTGTTAGTCTTGGGTGGCAATATTGACTAATGTCTGGATCATGTCATGTTGCTAGTCGGCGATTGCATGTTATGCTTTGTAATTGCTTTCAATGCAAGCAGTGGCACCAATTATGAGTTTTGTATAGTGGGAGAAAGAGATGCCTATATTATGACATTATTTTAATGTGCAATAACATAAATCTTGTATATTTTTAATAAGTTAGGCCTTTTATTTTTTATTTCATGTTAAGAAAAATGTTTCAAATGTTAACTTTCTAATGACAAGTGGTATTAATTCAGAAATTTTTGCCAACCATTCTCAGCTAAAGTAAATAATCACAACTAAACAAGCATCAGACTTCTGATAGCTACCTCAGCGCTGTACAAATATTTGGGGAGAAAGGGGAAGCTTGGAGGTAATTCCAATTATCTCCATCATTCATTATATATATATATATATATATATATATATATATATATATATCTATATAGAAATTAATAAACTGACATGTGCAAAATTTTTTATATGATTTGAGCAAAGATATCCGGCGATTGATGAGACTGCATCTAGAATTCCTTGGACTTGGACATCTCATTTTCAGAGAGGAAAAGGCATGTCATCTCCTCAGAAAAGGTTAATTGGGACGTAACATTTTATATGTTGAAAATATGTTTTGGCACGATTGTTTGGTGTTGGCCACTGGTGGTCCCAAGGTCTTTCAAGCTTATACATCGATTGCTAAGGAAAAACTATTGAACGACAGAAAAAATAGATTTTTAAATGTGGGTCAAATTAATTCAATTTCAAGTGTGAGTGAGTAAAAAAGTAAAAACTTTAAGTAGGTTCATTTGAAATAAAATAATTAAATAAATTTATGTAGTGTAAAATTATATATGTATTATAGTCATAAAAAATATGAATAAGAATAACAAGTACGAAAAAGAAAAAGTGAAAGGAAATGAATTTAAGGGAAAATTTTTTATTTTCTTTATTTTTGGAAGACTGTAACATAAGGAAGAAAAACTAAAACTAAAACTACGAAAAAAGGGTTGGATGATGAGATGAAAAAGGTTAACCATAGTTTATTCCTAAAGCATTATTTTATCGTGGGAATTTCTGAGGATTGATGGTAAGCGTTAAATATTTATTTATCACATATCCTCTGGCTTGTTCCAACATTAATGGAATGAATTCACTCAAATAAAAAGTACATTTTAGTTTATTATGGGCAAGTTGAGTTACTCCACTATATTGTTTAAACATAAACTAAAACGAAAAAGGTAAGCAAATTTTATTCCTGTTTTCATATATCAAGTAAAAGCTGAAATTAATGGACCATGTAAAACGTTTTTCTTTTGCCCTTTCATCACGCACAAGGGGATAGATAACCTTTAGCAAAGAGCATAGATAAATGTATCCATCTTACATGTCTCAAACTCTAATCATGAGAGCTTAGATATATATATATATATATATGTATATATTTTTCTCCATTTAAGTTAGAAAAGATGTTATGTTGGCCAATGCCTCACTCAGGAGAGCAGTTGGCGTTGAAAATCCCGCTTCTTCCAAATTTGTGAAGAATGCAGGAATTAAAATTTTTATCATTGAAACATGTTATTTTAGTGCCCTAAGCATTGCTTAGACGAGGATTGACAATTAATCGCTGGCTAACAATTATATCATTTGTCAAAAAAAGAAGGCTTTAGTATAGAGCATGAAAAGACCAACGGCCAAGCTATAGTTGAAAAGCGGGCTTTGGATCCTCAAGGGCAGGATGGGGTTCTTGCCTTGGTCCGAGTACTATGCATATTAATATTATTAAATTCTTCGGCAGACAATCGATCGACACAAAAATAGTGGACTAAAAGTTTGGTCCCCAGTCGAAATATCCTTGGTGGTTGTTGTCCAGACCGTCTTTACTTCTCTTGTCCATTTCATAAAACGTCTGAAAATCGTGCATAATTTATGAAAAGATATGTCCCCTACAGGAGACTTGACCATAAGGAGCAAATGCTCATTGTGATGATCAATTATGTAGAAATAAAGTTTCTGTACTGCTAAAGTTTATTCATGAAGTAAGAAAAGTTCAATTTTGCCACGTAAATTTTTGATAAGGATTGATGGTAAGCTTCAAACATTTATTTATGACATATCCCCGGCTTGTTCCAACATTAATTTAATGAATTCTCCAATGAAATGTAAAATCTACTTCATAAATGCATAAATTGAGTTAGTTGATTATACTATTTAACCATAAAATAAAACGAAAGATATTAGGAAGTTGTATTCGTGTTTTCATATATCAACCAAAGCAAAAATTATTGGGATGCGTGACATCCCAAAAAATAATAAAAAAAAAGAGTAGAGTTCGAGCCAATAGCAAACTCATAAGCTTTTAATCTTAACCCATTAGGAACTTACTGTATTGTCAATAATTATGAAATATGATCCTGAAGCATCAAATAAATTAAATTACTTTAATTTATTTATTTATTTTCACAGATAGTAATTGATGTTGAGATATATGTCATAATTGCTTAAAAAGTTAAGATTGTTAAAAGTTGGTTTGATATATACCTTCACTACAAGGTCTCTCAAATAATTCAATTATTTTATTATATTAATTTTCTAATTAGATATATAGTACAAAATTATTATTTACATTGTCTTATTTAATTACATTCATTTTCAATCATAAATCATTAATTCCATAAATAAGATAACAAATTTTTATAATTACTCATTCCACCTTGTCTAAGGAATTTCATGGATTACTATTTATTAATTATAGTAGAAACATTCTCCTATGATTACTTTAAAGAAATAAATCTTTTATCATTCACTTAATTATCTTTATATGGTTCATATCATACTTGTTTGATTATGTGCTATTTATTTTTGATATGTCAACATAATTAATTGATTACATAGTCGACTATATTTGTCTGTATAATATTGTGTTAAGTATTACCATGCTCTATAATTTGTGAAATTGACTATAATTAAGAGTACTTGGCATCTTATTAAAAATTTTGATCATTCATCACATATTGACTTGGAGGATTGAATACAAAAATATTATAACTTATGTGATGCAATTAATTCTTAGAAAATTAAGTTTCACATTGGCAAAACTTAATTTGAAAAAATAAATTTATGCTTGGAAAACTCAATTTGAAAAAACGAATTCATGTTAGTGAAATTTATTTTCAATAATTCTTTGCATCAACAAAACTCTTTTTCTTTGTTTTATTTAGCTTGCAACATATATGGAGTCTCTTACTTGTAATGTATTTTAAGGAAGTTTTTGGTATATTCATGCCACACATGCATAAGGAGATAAAAAAACAATTTCATTTCTTCAAAGGCTTTGTAAGTAAATAATTTGTCAATTTATATTAAAGGCTACGGTGGCCCAAAATCAAACCAAAGCTAGGTCGGAAAAAAAAATTTGGCAAAAAATTCTAGACTTTAATGTTGGAATTTTTTCAAGCTATACAACATTCACTTTTTAGCTCAACAAGAAAAGAATTTAAAGACCTGAGTGCTTGATCTTTTCAAGCTACACAATATTCATTTCTTGGCTCAACAAAGTAGGAAATTAGAGTTAAAGGATCTTGTTCAAAATAATTTTGGAGGTTTGGAATATGAAGATTATGTGTCCATTGGCATAATAACTGAAGCAACATTTAATTTTTCATCACATAGGGAAGGTTTCTTAGCTCAAGTATCTTAACTGAAATTGATTTGGAAATTCAATTTCCTACAAAGGTTTCTTACGCTCCAAATGGTTTGCTCTTCATTAAGTATCATGACCAAAATTGATTTAGACACTTAATCTCATACAAAGGCTTCTTATGGTCCAAATGGTCAATTCTTCAAATAAGAATCTTAACCAAATGGATTTGGAAAATCAATTTCCTACAATGCCTTCTTGCGCTCCAAATGAATAGACCTTTGAATAAGAATCTTGATTTGGAAACTCTACCAATGGTTCCTTGATTTATCTATAGCGAACACATAAATTTCTTACAATGACTTATCTTTTCAAAATGGTCTCTTGGTCATTCCATTAGTCTATAAATACCAACCCTTGTTGCAACCAAATGTACACTAACAAGAAGCATATATTAAGTTGTTTTGTGCCTAAAAATCAAGAATGCACAAGAGAAAAATGTATTAAGAGTAAAGAAAAATTTGAAGAAAAGTTTTGTAAGCATTATAAGGTTATAAAACATGAGATTAAGAGCTAAAAAAAAGGTTTTATGATTATGTAACAAGGTTGTAGACCTTTAAGTGGTTATGATTGAGGATCAAGTTATTGTTGTAGTCATTTTTCTCCCTACTAAGAAGCTTGATAGTGAATTTGAAACTCTCAAGTTGATGGTCTTAGGGAGAGGATGTAGGAATAAAAGTTCCCAACCTTTATAAATCATCGTATCATATTATCTTTACTTTTAACTATTTTTATTGTACAAGCTCACACACTTCATAAGCTTTTTATCATATTAATTTTAATTTATCCATAATATTCATTTATATAAGTTGGTTGCTAGTCTTACAAATTGAATTGGTTGATTTATTTTCCTTTCTTGAGCCTATATAAGTATTTTTGTAATTTCATTAATCCATTTGTATACCAAATTATTATTATTTTATTATAATCATTTTATTTTTCATGTTACAAACATTATAGGTACATATCCTTTGTCAATTGAATTGACTTTCCTTCTTAGGTATTTTTTTGGATAAATAATTTGTATCAGAGCTTGATCTTTGAATCACTAGCTTCACTACCTAAAGTCAATCCATAGCTTTCCTTATACTTATATATCACCCCAAGTGCAGTAACCTTTTTAAACCTCCTATCTTTGATGATATAAATTTTGGCTATTGAAAAAATAAAATGACCTTGTCCTTTTACTATTGGGTCAATCATTTTTCAAGGTATTAGAAGAATCACCAAAACCAAGAATGATATCATTGATAAACCCAAGAGTGAGTACACCTTAATTGATTTCAAAAATTGAAATCTTAATTCCAAAGCCAATTACTTGTTTTATTACGCCATTACCCTAGATATATATTATCTTATCTCCTCTTTTGATTTAGCTAAGGAGATATGAGACAATCTTGTGTTAACATATAAGGAAACCATCCAAATCAAATACATTAGGATTAATATTCTTATGCATGAATATGAATTATTTGAAATAAGAAATGATAAGAATATTATTGAAATGTATTCAAGATTTACAAATATTCTTAATTCTTTAAGAAATCTTGGAAAAAACCATCAAGAAGTTACTAAGGTTACCCATATAATCATAGAACTTGATGAAAATTGCAATTTTAGAATCAAAGGACTTGAACATATTGCTCTCAAATGAGTTAATGGTTTTTTACTTATGTACAAGATGACATTTAAAAAGAAAACCATAGGAAAAAAAAGAAAGAAGAAAGGCATGGTGTTCAAGTCCTTCACTTTAGCTAAAAAAGTAGTAAAAAATGATCAAAAAGATGATGGGGATGATAATTCATTTAGTGAGCAAGATCAAAAAGAGTTCATAATGCTTGCACAAAAATTTACTAAACTTTTAAAGAAGAAAATGCAACTTGGTAGAAAGTCATTTAAGTGATCCATACAATCGAAGAAAGATATTATTGTTTTTATAAGTGTAACAAACTCAAACACATTTTAGCAAATTGTGTTAGCCAAAAAAAAGGTAAAAAGTAGACGAAGAGAGCTTATAAGGCCACTTGGGTGATTCCAGTTATTCAAATAATAAATTCTTTAATGGTGAAGCAAACTTTATATGCTTCATGGGAAAAGACAACAAGTTAAACTTTGATTTTAACTCATGTGATGATATTGAGATGATTGGATTGTTTGAATGCATGAACAAAGAAATGTTTAAACAAGTAGCCAAATTTAGCAATCTCACTTGCTCTTAAGCAATATATCATGAAAAGGAGATCTTAAAAGGGAAAATTGAATCATTGATTTAATAGAGTAAGAATTTGCAAAATGCTTATAATGTTACTTTAAACGAGTTTAAGGAGGAAACTTTCTTTTAAAGAAGGAAAATGAAAACCTCTAAAATTCGTTTTAAAGTTTGTTAAGGAGAAAGAAAAAATTGACTCATTACTTTATTTTTAAAGGCCAATTAATGAAAAATTTACATTGGGCTTTAATCACTTATATTATCCATATAAAGTTCAAATCACAATTGGTTGGCTAACATCTCTTCACATACATCAAAACCTTACATGCATAATTTCATTAAAGTATCATACTCATTCTCATGTGAGAGATATCATGTTAGATGTTGTTACCATAGTGAGTTTAGACATATGATTCATATATACAACATTAGAAAAGCATTCATGGCATAAGAAATTTTTATGGTGGTGCAAAAAGTACTAAATCTTACTTGAAAGGACCTAAACAAATTTAGGTACCTAAAATTAGATAAAACTTATATAGGGATATTTGAAAAACCAAATGAAGGAAAAAAAAATAGTACTTAGATAGTAGATGTTGAAGCATATGATTGACAATGCAAAAAACTTTCTTTTTCTTAAAGTAACTGATATAAAAAATGTAACATTCGAAGATAATGCCAAAGGTAAGATAATTGGCATTGGAAAGATCAATAAGGAAAGTTTTCCTATTATTGATAATATCTCTTTAGTTAATAGTCTTTAATTCAATTTACTTGGCATTAGTTAGCTTTATGATAGCAATTATGAAGTTTCTTTTGAGTTTAGTGTATACATTGTTTCTTAATCTAAAACAAATGAAACTTTGTTCACTGCAAATAAATATGATAATATTTATGTTATTGATCTTTATTTCTTTACTAACCAAAATGTTAAATGAAGTGTCTTAGGTAGGACACTCGAGCATGAAATTACTATCCATTCTAAACAACCATAATTTTGTAGAAAGGCTAATCAAGCTCAAATTTGAGAAAGATAAACTTTATAATTCTTGTCAGATGGGAAAATAGGTAAAAGCCATTTTAAGAGTACAAAAAGCTTTTTTTATTTGCAAACATCTTCTATTATTGCATACAAATATTTTTGGTCTATCTAAAGTCTCCACTTTAGGCAACAACTATTATGCATTTGTCATAGTAGATGATTATACTAGATTTGTATAAGTATTTTCCCTTACTCATAAGGATGAGACATTGAAAGCATTTGAAAGCAAAATGACAAGGGATGCTCCATTACTTTAATTAGAAGTGACTATCTAAAAGAATTTCAAAATGAGAACTTAAAAAAATCTTGTGATGCCTAAGGAATTTCTCATAATTTTTATCCTTAAAAACACCTTAACATAATAGGGTACATGAATAGAAAAGTAAAATCTTACAAGAGATGCCTTAGATAATACTAAATGAGTTTATCTGGCCTAAATATGTTTGGGCCGAAGCTATCCATATGAAATGTTATACGTTGAATTAGGTTCTAATTCATCTTTTACTTAAAAAGACACCATACAAGTGGTAGAATGGGAGAAAGTCATGAATCAATTATTTCAAGGTCTTTAGATACAAGTGTTTCACTTTGAACATTAAAGACAATCTTAGAAAATTTGATCCAAAGGCCACTGAAGGTATCTTTTTAGGATACTTATCCTTGAGCAAAACATATTGAGTTTTTAATAAAAAATCATTGGTAGTAACAAAGTTCATACATATTAATTTTGATAAAACAAATCCTTTTAACTTGAGAAAGGAAGAAACATGCAGTAAATCATTATATCATTTAGGCATATGAATGCCAACTTAACACTCCTTTCATAGATAGAGCCCCAATGTGTAGAAGAAGTATTGAGTGATAAACATTAGGCACATGGCATAAAGGATGAGTTGAAACAATTTAAGAGGAACTAGGTGTGGATTTTAGTCCCTAGGTCTAAAGACTATCCTATCATAAGTATCAAGTGGGTGTTTCATAACAAGTTAGATGGGAATTGAAAAATAATCTAAACCAAGGCTAGACTAGTGCTTAAGGGATAAAATCAAGAAGAGGGAATTAATTACGATGAGACCTTTGCACCTGTTGCTAGATTATAAGTCATTTTATCCTGTTAGCATATACATTTTACATGAATTTCACATTAAATAAAATGGATAGATGTGAAAAAAGTGTTTCTTAATAGTTTTATTCTTGAGGAAATATATGTTGAATAACTTATAGGTTTTGATTATACTAAATTTCCTAATTATGTGTGTAAGCTCTCCATGGGCTTATACGAATTAAAGTAAGCCTTCAAAGTGTGACATAAGCAAGTTAGCTCCTTTTTTATTTAAAAAGGTTTAACAACAGGTAAGGTGGACACCACATTGTTTACAAAAGTAAAAGATAAAGATATATTGTTTGTGAAAATTTATGTTAATAATATTATTTTTGGTGCCAATAATGATTTTTTGTGTAAGGAATACGCATCTCAAATGGATAAGGAATTCAAAATGAACATAATGAGGAAAATTATTTTCTTCCTAAGCCTACAAATCAAGAAAAGAACAAATGGAATCCTTATTAGCCAAACAAAAAATTGTGAGAGGGATATTGAAAATTTTTTGGAATGGAAGATTCAAAACCTTACAGTACACTAATGCCAACATCCACAAAGTTTGAGAAGGATGAACTTAGAGAAAAGGTAGATGAGAAACTATATCTAATTATGATTGGAAGCATTCTTTAGCTTATTGCCAATAGACTAGAAATTATGTTTATTGTGTGTCAATATGCTCCTTTTCAATCATCACTTAAAGTCACATTTAGTTGCATTAAAATGGTTACTTAGTTTCATTAAAAGACCTACCAATTTAAGCCTTTGGCATCCTTGAGGAAAGACATTTAACCTTATAGGTTATTTAAACTCTAATTGGGTTGATGATTGGCTTGATAGGAAAAGTACCATCGGTACTTTCCAACTCTTAAGTAGTTCATTAGTGTTATGGTTTAGTCAAAAGTAGAGTTCCATAACACTTTCAACAGTTGAAGTTGAATACCTTGTCATAGGTAATTGTTGTTCATAATTTTATTGAATCAAACAAACTCTTGATAATTTGTAGTTGCATTTTTCTAGAGTTCCTATTTTATGTGACAACACTAGTGCCATAACCCTCACCTAATACCCCATTCATTATTTTAGAACTAAGCATATAGATCTTAGACATCATTTTATTCAAGATTATGTACTAAAAGGGGATATTATTCTTGAGTTTGTGGGTACAAACAATCAACTTGAAGACATCTTTATGAAATCCTTGAGTGAGGATAAATTCTTAAGTATTAGAGAGTGTTATAAATGGTAAATGCAACCTAAGCTCTCATTCATACATCTTGGGTGGCATATATGTATAATCACTTGTATCTTTATTTTTTGGTTTTTTTTTCTATTTATGTAAGTTAGGATGTGTTTAATCCTTTGTAAAGATGATGGTTACCTGAATTTGGTATTTATTAGATATTATTGCTTTTATGTAGAAACTCCAATTAAATCTCTTATATGTATTTTTAGTAGAACAATTATTCTTTTCATTGCTTATGCTTTACCAATTATTTATTACCTACATTGGATATTCTATACAATTCTTTTTAGCTGTATAAAAGTTAGCCTCATCAATTCAATTTTTTTTTCTTTTCAACTAATTTTTTGGTTGACTCAATTTTTTTTTCTTGAGTTTCCATGGTTGTCCATTAGTTAACATATCCTAGATTTATTTTGACAACTTATTGTCGTTACATTTTAATTTATTTCAAAAATGTTGTTCATAGTCTTTATACATTTATTAGTTAATGGAAAAATAATGAAAAGAAGTAAAGAGTTTAATGTATATTAAATTAAAGGACTATAATTTGGTAAACCACTGATCAAATGTTGGAAATTTGTCAACTGTCTCTTGTAAATATCTTCATCGTGGTCATCATTATCGTGATTTTAGCAAACACGAATTTTGATCTATTGAAGACTTTAGAAACATTGCCCCATGGTAAGTCAATGCAATTGCAGCGACAATTTTAGTTTGTCCAAAGACTTAACATTGGGAGGCTTTCAAGAGTGTATTAGAGTGGGAGAAAAACCTGAAGTAGATATTAATGTTTCGATGTTGGGTTTTTGAAATGGTGTTCCTAAAGTTCATGAAAACTAACATGTTTTTTTGTACAAATTTTTTGTTTTCATGTTGCCATGAGAAGTTTAATTTAATTTTTGATGAGGAAAGCTCACCTAAAAGGATACATGTCAAGATGGAATCTAGTCCTAATCAATCTTGCAAGACAACATATGACTAAGCATTAAAGGTGGACTTCGACATTAGCATTCTGTCAATCAAGTTATTAAGGGATCAAAGTTCTTAAACAAGTGACTAAAGAGAGAATAATTATTACCTTGAATGGGGGTTGGCTTGGCCTATATATGTGTGTGTGGGCTATTTCGTATAAGTGGGATCTAGTATGGATGTTAGATGTAAGGTATTTATTAATTTGTGAATTAGGTTTGACTCCTTGGTATAAGGGATAAGGGAGGTGGCCTCTTAGACCTTTTTAGGCCTGAAAAGGCTAGTGGTGGGCATAATAGGAAAACATAACAAGCTCAATGATATTTTTAAGCCTAATCTGGGGTGGTTTATGATTTATTTTAAGTCTCCTTATGACATGTTCTACCTGAAAAAGGGTCAAACTTTGGCCCTTGGGTTGAGTTTAAAAAGCTTTGTTTCTTGAATTTTCAAATGGTTCAATCAAATGGTCACCTTCTTCATGAAGGTATCAGTTTGCAAGCAACCATCTTAGGGACCATCCCATTATTTATAAATTGCTTCTCAGTGTCTTATGCACTCTCTATCTTTTCTTAGTGATTTGGTCTCTTGCATGATTTGTATAAAGTAAGCCATGACTAGTTACTTGATCATGATGTCTTGTTATACTGCGAAGTGTGCCACTGAGTATTCTAAGTTATGCCTATATAGGGTAGATGCCAAGGCAATATGAGACATGCATCTAATTGGTTACAAGGTGTTGTGCCTTTTTTACTAGGAAAGGACTTGTAGGCTACTTTTGGGTTGCATAGTCATATCTTAGAGGTCCTTGAGGAATTTGGCATTTGTGTCCCTTTGCCTCTTATCATTCTAGAGTTCTTAGACTATTATGGTTTAGTGTTAAGGAAGATTACTTCAAACAATTGGCAAATCATTCATGTGATGCTTCTTTTATTGTTGTGGATTGATTTTTGTGCCATCAATTGGGCATTAATCAATATGTAGAATGCCTTAGTCATCATGAATGATGGTTAGAGTGGTTATTTTTCCATCAAAGGGAAGAAGGGACCAAAATGAAATTTCTATTAATATCCCAAAGATAAAATGAAGGATTATAAAATACACTTTGTGTTTGTTCAGATTCCAGCTGATGTGCATTTTCCCAAGTCAAGCATAAATTATTCTCCTCCCTTACTTGCCACTTTTGAGGATAAGGAAATTACCTTTATTGATTTATGCAACTGGTTAAGTAAATATCTTAAGGATGGGGAAATGATTGAGAATATTAGAAAGTGTAACCTTGGGTGGTTAGTGGTTTTCTTTGAGGGAGGTGCTTCAAGTGCTACACTTAAGGTAGGCCTATGGTAAGGGTTGTGGTGGAAGCACTAATGAAGTTTCCAATGGAGTTTGTAGTAAAGGTATCATATCAGAGCCCACCTTCATTTAGAAGAGTAAAGCGATAATACCTATGCCAATGCTCCTTTATCAACGTTGCTACTTAGCCTTGTTATCCATTGTTTAATTGTGATTCACAATTCATTAGCATTGTCATTAAGTTAGCATTTCTTTAGGTAGTGTTGTGATGTCTGCTTTTACTTTCACTGGTGATCTACTTATCATTATACCTATGTATGCTTCTGGTTGTCACTTTAGGTTGGTAGGGATGGTATGCAAAACATCTTAGTAATCATGAATGATGGTCAAACAATTATTTTTCCATTAAAGGGAAGAAAAGGCCAAAGCGAAATTTCTATAGGTCACCTAAACATAAAATGAAGGATTATAAAATGCGCTTTGTGTTTGTTTAGGTGCCCATTGATGTAGACTTTCACAAGTAAAGCGTGAATCATTCACCTCCATCATGTGCCACTATTAAGCAAGCATAACCTTAGGTGCTAGCAGTCGTTTTTTAGGGAGGCACTCTAAAATCTATGACTTAAAGTAGGCCTATGGTTTGAGTTATAGTAGTGAAGATAAAAGTGTCAAGAAGGTTCCAATAAAGTTCGTAGTAGGGGTGTCAGTATCATAGTCCATTTTCACTAAGAAAAGCAAAGGAAAGACACCTACATAATTGGAATTGGTGTTTATGAGTTCCACCAATAAGGATGATGACTTGTAGATTAACAAGAAGTTAGTAAAGAATAATTTTTATTTTTGATTTGTGATTTTAGTTCCTTTTGTTGTGTAGCTAAATAATAGTTTTAATTATTATAACTTGTAGATTAATAAGAAATTAGTAGAAAATAATTTTTGCCACATCCCTTGTTTTTAATTCTTTAAAGACTAGGACTTAGCCCAAATGTGTGTGTTTACCTCTTCCTAATGTGTTAATTGCTTTTGTATTTCAATTTCAAATTGAACCTCCACGTAACATTTGATGCCCTTTGTAAATTGAGCCAAATGTGCCTTCTTCAAGATATCCTTTTTTTTCTTTTTCTTAATGGTTTCTTTAGATGTGTCATTCTAGAATTGGCCTCACATGGCCATAAGAAAAGTTTCATGGTACTCCCCTTTTGTCTCATTTAGTCTTATCAGTTATATGTTGGCTTTCCTCTTATTTGATCATCGCATCCCAAAGATGGGTTATAGTTTACTTGTATGCTTTTCCCTCTATTGAGGGTCAATCCCTTCTAGAACCATGTTATTATTAGGTCGACACTCTCTTCTAAAGAGTCTTTGGTGATGATAGTTGCCTTTGCCCTCCTAGCATCCCATTTGTATTCAACTCTTAGATCTTAGTGCCCCAATGATCAATTATGAGAGGATTTCCTTGTAGGTAGAATGGAGGTATCCACAAGATGAGTTTAGGCAAGTATTTGGCATTCTAAGTTAGTCATGCCCCTACCAGAGGAGAGTGTTTATTCTTTATCGATTAGTTATGTCACTTTCTTTATGAAGCAATTTTGTGCTAGGTCACGACTACCTATGCATTGGTTGTACCAAGAGTTCTTGGTCTTTAATGTGATTTGTGCTACTTAATTAAATCCAATTGGCTAATAGTTGTTAACAAATCATATGGCATTATGCGTGTAACACAATCCTTTTCTATATCTTTAGGGTTTTACGCTAGTTTAAGAATAGACAATTGTGCTACTATCCTTGTTGGAAGTGAAAATGTATCGACTTAAATCATTCACACACAATAAGAACATCCTAAAAGAAATGGAAAGGAAGATGCCTCCTACCAAAGGTTTGAGTCAAAGTTCTTCTTTACTAGCTTTATGTGATTCTAAATTTTATCCTATTTATTAAAGTCCTCTGATTTGAGTGGTAGAGCTTTTGTTGTTAGGTCTCAGAGAGGATGCCAAGCTAAAAAGGCATTTGAGAGGCCTAATTAGGCATCTTAGGGTATTAGAGGATGGTTTTTATGAGGGTTTCATAGTTTTAGTGTTAGAGTGGTAAAATAAGTTGTGGCTTGATTTAACCACCAAATTTTGTAGAGTTGTGAGACATTGTGGAGTTGATGGATGACTTGAAGTATAAGGCTACCTACTTATAGGGGGTTTAAGAGGTTATAGTCAATGTGAAGCTATCTACCTTATCCTTTATGTAGAGTGATTTGGCAATAAAAAGGTGAATTATAATGGTGTGTTAGATATGATAAAGGCATGAAACCTCTACAAGGCATTTCACCATTACTTAGGGTCCATTTTTTTCCCCTTTTATTGTCTTTTATGTTATAAAATTGACTTATTTTTTTTTCTATTTTATTATGAGCACATTTAATTTAAAGGCAACCTTTGCTTACACCAACTTGTTATTATAGGGGTTCCTTGCATTACTTTTGGTAGTGATCTCAAAGAGAGTCATCCTTCACATAAGTCTTTCTCCGCCAATTAGTATGGTTATTGGAATTGAAAGCACTCAAGGTGATGGCAAGGTTCTTCAACAAAATGCTAGCTTATCTATGGAAAAGTATGATGCTTTTATAGAAGGGTAGTGTGATGGTGAGATTATAAAGGACATCGAGGTCATCCTTAATGAGGGAATCATGTAACATTCCCTATTGGGCAAAAGGATATGACTATAGGTGCAATGCATGTGCCCTTTTCTACTAGCAAAGCTAAGGCAAAGGAGATGCCTTCTCCTCATGGTAGAAAATGAGCACAATCTGAAGGGGATGTAGGTGTTGTTGCACTTTATTTAAGTCTTCAAGCAACCCTTAACAAACTTAAGTTGATAGCTAAATCCTATATATGGAGGGATTTAGGGAAAAGGTTTATGTTGAGTGTGTTTATACCTAGTTCAAGTGGTGGGGCTATTGTTGTTGCCCAATATACGTTTAGTGGATTCTTGCATTGTGACATTCCTAAATAAAAGGAGGCCACCTTGATGGTAGACATGTTGAGGCTCATTAAGATGTTTTGTTCACTGAGTGGGACTATGTGCATAATAAAAAGGGTGATGATGATCATTGCTCGTTCAGCTAGTAATTGCTTCCAAAACAAGGAGTCCAAGGCATACTCATGGTTAAAGTTGGATAGGAAATGGAAGCCACATCAATGAGCTTTAGATGATTTGGTGTAAGAGAAAGCTCAGTGCACTTCACCATTTACCCTTAGAGAACATGTTATTTATGGTAATGGAGTGGGTTATGGTGGAGGGGAAGGATTGAATTGTAGATCTGAAGGTGTCGCTTTAACAAATTAAGGGTTAATTAAAGCAATTAGATGAACTTATTGCTAAGAAAGTGGTTGCAGTAGGGAACTTTATATTTAATGACTACTTAGAGACTCTCTATATAAATATTAAGACTCATAGTAGGGTTGATTGAAGCTATAAATCATTAAAGTTAGTTGAACTACCATTGAGTGTGCCACCTGCTAAAGGTCCTTTAGGAGGATTATAGGGAGGTTTACCTTTTTCTAATATGAGGCTTAGGTTAAGCAGATATTTCTAGGTGTAACTTAGCCTACTTTAGGTGTTATGCTTTTTTTATGTTACCATGGGTTGTTTCTATGTTGTTAAATTTGACAACCACCTTCTTATACATATTTTGAATTTAATAAAATTCCATTTATACCAGTTTGTGTGTTGATTTGTTCTTTTTGTATTTTTTCTTCATTTTTCCTTATCTTCTTTGTTACTATGCCTTTACTTTAGTTCTTAAATTAGGGGTAAGGTCATTCTTAACTCATGGAAGTTTTTAAAGAGTCGTCTTGCTAGTTTCCTCTTGTTTCGTGGTTGGATTTATATTGTCACTCCTTTTTATGGGTGTCCTTTAAAAGGATGTAGGCTATTCTAATAAGTTGCTAGGAAGGTCTACCTTACCATGTTAGGCAATGCATTATCATATTAAGTAGTTTATAGGTAATGTTAATGATGAAAGGAGTAACACAAACTTTCTTTGCTTTTTGTGCACCACCAAGCCATTACAAACGTCAAGCTTAGTTTTTGCTATTTATTAGCTTTTTCATAGCAAGTGTCACATGGCTCAAGGCGTGCATTTATGTCAACTATGGGCTTACAAAAGGGGGTGTCAAGAGTTTTGTTATATGACTTCCTTAAGTAAGATTTGAATCCTTTAAAATAGGAAGGGAATGTTGAGCTAACCCATTTCTTATTCTCTTGCTTCATTGCCCAGTTATGGATGGGTGATATTAGTCAATTGCTAGATGCAGCCTTTAGTCTAGGTTGCCCTAAAGTTTTAGGGTTTATGCTATATTTGTAAACGAGACATTTAAGCCTATGTTTTACTCTCAACCTTATAAATAAAGGAACTTGCTTGTATTCATTTTTGTGAGTAAAGACATTATCCTTATTTTGTTATCATTCCTTTTTTTTTTCTTTATTACTGTGCACACATTTTAGTTTAATGCCCTAACTTAACTTATTGCTTTACTTTGAGTGTATTCCAAAAATAATTTCTTAGGTTAAGGAGGTCGTATGGCTTTATGGTGTGAGAAACTCATATGGTGCACTTGCATAGGATGTTTTAGGATTTTTTAATAGACCTATGCAGTCCACTTATGTGAGATGCCTATTGCCTTAAAAATAAGGGGCTTGGGAGGTGGAGTGTAACATTAATAATGATAATCTATTATAAAAACATGATTCTTTATTAACAAGTGCGGCAAAGTGCTTGTTACATAAACTTGACAAGTTTTTTCATTAGTGAAAAGTCTTAAGGTATTTAAAGTTATAAGTTTGGGGAATTGGGTTTCCATCTAATTCCCACAAGTAGTAGCTTCTTAATACAACTTCTTTGGGGATCCTGTAAAGGCTTTCCCAATTGGAGGAAAACTTGTTTGCTCCTTTGCTAGTCTTTTTAGCTTCTCATTTTCATAGATCTATGTTACTTTTGTACTCTTTATATAAATGCTTGCTTGGTTGCCTCATCCATGTGGTCATGTTCACCGCACAACTTATCACCATTATTGTCCTTATCAAAAATATTATTATATGTAACTTGGCTCCCTTATCTCTACTAGCACCATTACCCTTATGCTAAATGCTAAAAGGAAAGGAGTTTCTCTTGTTATGGTATGTGAGGTTGTTTGCTATACCTAAAGCACCCCTAAGAGCTCATCTACTTATAGTCCTTTTTTTTTACCCAATCAGTTTTTTAACCCTTAGATGATTGTGTAATTGGTAATGATCACTTGGTTCTTAATTTATGGATGCTTTACAAAGGCAAACTTTAAAGCCTATACCTTAATAATATGTTCAAAACTTTATATTGTTAAATTATTTGTCATTGTCAATAATGATTGCGTAAGCAATTCCAAATTGATAGACTATTTTCTTACACGCAAATGTCTATATTTGCTACTTGGTGATGGATATAAGGGCTTCAACCTCAACCTCTTTTATGAAGTAATTGATAATAAGTACTGCAAACTTACTTTTTCCAATGGTAGTTAGGAATAAGCCAATTAAGTCTAATCCCTATTAGGCAAACGACTGTAAGGATAGTATAAGTGTGAGTTGTTTGGTGGAGACTTGACATTGGTTTACAAAATGTTGGTAGATGTTGCATTTCTATACTAGATCTAGGGCGTTTGTGTTGAAGGTAGGTCAATAGTAGCCTCATCAGATTACTTTTTTCACTAGGGCATTATTTCCTATATGGTTTATGCATGTGCTTCTTATGTGGTTGCAACACATGCCTTCATGGTTCTTCAAGATGATGTAACTTACTAGTTCTTAGGCTAAACACTTAAGGAGTGACATACTTAAAGATCGCTTGTACAACTTGCCATTGAACAATAGGAACTTTGTTGCTTTCATTTGTAAGCATTTAGTATGTATTCTTCCACCTTAAAGTTGTTTGTTTCACAAGTAGGCTATGATTTACTCCATCCACAATGGAGTTGCAATGAGCTCTAGCATCTTTGGTTGGGGTTGCAGTGAGCTCTAGCATCTTTGGTTTTGTAGTCTACTCATAGCTTAGATGTGTCAATATTTTTACAAAGACTGTTCTTCTGAATAATGATTCCACGATTGTTTGTTGTTTGGCTAGGACATCTACCCAAAAGTTCACTACTTGGAGGATTTATTCTACAACCTTGTTTGCGTCTTAGTGAGTGCTTAACAAAGGGTTTAAACCTTTCTCAAATATTTAGTCATATTATCTCCCTTAACCTTGAATTCGTCATTTACTTGCCTAACCACTAGTTAGGAGTTGTAAATTTTTAACACTTTGCTTCTCAATGCATTGTCTATGGTAAGTTTGAAGATCAGAGCTCATATATGGCTTCATTATTTGATGTAAGGAAGTTGAATTCTTAAGTGTATTGAAGCCTAACTTTCCCTTAATCCTACAAAGACTAAGTTTATGTTGTTCCCCTCCTTACTGGACAATTCATCACCATTTGGGACCCAAGACTCTATTATTGGTTTAGTGTGTTGACATGTTTCAAAGCTTGTGCATTTATTGATGACATCTTTTATGGTATGTAACTTTAGTGCCTTATACAGTTAAAACTGGATGTCAAATTCTCTTAGCTCAACTAACCATTAAAGAAGCTTGTCTACCATATATAACCTATGTAAAACTAGGTAAAGTGGCTGGTTAATTACAACCATAATGAAGTACACCTAAATGTAAGGTTACATTCCTTTTACAATAGTTTTAAGTCTAAAGGCCAATTTATTAAACTTAGGATAGCATAGTTCTACTTATTGGAGTACACTATTGGTGTAGTACATAGGTCATTGCACACCATTCTTCATCGGACTAAAACTAACCTAACTAACATATTATTAACGACAAGGTAGAGGTTCAATGTTTCTCCACTCATAGGCTTACTTAATAATGGTAAAGATAATGGTGCCTTTCAACTGGTGGAAGGCTTGTTCACACTTTTCTGTCCACTGGGACCTCGTTACTTTATTCATGATTTAAAAAAAGGGAAATTAATTGTCTCTAAGAACAAGATGAAACAATTTAGATGGGAGAGTATTTTGATGGTTTTAAAGGAGTAAAGTTACCTAATGTCCTCAATCTTCTCTAAGTTGGCTTCTATTACTTTATTTAACTCAAGGAAACCCACAAATTTGCATAATTACACCTTAAAAGCATATTATATAGGATTAAGCTTCATGTTATACCAGTTAAAAGTCTCAAACATTTCTTTTTAATTAGCATTGTGGTTTGTTGTTATTGTACTTTTCACAAGCACATCATCAATGTATACTTCCATACCTAGGCTTATTTAGTTTTGGAACATTTCACTAGCTATTGATATATGGCTCCTAAGTTCTTTAGTTTGAAGAGCATTACCTTTTATATTGTAAAGGAAGTCTTCTCTTAATTGTTTACGTGCATGATAATCTAGTTATACCTGGAGAGCGCATCCATGAAAGGTAGAAGTTTATGACCAAAAGTAACATTTACCAATTGATCAATCTAAAGCAATGAGTAGCTATCTTTTGGGAATGCCTTATTAAGGTCAGTGAAATTTATGTACATGCGTCTTTTTCCATCTACCTTTTAACCATAATGACATTTTTCAACCAATTCACCTCCTCTTTGATTGTCACTTGTCTTTTTAGGCCTATGTCTTAGTTCTTCTTTCTTTCATGCTTAGTTAATGGGAGGCTATGTCTAGGTTAAAGCTTGGCATGTTGATCATCGCCCATACAAATACCTCAAAATGGGACCATAAGAAATGAGTGATTTCTTCTTTTAAGCCTCCTTCTAACATTTCTCCAATTTGTATTGTCATTCAGGGCTCATTTAGGCCTAGGGTGATCTAAACCAATCTTTCTATAGGGAAGTCCCTTTCATTAGTGTCATCTGGCCAAGTGTTGAGGCTTCTTATTTCTACCATTAAAGCCTTTAGCTTTTCCTTTTATCTATGCAACCTACAATTCCCATGCCTCCTACTCTCTGCAAACTTCCTCTACTCTATCTAGTGTGGGGAAATTTTGTTTGAGGTGTTTAATAAATAGAATGCCATTAAGGACTCATAGCCCTATGCTTCTTAAGATCATATTATGGGAGGAAGACAACTTGACTACCACCAACTTAAGGATGGCAATCAAAGTATAAGGTGGCTACGCTATAAAGATAGGCAACTTTATTACTCCTTTTGGGATGATAGATTCCTTGGTGAACCCATAGAAAGGGTAGTTTGTTACTTGAAGATCTTTCTTTTAGAGGCCCATTTTAAGGAACACATTGAAGAATAAAATATCCATTGAGCTCACCATGTCGATTGGAACAAGCTTAAAGTTAAAGCAATTTACTGTGGTTGTAATAACTAAGGGGTCATTGTGTAGGTATTCTAAATTGACCAATAAAGTCATCATTCTTGAATGTCATAGGAGTCATTTTACCATGCTTAGGATGTTTTCCTACAAGGTTAAGGATTTTTTAAGTATACAATTTTCAAGTAGCTTCATTGTTTCCTTTTAAGTTTGGTCCTCTTACTATCATATGAATGGTCCTTTATACTAACACGAGATCTTATGCAGGGTATTCCTATACTTCTTAGTTGTGTTGTTTAGGGTTCAATTAGCAATCACATACTATTAGGTCAAGGGTTAGTCTCTCGTACAACTTGTCCTTAGCATTGTCTACCTCAAACATATTGTCCTAAGTGCTCGATTCACATCAACTTCTCAAATTCTTCTTTGTGTTTTTGGCACTCCTTCATCATGTGTCCTTGTTGTTAGTGAAACTCACAATACCTTGTCTTATCTTGGCAGTCTAGGTCTAACTTCATTTTGGACAATCATCAAAGTAGTCATTATCTTTACACTTCCATTAATATCTATGAACATTAAGCTATAAGGAAAGAGTACTTTTTGTATTTAAGTATGTCGAGGAGCTATCTTTTGCTTCTTTTAGAGGTTGTCCTTATCTTTTCTTAAGGGTTCAAGTTCTTTTCTAGTCTATCTACTTAACATCTCCCTTCAAGTGTTACTTGCCTCCTCCATGTTAATAAACATTTCTACTTGAGTTATCATAGTGGAAAAGTTTAATAGAGGTCTCTTGTCTAAGCAGTCGAAAAAGCAAGACTCAACAAGTTTGCTCAAGAATGTTGCAAGTTCCATGTCAACGTTTAGCTTTCCATCTTGAGCTTCTCCATGTTGAATCAATTAATGAACTTGTGTAAAGATTGGTTGTCACCTTACTTGACTAAGATAAGAGCCAATAAGATTTTCTTATGCAATTGACTGGTAACAAATCTCTCCAAAAAGAGGCATCCCCTTTAATTTGAGCTTGTTATTAAGTGTGAGAGTACCATCATTAGTTTACATCTTTTACAATGGTGGAGAACATTTTTTATTAATTTGTATCTAAGGTGAAATGAAGGGTTATTATTGTTTGGAATTGAATCCAATGTTCATTAGGGGTTTTGTGTTGTCATAATTGTCTAAATTCATCAACTTGAACTTATCTGGGATAGAGGCATACATAATCCCTTAGAAAGAAGGGATGTAAGGCCCTATATCCCTATAAGGTGTAGTGGTAAATTAAAGGCATGAAGAATTGTCATCTTGCCTGACATTTGCTTTAGTTGCATTAAAAGTAGCTTATGGCCACTTAGTAATGGTGTATCCATTACCTTTAGAGGTTTAGGTTATTAAGCAAGTTAATTGTGACTTGAGGTGAGGGATGGGCTTTATGAATGAATTTTGTCATTTTAGAAAGCTATAAAGGATGTTGAACAACAAGTGCCATCTTTCAACAAGGCCAACTTTCTTTTACTGCCTCCTTTGGGAAGGTTATCTCTGTCAACCTTAGGATTGAGTGTGGAACTTCAAACCTTGCTCATTATTAGTGTAGGTTATGTGTTTAATGGCTAAAGTGGGGCCACCTATAAGGTTTTTCCTAGTGTTTTAATCTTGGGGGCTCCTACAACTGGGCCTGTTGGGTTCAAAAGAGTTACCACCAAGGTAAAATATGTTTATGTCATCAAGAATCCAATTAATGTCATTGCTAACAAGTTAAAGTGCCCAATGAACAAGTTAAGGTAGTCTTAAGAAGTGACTGCTTTTAGGATTGGTTGAACTATTAACCATGCATCTAACAAATCTTTACCTTCAAAGTGTATTGCCTACTAACTGAGTTAAGTGACATAGTGGTTGTCAAGTTTTGTAAACTTACTTGTAAGGTATGGTCTCTTATGCTTCATAGGACTTAACTAGGTAACATCCTTAGGTAGGAATGATTGAAAGGGCACACAACATGTCTTTCTTATAAATAGTGTGATGAAGAGTGCTCACCAAAATGGAAACATGTAAAGATGGATAGTATATGGCTAAGTCAATACAAGGGTCTAATAGTTAAGTCTTGATCAAGTCCTACAAAAGAGAAAACGACTAAACGTTAAAGATAGACTATAGTCTTAGCACTTTAATAGCTAAGTTATTAAAGGATCAAAGTTCTCAAACATATGGGTAAAAAGAGAATAGCCATTACCTTAAATAGGTGTTGGCATAGCCTCTCTCTCTCTCTCTCTCTCTCTCTCTCTATATATATATATATATATATATATATGTGTGTGTGTGTGTGTGTGTGTGTATAGATGTTTGAACTAGTTTGTATGAGTGAGGTCTAATATGGATGTGATGCACGTTATATTTGCTGCTTTATGCATTAGGTCTTACTCTTTTGTGTAAGGAATTGGGGAGACGACCTTTTGAACTTTTTTAGGCTTGAAGAAAGAGTTTTAAGCTTGATATATGGTGGTCTATAACTAATTATGGGTCTGCTTATCAATTTTTTATCAGTCTCTATGACAACTTAAAAGGGGGATGAATTAGGTTAATTCAGTTTGATCACTCAACCTATACTCAATTCCAACTTCAAAGAGTAATAGTAAGATAATCAATAACAAATAAAAATTTAAATAATATTAATAATTGAAATTAAATGAGATAAGGGAAGAGAGAGTGCATACAATAATTTATAGTGGTTTAGCTTAAATTGAGATCCTATGTCCACTCATTGTGGTTCGTCTCTTGAGAGTTCAACTTTATAAACTTTTTCTTCTTTTGCAAGGCAAAGATAACCTTTTACACTAAGTCACTTTGACCTTGATCATAACAAAGTTTCTGTGAAGCTTTCATAAGAACCAATAGTTCTTTACAACTTCGAGAAGCATGTTATGTTGCTTTTAACTAAAGCACTCTTTCACTTTTTTTAATCTTAACTTTTCACTCTTAGAGCTTTTACTCTTGATTTCTTGCTTTTAATCACCTTTTCTTTTTGATCTTTCACTAAGTTCAATATAATGTCTCTTGATTATCTAATAAGAGAGTTCTACAACTCTCTTATAGATAATTACAAAAAACTACCCATTGGATATTGATTCCTTTCTATACAAAAAATGAAATTCCAAAACATAAAACTTTATCTCTGAGATATCATTTAACTATAGCACTTAGATTGGTCAATCAATGCAAACTTTCTATAGCTTTTTTAAACTTTTGGGCTTTTAGTTTCTTTAGTCGTATTGATCTACCACAGTGATTAGTCATGTTAACCAACTTGAATTTTTTGTAACTTTTGCAATGTTAAAACTTTCAACTCATAAGTTACCTCTAATCACTTATAACTAATAGTTAGGTCAATTGATCTAAAGTCTTTGTAACTTTTCTATTCGTAGCTTCTTTTATCTTATCAATTAGTTGATTAATAGGTATCATAAGTCCATCAATCCCAAATTTTTACCAACTTTTGAATCTTCATGATTCTTTCCATCTTTTTTCAAAATTACTCATAATCTTACTTAATATTTTTCTTTTAATATAGATTTGACAAATAAATAAGATCTTTGCATAATTGTTAGCTTAATTCAAATTTAAAATTCAAAGATCTTTCCTTAATAAGCATAAATCAAATAAAGACTATCTAAATAGAGATAATACTTGTCTAGTAACTAATTTTATCAATCAAGCATGGGGGACACATTCAAACATAGAGGAATGAAGGATGATACATGATCCCATAAACTCAATGATCTCCCTATTGATCACAGTTATCTCAACAATCTCCCTATTTTTTATGATGGCAACCATGATTGATTTATGGTAGGAAGATGAACAAAAAATGCAATAACTCTCCCTGAATGTATGCTCCCCACTTTGCTGAGACAATTGATCAAGTAGATTAATCAACCTATAAACTCAGTAAATGTCATTGACCAATCAAGCAAAGGAAAATAGCAAATAAACATAGGTATCAAAGTAAACCTAAGTATTAGAGTAAAATATAAGTAGCAAAGTAAAAAAGTATCATTAAGATACAATCATCTAAAAGCATTGAAAAAGAAAAAAAAAATATTTGAAGGTTCAAGGGGTTTAAGTTCAGAAAGGGATCAAGTCATCAATCATTTATCTCCCTTTTTGGTATCATCAGGAAAATCTTGATTAGGACTTCACAATTTCCTTTTCTTCAAGCTACATTTAGATAAACCTTCCTTCTTCAATAATTCAAGCATGAAGGGAAATTTTGCTTTAGATTCTTTCATGAAATCTTAAAGCTTCACTCTAATTTCATCCACATCATTATTAAGCCCATTCATATTCTCTTTAAGCTCAAGCTCATTTACCTCCTCAAGCGAAGAAGTCATATCAACAATTGAGGAGGCCTGGGGGGAGCTAAAAAACTTATTAGTGTTAATGCTACACTAAATAGTTTTAGGTTTGATCTTGGTTCCCTCACTAATTTAAACCACTTTCCTTTACTTTATACTAAATTGATTTTTTTAGGAGTGGTGATACCGATCAATTGACCTAAGCTAACATAAGAAGGGGTCTCTTCAAATGTAGGTACACCCAACTTTTCAATCAAGTAAATCAAATGCATACCATAGGGGAACTTTGTGACTATCTCCTTTTGAACTTTCTTAATTACTTTCATTATATACTTTGACAAGTTTAATTACTTTCATTATATGTTGCAAACCATAATAATTTGAATGATTCTTAAATTATTTGACATAGAAGATGCTAAGAATGGTTGCTAATATTTCCACTTTCTTTACAAAGATTAGCTTGTCCCTCAAGTATAGTTTCCATTTGTACATCCTCATTCTAGTGGAAAATTCAAGTAATTTGTGATTTATGAGTGATTTTAACTTATTTTCCATAAACATATGAAGTAATCATGATGCAACTCTTGTTCACTTCCTTATTTGCAAAGAAATACTTCATCATCTCAGTATAGAAATCACATATACAAGTGACAAGCCTAGTCCACTTTTAGAATGCAAATCCATCCATAAAGCCATTAGTTTTAAACTCAACCACACAATCTAAGTTCAATGGTCTATCTAGATAAACAATCCATTTTTTAAACTTGTAAAAATTATCCTTAGTTTGAGAAGTTTTAAAATGAAAACTATAGAATTTTGAAGAATTATAGTGTTGGGAAGATGATTAACCCTATGTGGTTACTATTTGAGGTGATAAATTTGATAGGAGAAGGGGTAACAAAGTACAAATAGTTTAGGAGACTTCTCTCATTTGCTTGAACCTATAAAGAGGTGATTGAATAACAAATATGACAATCAAAAACAATCACATAAGAGAACACACTAATTTTATATGAAAAACCCCTTCAACTGAAAAAGGGAAAAAATTATAAGACACTTTGGTCTAGAAACCAACTTTCTACTACAATCAAGTGAGTATAAATAAGGTACATAACCTTAGTTACATCAAAAAAATTAATCAAATTCAATTTGGACCAAATGAAAGGCTAATGAATTAACCAAAACAAACTAGCCAAGTTCTGTTAACCACAACTTGACAAGCAAACCTTAAAATAGTAATCCAATCATTCATAATAACTTACAAATGTCACCTATAAGTTGACCAAAATTCAACTCAATTAAACCACGAATCAATGTTCATTTACTTGGTTTACCAGAAATTGTCACAAACAAGAAAATAGAAAGTTATTAGAATTTGATGTCTCAATTTTTAAGCAAAAACCTACCCTTATAGATCACCTAAACACAATCAAGCTGTCCACAATGAATAAATATGTGTTGTTTAACCACTAACCAAAAATCAACTCAATCAGACCACAAACAACCTTCCAATTGCATAATTGATAAAAATTGCATAAAAAAGTCCAAAATAAGGACCCACAAAACTAAAGAAAAAAAACTAGACTTATAATGTTCAAAACACCATCTCCATAGTTCAAAAGCAAGAACAAAATGTCATCTTATGGTTACCCAATTTCAGCTTAATTAGACACCATTTGCCCTTCCAATGGCAAGATATAAGAATATTGTCTTAAATTGAAAAATTTCAATAACCACCAAACTCTTTTTTATTCTTTCTATTTATAACCTCTATTCTTCTTAATTAGGTTTTCAGTAGTCAAAGAAGGGTATTTATACCTTAATTAAGTGTTTTTGAATTATGGGTAAAAAATAATACATTTGGACTATATTTTCACAATAACTAGTCTTTTATAAATAGAAAAGGACCAATAAGCCTAACAATTCTCATCCTCTTGATTATGTGGGGTTATTTGTCATCTTGAACAATGAATAACATAACTTAAACTTCCTACTTGATAATGCCTCTATCAACATGTTAGCAATATTATGATACAAGGATTAATCTCATTTATCGTGGCATATGTCTAATGCTACTTGTGCTTACTTTTAACTACTTCTTTATAACACTCAAGTTCTTTCCTTTCATTTAAAATAACAAACTCGTCAAAAGAGTACCAAGTCAAAGGCATTAAAATTCTATTAGACCTTTATGGCTAAAATAAAGATAAAGGTATGAATGGATGATCTTTTATAGGAGCATTAATATCAATTATACCCTGGTTATTATAATCTTGTTGATCATTTTCATCATGTTTTTAAACATCAACTGGATCACTTAACAGTGTCTAAGAAACTAAATTAATATCAACAAGACTGTCATTAGCCTTAGTAATTTCCTTTTTAATGTCTTTAAAGTTTTGATCATCAAAGAACACAACATATCTACTTTTGATCATTTTCTTCTTAACCAAATCATATAATTGATACCTAGATTCATCTTTACCATAAGTCAGAAAGATACAAAGTCAAGTCTTTACATCTATCTTTACTTTTTCATCTTTCAGGACATGAACAAAATCCTTACAGCTAAAGGCTTGCAAATGATCATAAAATACTTCCTTACCAAACCAAACTTTATCTAAAACATCACCTTATAAAGGAACACTAGGAGATAGATTAATCACATATGTCACTGTATTCCATGCTTCACCGTAAAATTATCTAGGTAGCTTTGCATAAAAGAGTAGATATCTAACTCTCTTAATCAATATTTTATTCATCCTTTTAGTTAAGTCATTCAATTGTGGTGTCTTAAGAGGTGTTCTCTAGTGCCTAATCTCATATTCTTTACAATACTAATCAAATGAATTATACTCACTACCATTATTAGTGTGGACATATTTTGACTTTTTATCTATTTGTCTCTTAACAAAGGTGTGAAATTATTTAAACACATCAAAAACTTGATTTCCATCTTCAAAATATAAACCAAAAAATTTCTTCAGTGATCATCAATAAAAGTCACAAAATAAAGAGTACAACTAAGTGAGTGTACCTTCAAAGGACCACACACATTAGAATGCACAAACTCAAAAAAATCTGATTTTTTTTAAGGTGAGTAACTCTGGAATGCAACTTTATTTTGTTTCTTATCCAAATAATGAGAACATATTTTCAAAACTACACTCATTACATTTGAAGACTAGTTTTTTCTTGTTAAATAATTCATCCTCTTTCACTCACATGACTAACCCGTTTATTTCATAATTTAGTGGAATTTTCATTCTCCACTACATTCACAATATCTCTGAAAATGGAAACTTGTATGAAATATAAACTAGAGCATTTCTTACCTCATGACCTAACTTAGGTGTCTCCAGTAGACTTCTATTGGTCATTACTGAAGGTATAACAAAAAACTCTCATCATCAAGCCTTTTTATTAAAATTAAATTCAAACAGATATCTAGGATATGTCTAACATTCCTTAATCTCAATTGTGCTTCATTACTAGTATTTAAGCAAACATCATTAATATTTATGATTTTTACTAAGTTGTTATTACTCATCTTCAATGCCTCATAATTACCAAGAATGTATGTTGCAAAGAATTTCTTTCTTGAAGTAAAATAAAGGGAGACACTACTATCTATAACCCAATCAATCTCATGAAATGTGAAATTAATTGTATCCTCATCACAAATAATAATAAGGTCACTACTATTATAAGTGGATGTAATATCAATATGATTAGTATGATCATTCTCTTTCTCATACCTATTACTATCATTTATGTTTTTTCTCTTCCATTTTTAGCAGTTTTTTTAATATGACTCATCTTTTCACAATAATGACACTAGATATTCTTGTACTTTAATCTTGACTTACTTTAGTGTTTACTTCCACTCTTTTTACCTTTTTCTTTTTCATGGTTTTTTACTTTATTTTTAGTAATCAGAACCTTTGATCTAAATGGTGATGAACCCTAAGATTTTCTTTTCATATACTCATTCAACATACCACCTTTACAAGTTTCACTGACAAAACATTGCTAAGAGTTTTATGATGAATGCATTCTTCTACTTATGGCCAACCTTCAAGAGATTTCTTTCAGATGATAATAGATAATTTACAAAAGCTCCATTTGCATGAACAAACTACATAACATACTATTAGCAAGCATAATTAATAATGGTAATGTATCATCTTTTTCTTTTCTTTTCTTTTCTTTTTTTTGGCTCTTGATAAGTGGTAGTTAAAATGCTTCTTCAATAGTTAGCAATTAAACTAATAGAACATAGCATACATGCAGGACACAATGACTCCAACATAGTATTAAAAAGTAAAATATAAAAAAAAAACATCTTGACTTCCAATAATCAATCGATCTAAAGGCAATTATATATTACCTCGTTTATCTGCAATAGCTTTAACAATCACTAGAAATTTGAGTAAAATGATTTAGTTAAAGCAACAACATATAGTCATGGTTATAATGGAATATGAAAAAAGATTAAAAAAAAATGTATGATTGAGTGGAAAGTATTCGTCTGCACATAAAACATAGATTCTTTGATTTTGATTGTTCTAATCCATTAAGACCAAATTATTAACCTATCAAATGTATACAAATCCAAAAATCTGTCTTAATGGCTTAATCCACCCAATAGAAAAAATTTATTTTACATGTTAATGAGTAGTTTGGTTACTGATTAATTTAAAATCACATGATCAACTTTTTTGGTTAATATAATTTATTTATATATATCATAAACTCGATAACTTCCATCTTAGTAGTTGTAAAATTTTGCTGTAATATTATGGTGGAGTGGCAATCAAAGAGATATTTATAAAAGAGACTTTGAATATAAATATTTAAATTTTTAATTATTAAAATATCTTCTATAATACAAAGTGTACATATATTGAAGTCTTCATTAGGTATGGAAGGAAATTTTCAAAATGACAAAAATTCTTTGCATCTATTAAGAACTGTATTAGAGTTATTATTTTCTTAAAAGGAAAAGCTTATGAATGATCGTTAGGCAGGTACGCCAATTAAAAACGGCATATTGAGTCTTTTCCTTAATTGAAGAGATAGCAACTAAGATTCCAAAGCTAAGGTCAGAGTTAGGATTAGAATGATAAAAAAGTACACATTTATTGGAGTCTTCACTAGGGACTACATCTTTTTTCCTCTTAAAAAGAAATGTTTACAAAAGATTATTAGGTACGATATTCAGCCATCCTTAAGAACAAACTGAACCAAAACTTTTGGTTCGACTATTTTAAAAATTAAAACTTTGCACGTACTTGTTCATTTTAATTATGAAATCGAGCAAAGTATGAAGTTAGGGTGGCAGTGCAAACCTTGCATAATTAGGAATCATGAATCTTTTGGTGGTGTTGCTAAAATTCTAGGATCTAATGAGATCTTAGGACCTTGGTTATGAGACCAATGAATGGTATAGCGTTGCAAATAAACCAAGATATTTAAAAGCTTATGACTAAGAGTTTACCTTTCGTTTCATGCTATTTATGCCTAAACCTGGAATTCGATAATAACCTATCCTATAATTCATCTAATTTGATTTAAGGACACTGGAAGCCGAACTACAGTCATTTGCATTGACCTGTTGATTTCAAGAATAAGTTGATTACTGTAACCCTAATATATATAATGTGCTAGGTTACCTTGCTTGCCTACATAAAGATAAAGCCCTACATGCTTACTATACTATATGATATTTGTTAATATCACTTTTCTTGGACTGAGTTAATAAATTATGTTGAGATTGGTAAGCTTTTTTTAAAACAAGTTAGTAATCTTAAGAAGAAAAGATTGACTTGCTGATATTCATTCTCTATTATTTTTACTTTCCTATTCTTAATGTCTAGCCCGCTTGAAATGTAAAAATAATAGGCCCTAAGTTAGACCTTCTCTTTCTACTTTGATTAGGAATAAGCATTCTACGATTTCTTGAAATGCAGTGTAGTGCTCCACTGTATTCTACTACCTTATAATGGATAGGCTTGTGTCTTGATTGACGTTTTAGCGAAACATAAGGTAAGAGATCGTCTAGTCTTCCCCAGCTAAGACAAATACAAAGGATGTGAATTCTGTATTTATTGGATGCAATGTTGTCTAAAATGCAAGCCCAAGCAATTCAAGAGTAAGACATACTTAAAGCACCTGTTGTAGAGCTGCAAGTAGCAACCATACCATCAAGTGATCAAGAAGAGAATGGAGTCATCGTATCCCCTAATGAGGGATCGAGACAATATGATCCAATCTCTTATCTACTTAGGAGACTTAAGGTTCAACTTAGAGCACTTGCTATAGAGTTGACAGTAGCGACTATACCATCAGGTGACTAGCAAGAGAGTAGAGCTACCATAGCATATGGGAGGGATGTTACAATTGAAGGCCTGACTATGCGACTACAAGGGACATAACATGCAATATAGTGGATCATTGTGAGTCTAGCTCGAGCCCCCATACACCAATTAATGACTAGAGTTGACACATTTCCTTAACTATTTCCACAAGGAAAGGGCCCGTAGATTTGGTTGATGGAGATGGAACGAAAGCTTGAACTGATAGAAGTTGCTGACTACAAGGTAGAGTTGGCTGCATATTGACTTACTAGAGTCGTTATTTTAACATAGTATATTATAGTTGGAGAGATAACATGGTAAGTCAAACTGTTTCAGTGACTTGCGAGCAATTTCGTGCTAATTTTTTGAAGGTCCACTTACCATATAACATCAAGGACAGAAGAGCCTACTAGTTTGAGAACCTCAGATAGCTAGGCGCATAATAAAAGAAAATGAATGGGAATTTAATCGCTTGGCTAAATATGCTACAACTCTGCTACAAGATGAGTAAAAAGATCGAGAGATTCTTAAAGGCCTTGACATTAGTAATTATAAAAGCATAATATCCATGGACCTTAGATCATATGCTGCATTTGTTGATCGAGCACAAATTGTAGAGGAATGAACCAAAGAAGAATTGAGAGTTTACTCAGCGAAAGAAGATTAAATTTGCCTCTTAGCTCTAGGACAAGCGAATTCTAAAGGACTTAAGGAACAAATCCATAAGACAAGACCATATAGAGGAAACTTCTCTCCATGAACAAAGGATAGCTTTTCATAAGATGGGGAATTTTCTGGAGATTATGGAAACCTTTCATTTAGTCGAAAAGCTAGTACAACCAGTGAGAAAATTATATAAATGTGCGCTAAAGGGTGTGCCTTCAGTAGTCAAGAGCATGCTTCCATTGTGGATGATTGGAACACTTGGCAAGGGATTGTTTAGAGCTTCTGAAGCATCCGTGGCTAGTGCAATCACAAGCTTCAATATTGTCACTAGTTTAAGGACAACCTAGAGGGTATGTGCACTCCTAGGGCAGGTTCTTTTAATGGAACTCGTGGAGTACGCGGACAGGCATCATCCGAGTGTGGACCAGCTCAGGTCTATGCAAGGGATGCCATTGCATCCAATGCTTTGGTAACAAGTACTCTTTTTTCTTTATACTCTGCCAATGAAAGTTTTATTTGATCTTGGTTAGACACATTCTTATATATCCAGTGCACTTGCCTTTAAACTACCTATCACCATTGGACCTTTAGAGACACCCTTAACTGTATACTACCTTGTGGGAGGGATGATGTGTTGATTTAGTCTATAAAGGGTGTATGATTCGAGTAGGAGACTATAACTTGGACAAGTAAAACATTCATCACTTGGAATCCTAGATAACTGAATTAAGTAAACCGTTCATCGCTTGAATGTATACCATCGCAAGAGGCTGCCAATCTGCGTAAGTAAAACGTTCATCACATGGAATCCTAGGCAATTGCATCCATCTCTGCCTTATCGGATCGAATGCTTCCCGAGGCATTAAAATACAGGCCTAATAAGCCTAGTGTTCCATTATCCCAAGCGGCCTCCTCAGTCCCGGTACATATACCCACTTTCAACTAATCCTCTGAATTTTCTATTCAGGCAAGCCAGATTTGAGTTTTCTGACATGCAGCTCCAAGCCAAACTATCTAAATGCAGTGCCATTAAGAAGACCAGGTAGAAGACTATTGTCTGATGTTCAGGCACTGCTATTATCCTTTTCCACCTCGTACCAACACAGCAGGTTTCTTATCCTTCAGTCTTACCTTGTTGAAATAAAAATACACCCGTCTCACTTCCATAGAAGCCTTTGACAACCACTACTGGATTATCATTTTCAGCTATGGAAATAAAATAAACACCCATCTCACTGCTCATTTTTCTCAATACTCTAGCTGAAATGGTGAGGGAAGCTGTTATAAGACACAATTTTGTAAGCCAGCTGCAAGTGACAAATTACACCTTTGCCCTTTCCACGTCCAAGCCTAGCTCCTCAAGGGGATCCCTGAGCTCCATTATTCTGGTCCGCATAGAAATGACATATAAACAAATATGGGTGAACCCCATTTGTAAACACTTAATCTAACCCAAGAACTAACAGTTGCTAATACATCACATAACTTCCAAACAATCTGACAAGTGCCCTGGAAAATAACAGCCCAACATATAAGCTAAAGAAATTATGCCAATAATTGAAAAGATAACATTCAAACAAAAAGGAAGTTGAAACCTAGTAGAATTATATTTACTTCCTTTTCTACTTTAAACAGTAATATTCCTCCTTTTAAGTCCAAAATTGGTATCAAATTGCAAAATCAAAATGAGCCGTACCAAAATTTCATACACCCAAATCCAGCAATCATCTATATACCAACACCCAACATCAATTCAATCAGCAAAACAGGAGAAAAAAAAATCCAATATTGACACAGCTAAATTAGTTATTTTCAAATTAAAAGCCTTGTCAGTTCGAGAATGCATGCATATTTTTACTGCAATTAATACTGAAAATACAACCTTGCATTCTTAATTTGAAGAAATCAAAGTGAAGAGTTTGACTAGAATAGTATTAATATGAACATAAAGTTGAATAAAATGTAAAGATTATATTTGATCAACCTTTATGTCATCACATTGTGTATGCATAAATATACACATAAGCACACACAAGCTCCAATGCACGCAAGTAACTGAAGTTATGGAAAATATTACTTAAATATCAATAAAATACAGCTCAGACTAGTTATATCCTTGAATATTTTGGAAGCATGGAGCCATCAGAGGAAAGTTAAACAAAACATGGGTGCCAAGAAGGCACATACAAAATGAAATGACACTTGCATATATATGTAAAACACAACACAAGAACAAAGTTGTACACTACTCATACTTGGAAAGTGAATCCTCCATTTCTCTGAAAATCACGGGAGATGAATCCCAAGTAGGGCTCAGTTGTACCATTTATTGAACAACATTAACAAAAAATATGGACATCCAATGCTTGTATTCGTGCAACACAATACTAGAACAAATTGCCAGTCCACCCATACTTGAAAAGTATGGAAAACATCCCAAGTAGAATAGGAATAATTTGCACCATTTATTGAACATCTAATTTGATAACTAGTCTCCAAATGGGAGACTGTTATAGGTGTTGATCCAAATCAATATTATACTAGGTAAACATCTAATTTGTATTTATATAAAAATTGTCTTATCTCTTTGTATAAAAAGACATACTTATTATGTAATTTGAAACTGTAGTAAAACTTTAGTGTGGCCATGGTCGTATAAACATGGCTGGTTCTGGTTTGATGCTGAAGACTAGTTTGTAACAGAGTTATTGCACTTCTCAGCTACTACAACTTGGAGCAACCTGATCCTTTCTCTTGGGAGTTTCTATGCCTGGTTCTTGATCTTGATTGGTCTGGCAATTGTGTTACTAATAGCCTCTGATCAAAGGTGATTTCTTGCCTAAAAAATTTTGATCAATAACTGAGACGAACAAAAGGAATAACTTAATTACACACATATATGTACTAACAGCAATTGCTATGATATCATGATATAAACATTTACCTGATCAAGAACTGTAAACCAAAATTTCAGATTTCTTCACTCCAGTCCATGTAACCTGCAGACTCTGGCCTTTTGCTTGTCAAAAGAGTTTTCCATCTCTCTCTCAGCGGAAGAAGCTGACCTAAATGTAAGCTCTTTGTCACCCAGCTGGCTGACTGCAAGGAGATCAAATTTAAAAAGCACAACTGAAAATTGAAGGCAAACCATGATGATTGGCTGATTTCAAGTGCAAGGGAAATAAATTGGGGATGCACAAGCCAATAATTCCTAAGTCCCTGCTGGCAAACAGTTCCTTTTTTCAAGCATATATAAGAGGATAGAGGGGAGAGAAAAAAAACCAACCACCACTGGTATTTTCCTCTCTGAGGCACAGTGCTTTAAATGGCGTGATGCCCTATTCTCACCCTCTGCAACAATAGCTCCGACAGATGTCTTTTTTTTATCTAAACTCTGAAGTAACATTTGAAAGGTTCTGAACACATGCCCACCTCCATGCTGAGAAGTCAGACCATAAGTTATTAGCCAAGCTAAAATATAACAATAAAGAGTTAATACACAAATAAACTCTATGCCAATCCATCTATGTATATCAACAATGTGACAATCCACTTCCCTGCATATTGTTCAAGTTGAAATTATGTCTTCGTGTAGAGGACAATTTTAAATTTTCCCATAACCCAAAAATGCGGGAATCTTATGAACTGTGATGCCCTAAATTTTCCTAGAATCGAGTTCAAGAATATTTTGTTGGCTATATGTTTGGTGGCTAACACCATTTAACCGAGAATTGTTGTTAAACCACTCTACTTAAAAGAGATTTTAGGTGACATCCAGAAAATGGATCATATATTATATACTCAACACACTTTCTTGTGAAAGCCCAGCTCACTTGGGCTTGAAGGGTCTAAAGCATGAACAAACCAAAAATTCATAATTAATTCACAATTAATGTGAGGACAACATGATTCAAACTCATGATTACTTAGTTATGAAGATTCTGATGTCATGTCATAAAGCCACTCCACCTAGAGGTGAACTCTAGAATTTATATTGTATATGGTACTATAACAACAACCAATTCAAATATAAGGATACATAATTTAGGCCGGAAGTATATCTTCATGACTTTGATTTGTTTGATGTACCATGAGCAAGAGTCTTACTCTATTTCCTGTTATGATTAAAAATCCAGATATCAGTGTCTATTACTCTATTCATTTGTTGACTACAATCCAGGAATCTTTGCATATTTTAGTCTGGGTTTTTCTTAAATATCTCTACATCGAAGGAGTTCTTACTGTTTAAGACCATTTAAGAATATTCTTCCATACTTTAGAATTAGATGGCATTCAGTAATTAATCAGTTAAAAAATTATTCTCCAGGTTCTTTTTCTCTACTCACTGTGTTTCTTCCCTTTTCTTGCAGTTTTACCTCCATATTATCCATTTTTTTTATCCTTTTCTTCTTTTTTTCTCTCTTAATGACATAGGAGTGAATAGAAATTCAAAGAAAATAAGAAAAGGAAGAGAGAAACTCACATCAAACTGAATTCATAATAAAACACGACAGTGAAGAAAAAAATGTAGCTGACTCCAATTATAGATTGGGATTAAGACTTTGTTTGCTGTTAAGGAAAAAGAAGAGAGGAAAGGGGAGAAACTTAGAGGAATTTAAGAAGACTAAGAAAGCAGAGGCAGAAAAGGTAGAAAGGGAAGGAGAAATAGAGGGGCTAACAAATAGAAGCAGCGATGGGAGAACAGAGAAAGACAGGCAAAAATATATCTTCAATTCATTGGGTTGGATACTGCACTAAAAGATACAAAAGGATTGTACCTAAAAATAGAAGGAAATAGGAAATAAACAACGGTACTAATTACCTAAAAGATCTAACATAACTTAGTACAAATGAGAGAATGAAAAATTATAAAGGCTACCTTATTCAATATAAAAATAATAATAATAAATAAATACAAATTACTAAAATGATTTTCCTTATTGTGCAACCTCTATCACATAATTATCGATTTCTTCTTCTTCTTCCATATCAACAAGATAATGAGGTATGCTTAGACAACATTACATGTGAAATAAAAGTGTCTTATTGGCATAAAAATGCTGAAAGTGGTGGCAGTAAATGTTAGAGACTAAGAAAGTTGCTTGGAGAAGAATAATGAGAACATAAATGATTAACAATAATAGTCGAACTAGGTGGTGATCATGGCAGCAGTAGTGAAGGAGTTTTAATGGCAATATCATACCTCCAATTGACATATTTCTATGCCTAGTACTTAGCAGCATTCAAGGAATTAATGATTAGTTATGTGATTACACTTCTTGAATTTGGCCAGGTTTGATAGGATTTTAAAAGGTTACTACACAATTGATTTACTATAAATTTCATTGTAAATAAAATCTTTATTAATCAACTATCAATATTTGAATACAGATCTGAAATTAGCATCTGAGAGCCATGTCTTTCTTTTTCATTGGAAAATAAATACTAAAGTATTAACATCTTATATGTATTTTAGGCTATTTTCTTGCAGCATATCTCAATTAAAATGGTGAGATGAATTTCACCAAAAAAAAGAACACCTGTTTGCATAGTCACTACTAATCCTGTCTAACAAAAGATCTCATTCTGTAATAATGCTCACAAGATTCATCAGAAGACTAACTTCAGATCATCATAAACAGTCAATATTCAACAGCCAGGATCAACAGACTCGTTTCTTAATCCAAAAGTTGTTGCATAAACTAATGCAGATGGGGAGACCATTATTAGCTTTTATGGATCACAAATAAATTCGAGGAGAATTCTCAGATTTGTTAAATCAATTTTTAGTGGTTAGCATAGATAAAATCTTTTACCTTGATTATCATTGACAATTTCATGCAGAAATTGTGCTGCCCATGAAGCATTATTCCTACTCCCTTAAAAATGCCTTCCCAGTCACCTTGACGAACTAACTTTTGAATTTTTGGGCAGTTGAGATTAGCCTGATTTGACAAAATCATGTATCTGAAAAAGATTGACTACTAATCAGGAAAAACACAAATCAAAATTTATATTACATCAGTCCCTATACCACATAAAGTCCAAGAAGCAGGATGAAACAACTCATTCACAAACTAATTCACAAAGAGGGCTTGTGTGGTTGCAGAATGTCACTTCAGGATTGCAGGATTCTGTGATATGGAGGTTAAACTATTCTGTAGAGTTTAGGAACTACATATGTCAGTTAAAAAAATAGGAACTACATTTTTGGGGGTCTAAGGAAGGGTCAATGTATGCAGTCTTCATTTTTATTTTTTTGGCAAAGAAGATGTTTTCAGGATTCAAATCCATGACCATCAAATCATAATGAAGTACTCTTTCCGTTACACCAAGACTTGCCCTTCTACATATGTCTTTTTTTTAAATATATAATATATGTTGCACAAGAAAAAAAAAAAGAAAAGAGAAAGGAAGAAAATACAAATTACAGATGGACATAACATCCTATCCTTAATAAAAGCAGCAAAGCATAACATATAACCTGCCCTTTATTGTCTTCTTGTTGATGGATTTGCATCATATCAATATACTGGCAGCATTTAATCAAAGTTATTATAATCGCAGTTACATATTATTTATTATAGCATTACACTAGAAAAACGTGTACGCATAAATGCATGATAAGTATACAACAGACTTACTTTCCAGGAGGAAGAGCATAACCTGCAGCTACTGAATCAGTGAGCCAGTATACATTTAGAATGAGGGAATTCACTGCACAGCCGTACAAAAATTTGGTAGTTTGTAGCTGGGAAAGACAAGTCACCGAAAGAAAAAAATTGCAATGATCACAAATGTCTGCCAAGGTTGTAATCACTGAGGCCAAGCAAAAAGTAAAGCAGACATCCTTAACAAACACAGTGCAGCAACAAATGTACAGATCTCATGCAGTGAAATGCTTCTCTAAAATCCTAGCATCATTCAACCTTTGAAACTAAGAATAAGCAGATTAAGGCTTTGGGAGGAATTTGCAGTTGAGAATGACATAATTTTGCAAAGGACCACCATTTCAGTTAGATTATCTAGAGAATATGAAGAAAATATAGTGTGAAAAGAAATTTAATTAAAGGTGATAGGGGTTGTGCCAAAGTTTTGAGAAGTCCAAAAGAAAGAAAGAAGCATCTCCACTCTCTAGGAAGCTCAAGAGTTGCCATAGATTTATCGCACACAAATCCGTGAGGAGACACATTGCCAAATCCATGGGTGACATTTAGCAGAGACTGGAGCAACCAATGTCACTGTGTGCATAAAAATTATAAGCTCCCTCAACTTTTTTTTTTCTTCATTCTTCATTCTTTGCTTAATCTTAGATGAAATTGCCAGGAACAAAAAATTATTAGCTTAGCATTTCCAAAGCAAAACTCTCCAAGCATTGAATTATTAGATTTTCAAAACATATATATAGCTACAATTAAGCAAATAATTGGAATTTATTGCCACTGAAAACAGAGGTAAATAATTGGAATTTATTGCCACTGAAAACAGAGGTAAATAATTGCAATTTAGTGCCACTGAAAGGAGAGTGAAATAATACCACAGTTCATCCTTAGCAATATGTCAGCAATTAAAATGCATGGAACCAATACAACAACAACACGGCTTTCAATAAATTCACGATCATTTTTATTTTCAGCAACACATATATCAACTTTTCTGAGAGGTTAATTGCTGCTCCCCATGCATTGATTTGTTAAAAACATTTGCCAACCAGTTGAAGGTTTGAGAGCCCTCAAACAAAATCCCTTTCTCATTTTCTGTACAACACAGATTCTACGTATGCAAATAGGTTACAAATTAGACAGATGATTTTCACAGGATACTTAGATGTTTAAACCTTTATCGGGCTCTTCTAGAAGAGAAAAATGAGGTGGCAGTTAACCTTTCATGAAATTATGCATGCAATATAGTGTGTCAAGAAACTATTCAACCCAAAAGTTTAAACTGCCGGGTACAGTTCAAGATCGGATCATATATAAACTCCAAGATGCCTACTCACATGCAAGCTCATTAGGCTGAAAGCATAAAAAAAAAAACAGAGGCCTTCCTTATCTTGTGCAGAAATTCACAATTTAATTGGACAATAGAGGATAGCATGGTTTGATCTCATAACCTCTTGGTCATAAAAAATCCAATATCATGTCAAGAAACTATCCAATCCAAAAGCTTAAGCTGTTGGATGAGGTCAAAGGATGGACCATATATTAAACCCCATTATTGTGCTCCTTCTAAAGAATCTGTTCTAGGTAGCAGCACAGGAGAGGAACTTGACTGCTGCTGGCCATAGGAGATGGGGAAAAATCAATCAGGTTACCCTTGTGATTTCTCAATCTTTTTTAGGTAGCCAAATTCGTGCAATACCTATAACTAAATTTGTCATGCAAGACAGCCATAACATTTGGCTTTTCCAATTATGGGCATGATGGGTTGCTGGACCTCTTGGCAAGGTTGAGCAATGAGATTGAAGAGTTATTTCTTCTTGTAAAAAGAGAACGAGTTTCATGACTGACTTCAATCACCAGTTTTTGGAAGAGGACAAATACTTTCCTTCCTTTCTAACAAATTAATTGGCTTACATACACTGTTATCAATATTGATTGGCTCAAATACTTTGTATTTAATCACATCAACCATATTCTTCATCCGCAGGCCTTTTGGTTTTTTTGTTAATTCAATATGCATAGATCTCCTCCAAGTGCCACATTTTCATCTCAATTTAGTTTCTTATTTCCACAATACCAATTTGAAAAAGTCTGTGCTATGCAAAACACAATTTTGGAGTATGAAAACATGGACACATGAAATAGAGAATATGAGAAGAGGAACTACTGTGGAAGAAAGCTAAAATAACTGTATCTGCAAAAACCAACCTTCTTTGAACATATAACAATAGGAAGCTGCCGGATGGAATTTGAAATTCTCTTTTCCCTTGAATTTGGAGGAGACGGGATATCCACAAGAACAAAACCACCATACTTCTGAATTAGTCTTGTAATTTCCCTTTCCTTTTGACTGGAATATCCAGTAAGCAAGAAGTCTAGACCATGGAATATCAATATACTCGCACCCTCTATGTGACCAGAACAGTCCCTAAGATCTTGACTTCGAGAGTCAAACTTCGAGTTGGAAAATTTTGGTCTTTTACTAGCTCTGTTGATAGAACCTATGTAAGGATATAAATATTAGAGAACAAAAAAACCGCTGAAGGCAAAAGGAAGACACATATTAGACAACAAGTAGCATGATCTTATGATTTCTAAGTGAAGTATCCCTCTCTTGAAAGTACTTACACAGTTGAAGCTCAGTATGAACTTCGGGGAAACAAACTCGCTTTCTAACTGGATTTTGACTGTTATGGAGAACTTTTGAGTTAGATTGTAAATTCTGAAATTTCACTGTACTGTCTTTTGCCATGGCCCATACAGGGTTACTCTCAGAACCCTCCAGACGGCACCATCTCCTTTTGTTTAGAATAAGAGGTGACTTTTTTCGTCCCAAAGGCTGCAAATGCAGCTCAGACCCATCTTCTCCATGCTCATTGCGGTTTCTCTTTGATTTGTCCACTACCAAATTCCTGATCACAGAGTTCTCCTGTCTCTCCTTGATACCTTTAGTACACTCAAATTTATACCCGAATGACAAGTTGCCCTTGGAATTTCCCTGATTGACAACTCTGAAGCAGCCCACGTCCTGATCTAGGGAAAGAAGATTGCCAACACACTCTGATGGAATCTGCTGATCACCTGGAAGTGCTTTGCCCTCTAAAGTGGAATCTTGTTTTGGCAACAGTGTGCTATAAGTCTTGAGTGAAGCCAGATACCTTCGAACTGGGGCCCCAGAAAATTTTCCAGGAGGCATAACTTGGTCATCCACATGGACTGATCCCAGGTCCAGCTCTGAGGTTCTCTGCAAATCCTTCATCCGAGGGTGTGCTTTGTGGCTGCAGCAATCTTCAGCTTCAACTTCTTTATCATTCTGGTTCTTAGCTAAAGGAGAACCAACATTCTCTGAGGATATACTGCAAGGGACAACAGAACAAAGAGGATCTATGGGAGAAAGATTAGAGGATCTAAATTCTAAGGAAAGGAAACCCCCTTCATCAGCTTTATTTTGTAAACCTTCAAACAATATGCTTGACTGTGAAGCTATCTTGAATGTTTCATGTTTCTCCACAACAGAGTTATTGTCTGGAGCAATATCAGCAGATTCAGAGAGAGAGCTTGTCTCAACAAAGCACTTTGGGATACTTGAAGCATCTACTTCCTTACAAGAGAAAAAAAAAAAGACAGAAAAATTATATGCATCACAAAGACATCTGAGATAGCACATAGAATAAATTTTGCAACATTAAGAGTTGCTATAGAGTAATTAGGGGGGGGGGAAAAACAAATGACATTTTTTCATTAATTAGACCTAAAGATGACAAATGTTGATTTCAAACACTTTAGTTCCTGAGATTCCTTTTTTTTCATTTATTATTATCTAAGGCAATATAACCAGATTCAAAGAGAGAGCTTGCCTCAACAAACAACTTTGGGATGGTTGGAGCATCTACTTCCTTGGCTCAAGGGAAAAAAAAAAACAGAAAAAGACAAAAAATCATATGCATTGAAATCAGAATTAAGAAGAGAATTTCTCACTTGAATTTCTATTTGACAGCAAGTATACATAAACACATCAAAACAATTCCTTATCTAAACCCTGAATTATGGAGAAGATACAGAATGTCATTTAAGAAAAATAAATCAAAGGATACATGAAATCAATAACTGAACTAAATCCAATGAATCAAAATTTTGATTTGATTTCTAACATACAACACAAAAGATATCTGAGATGATGTAGAAAATAAATTTTGCAACATTAAGAGTTAATATAGATAAATAGGGTACATTACCAAAAAACAAAAATGAGATTTTTTCATGAATAACAACTAAAGATGAAAATTTTGATTTCAAACCTTTAATTCCTGAGGTTTTTTTTTTATTTTCCCTACAATTTATTCCTTTATTACTTTCACCAGATAAAATTAACTTTAATTGCCAAAAAAAAAAAAAAAAAAAAAACTTGACACTTTTTCATTAATTACACCTAAAGATTACGAACCTGTCTCTTATACACATCTCTCAGGAACTAAAGTGTTTGAAATCACAGTTCGTAATCTTTAGGTGTAATTAATAAAAAAGTGTAAAGTTTTTTTTTTTTTTTTCCCTACAATTTATTCTTTTATTACTTTCACAAAAAAAAATAAACTTAAAAATAGCAAAAAAAAAAAAAAAAAACTTGACACTTTTTCATTAATTACACCTAAAGATTACGAACTGTGATTTCAAACACTTTAGTTCCTGAGATTCTTTTCTTATTTGGCCTACAGTTTATTCCTTTCACCAGATACAATTAACTTTTCCATCAATTCAAAGTTTAAACACACAATTGTCACAACAATTGTCCACAAATGCATCAAAAAGTTCTATTTCACATTTATATTTAAGGACTTACGGTTTTTTTTACATCAAACGCTTTTAAAACTGTGGTCTGGAATGAAACTATTGACAAAACTCAGGGAACTTGTTGTACCTTATTCCAGTAAACAAGACCAACAACTCACAGAAGCGACAGATCTTTTGTAATCAAAGGTGAAGATTTGCCGAATGTGATCCTTAAACCCAAATGACATGCAGCTATTGATGAAAACTACTTTCAGCAATAAATTGACATGATAATATGCATAGTGCAACTGAAACTCTTAGCCAGCCATTGTGCATAAGCTTTTGACATTCTACTATAATATGGCAACTATTATCAGAAATTAATTTAAAATGTGTCCATATATTGTCAATCAAGTATAACAGTGTTGGAGAAATATTTTCTTTCTAAGCTTCACGTTTACAAATCACCGATGATTCTTGAACTGTTGCTTAATAGGAATAAGGGTAAAGAATTCAAATATGAGAAAAAAGATAAAAAAATTAACATTCTAACTCCCCCATATTTCTTATATATAAGATTTATAGTTCTCACCCAATAAAGCATGCATGTACTTCAAAAGTGATGCTGGAAGGGAGTCAAAGAGATATAGGAAGAGGATTGAATAATAAATGAAATGCAGCCGAACCTTAGCTGTCCAACCACCCAACCAGCGGCTTCTGAATCTATTTGCAACTGGATGGTGGATATTATCTTCTGCTTCTGTAGGGAAAAAGAAAAAAAATCACAAAGATGTCTGTCATCAGTTGAGAAAGAGCTATATAGAGAAAGAAACAGCAATCTCACCAGCAGTTTCTGGAATACAAGCATGAGATGAGTGTAAATCAACTTCAAGCTGAAATAAGTTGCCAACCACTGAAAAATCAATTGGTTGAAATCCAGAAAGAAATTTGATATCCAAGTATGCTACAAGGTACAGACTCCAGAAATACTAAGCTTTATTGGCTATATTCCATAAAATAGAGAAACATGAAAAAAACATAGCCAACATCTAGAAACTAAAAGTAACCGGACAACAAATAGGAAAAGTTCCTCATGCCTTCTTTATCACCAAAAGAATAAGTCTTTACCGTTTCCAAAGGCAAGTCATGTAAAATTCCCTCAGCTGGATGATGTTGGAAAGTTTCAGCAAGGCATGTAATATGATTGTTTTTCACACCAAGAGTTGAATCATCACAGCTTTTATCATGTTGAGTTAAGAGCTGTACAAGTTTAGGTTCATGCCCATTATCCAGTCCACTCAAAGATAACCCCACATCTTGAAATGCATCTTCCATAATTGAATCATTCAAGTCTGAAAGAGAGTCAACCTCGCCACTTTCATTAAATGCACAACAACAGGCAAGATCCAAGGCTTCCAATCGTGCTTGCTTAACTAGAAGTGCAGCTTCAAGAATAGCTCTAGATGAAAAAACTTCTGAAAAGGACTCAGACTTCATCAATTCATGGATAACCAGTGCCTCAGATGCAGCAACAGAGATTTCAACTGTGTCATCCAGGTCACCATCACTCATATGTCTGACATTAGATTTTTCTTCACATTCCCTTCTAGTGTTATTACAACTGGAAGGATATAGCAGACCATTATTCTCCACTGTAGCTGAGATAGAAGTTGGAAGCAAAAGATGCCTCCCATCATGATCAGAGTCCAGTTTTTCTTCATCATTTTCAGGACATCTTAAAGCATCATTGCCACCAGTTGTTGGGATGGAAGTTAGAGGTGAAATTTTTGACACTCCACAAATATGAGGCCCTTTTGAATCATGCATATTCTCCCTGAGGCTAGCTGAATTTTTCAGTTGTCGTGATGATAGGCCTGAAGTAGAATCATGCAGGACTTGAGAAGTGTATAAATGCTGGCCTTGGTTACACTGTGACTCATCATCTGATGAAAGACGTAAACAAAGATGAAGCACCTATACAACATTAGAGAAACATTAGACAAGGTTTAAGTAGACGCTTCAGAATAGAACTAAAACATTCATCAGGGCTCAGAATTTCACCAGAAAATGGCATCTGACAAAGATTGGTTGCTACAATAACAGCTACAAGAATATCACACACTATCAGGGTTACTAACACAAGAAAAATGACAAATGATTTCAGATTTTTATATTTTTCTCCATTTTCATCCCTCTACTTTAAAGGATAAAATTTTTTTTTGTTCTGTTCAGAATATAAATCATCAGCTGTGAAACATAACTAGCAGCATGAAGTCCAACATCTGCAAGTGTCAATGACCTTGTGCACAGAAAAGGGAAAAAAAGCAACAGTCTAGTGACCAATTACTTCATTCCCATCACAAAGAAACATAACTAGCAGCATGAAGTCCAACATCAACAAGTGTCAATGACCTTGTGCACAGAAAAGGGTAAAAAAGCAACAGTATAGTGACCAATTACTTCATTTGCCTCACAAAGAAACATAACTAGCAGCATGAAGTCCAACATCAGCAAGTGTCAATGACCTTGTGCACAGAAAAGGGAAACAGTCTAGTGGCCAATTACTTCAGTCGCCTCACAAAGAAAAAGAAAAATCCATGAATCATACTCTTAGAGAGAACACCATATATCAGAGGTGTAACCAATGACACAGGGAATAATCCAAGAAAGGCTACCGAATACAAAAGTGAATAAATCTACTACAAGATCATTGACAAGTTTAGCATTTCCTCAACGCCTAGCACATGATGGAAGAAAAAAAGAAGATAAATTTTGTTTCCTTTCAAGATATAAGAGTAAAATGCTCAAATTAGCACTTGTTATCCGGAATTTGGGTATCAATGCATAAATTATTCCTTGGGCTTAAAGAAACATAAAGAAAAGAGAGACAACAGCTTTATAAGCTACATGGTTGGTCACTAGTAATCTAATTGGTCCCAAATTGTACTACTGATTCTTTTCAACAATATTATCTCCAACAAGTGAATACCATAAGGAAGACAGGACAGACGTATTACAACTAGAAAGAGGCATATGCTATTGAGAGGGACAAGGAGAGAGAAAGAGGGAGAGTCAGGCTCAATTTTATTTTGCTTGTTAAATGTCATTCTCATTCTTTATCTCTTTAAAATCCTTACAATCCCCAGTCTTAAGCAAACGAGGAAATGTATTCATTAGTAGTCCAAGGGAAAAGCTTCTGTGATCAATCAGCAAGCTGCAATTTCATTTCTTGGCCCTGCACTCTGGGTTCAACAAGTTAACAAAAGAAGCAGTAATTTTCTGACCTAAAGTGATACTTGGAAGGCCATTGAATATTCGATTATCCCATTTGATTACTCATTATTGACATTATAATACGCAGTGGTTGTTGCCTCTCCTTCCTATCATTCCATTGTCCATGGGATCAGTGTTGATGCACACCAAAAGCAGAAGAAATTACTGTAGAATCTGTCTATCATCTTGTTCCCTCAGTAATACAAGAAAACTAGTGCTATATAACATTTCAGCAGTTTGTCTAAAACCTACAAGCCAGTAAACACAAGTGGGTGCTCCTATTTTATTTGACAAACTAGATGGAACAGAATACAGGCAGTGGTTGCTTTGAAAAGAGAAAATATTAGAATTTGATAAAAATCTGTGCATCTGTTTATGGCATTTCAAGCAATATTCAACTGTTGCAGCATGTTAGATCCTCCCTGTTCTTCTTGTTTGTAATTAAAACCAGAAAATACATTTTTAAGGTTTTCCTCCAAAAATACTTGAAGACTATCCTCATAAATGCATAAAGTCCCTAATGTTATAACAATACTCCATTATCTGCAGCCAGAAAGTAATGAAACATAGGCCAGCACAAGATTATAGAAAAGTCTTGTTCAGGTATTGACAAGCCAAATGGATTGAGAATCCCACCGTCATACACCATAAATTTGAGATACAAAAGCAGATATTGATCAATCTTGGTATGCTTGAAAACTTACTTGCCCGGAAGATGCAGAAATGCTATCGGAAAAATTATCTTCTCCAGACAAGAACAAATGACAGCAATGGTGTCTACTTTCTTCGCTTGGCATGATATCGACATCTGTTACATTACTGATATATGGTTTTGGAAATATTGATTCCTAAGCATTGCAAACAAGAATAGAAATCAGAAAGTTGTTTAGACAGGAAAAGAAGCACTTCAAAGAACCCATTTATCAGCTGAATACATGATGATAGCATGAAGTCAGATATTAGCCAGTTACTAAATAAACTTTTTCTAATCACAATGGCCTTGAGATTCTTGCAATAATGGGTCAGCTACAAAATCACAAAAATAAAACCAAAACTCATATCATCACTTTGGCTGTGACCAGAATTTAAATCATTCATATTTCAGCAATAATAAAAGGACAAACAAGCTACAAGATAAATTTCTTAACAACAAGAGATTACTAATTTGCAAGACTTGTTTGTGCAACAAAAAAATTAGTATCAGAGCCCTCTAACCACAACATATATGCTATAAGGTATTCTTCTAGAACAAAAGGTCACAAAACCATTCTAAATTTCCACTCAGGCAAGAAAAATTAAAATCATTCCCCAAAGCAAATAATTTTGCTGACACAATTCAGAAAAAGACTATAGATCTGATGATCGAAAATCATCAGAAAGGTTTTGATGGCCCTGTGAAAAATGGTTCCATAACCATAAGATAAACTTTCCACAAGATGGTACCAGTAAAAACATCCTAAATCATATCTAAAATAAATCAGTGTCCCCTAAAATAACCATAAAATAAACTTGCCATCGAACATTAAATCAGCCTGTGACTTTGGCAAGACAAATTTTACAAACCTGGAGTGGTTTAAAAGAAGGGGTTTGAAATTCCGGCTGAGGATGCTGAAGCCAAGGAGGAAGCCATTCTAAATCCTAAAAATCCATTTAGCATAACACAACAAAAAATGCATATCAATTCCACAACATATCGTTATGATGGCACGAATGCCACTATTAACCCACATTTTTTACCATGACAAAGGCAAATGTAAAACATATAAAATGCAAATTTTCCAACTACACAACATTCACTAATTAAAGATTAACCATAAAGGAAAAAAATGAATAAATAATAATAATAACAAAGCACAATGCAGGAACAAAATTTAAAAAAAAAAAAAAAACAGAAAAAAGAAAGATTGATAGAAACTAGAAGTTGTATTTAGGTGATAAAACTGTAGAAATTTTTTTAAAAAAAAATGAAAGGAAAATAGACACAGAAATTAAGCAAATTGAAAAAAAAAATGAAATAATAAAGAAATTGAACCCAACCAAAATAGAAGACTGCGTGAAAAGAGACTAGATGGGAATAAAAAGATAAGGAAAAAAAGACTGTGTGTGAATTGAAAATGGAAGCCGGAAAATGGCTATAGAGATTGCCTCGGAGAATTGTGGAGGGCGAAACCCTAGCGAGCTGCCCATTGGAAGACACCAGACGTAAAATGGTGTTTTGGCGCCGAAAATTTTTTCTTTTTCTAACTCTTAAATGGTCCCGTTGGTCAGGCGAATGCCTTTTCAGCCGGTCCATGATTTATTTTCGGAGTTGTCAAATTCCTGTCTTGGCCCGAGGCTTGATCGGGCCGGGTCAAAGCCGTAATTTCCTGTATCTCATTTTGTGATAATTTAAAAAAGTTTTAAAATTTAAACCTGATCAATATATGAGTTAAAACCAATAAATTCATTATTTACAGTTATGAATTAATTTGGTCAGTTTGATTATTTTTTATGTTCATGAGAGAAGAAAATTTTCAGAGGTTTAGATAACCAGAAAATTTTGCATAAATAACATGAAAAAAAAAATATTATTGTAAATAAATCATTAAAGGAAACAAATCATTTAAACACAAATGTATATAGATTGAAGTTCTAAATTTAATTTAAATGATCTAATTTTTTAAATAATTCATGTTTTTATAAAATATAATTTTAGACTTTAATAATATTAAATAATTTGATTTTAATAATTTTTAAATTTTTAAAATCATAACTAAATCATTACATGTCTTTTTTTTCATATTATAAATAATAACCATTTAAATGTTTTGCGATTTTAAGAGTTTTGGTTTAATTTTGATTAAATTAGTCCCTTTAGTCGAATTGAGTGATTTTTTTTTCTAATACATTTATATAATTTTGATTTATTTTGGAGTACAAGTATAATTTAACCTTAGAATAAATTACTTAAATCTTTATACATATAATTTTGATACATACATATATATATATATAATTTACTTGTGTAGCACAAATATTTTTTTATCCCAAATATATAAATTTTATGTTTGAAATAATTTGAACATTTAAAATAAGTATAATCTAAAATATCTCTCCAGGCTCATGTTAAAGCCAAGAGAATTTGTTTGTTAGGTACAAAAAAGAAAGGCAACATCTCTCAACTTTCTCGAGAGACATTGAAGCCTTTAATAGCATTTGATTGGCCAATTTTTTACTTTCAAATAGAAAGAAAGGTTTTCTTCTTAATATTTGACATAAAAAAATATATTCATATTTTTTAATTTAAAAAAAATGATATTTTTTTACACGTAAAAATTATTATTTTCATTTTTTACTAATTTATTATTCTCATTTTCTTTTTTTTCATTTCTCTTTCTTTTTCTTTGTCTTTATAAATAAATATATATTTATAACATAATACTTTAATAAATATAACAAAATATATTATGATAAAATAACACAAAAAATATGATAAATAAAATATCAATAATAAGAATAATGATATATGTCATTATTTAGTTTCAAATTTTTCCACTTTTTATTCATAAAACAATTTTAATTGAAAGAAATTTTACATATTGAAGTAGATATGGACTTTACATAAATTTTTAGCTTTTTATATACATGGTGTGTAAAAATTAGAAGATTTTAGATAATAAATATTTTTATATTATAATGAAATTAAATATTTCAAAAATTATGATAATAAATGAATTGTTATTATTATTTTTGTTATTTTTAACCAAATATAATAATTCATATTATTATTTTAAATATTATTAAAACAAAAAAAATATTGCAGAGAATATGTTTGCTTGCATTTCATGATGAGATTTTGTCAACACTATACATTTACAATGAGAAACCAACAAAAAGTAAGATTTATTTTATATTGAATCAGAAAAGTCTTAAATTTAATTTAATGTATATACTTAAATTAAATTTGTAGTCTGGAATCTCATCTTTTAGTTTACTTTTGTGTGTGAACTAATCAATGTTCAAGTTCAAAGTTGTGTGTAACATTATTTTTTTTCCTTTTCACATTTTGGCTCCTTATAAAAAATAGAAGGTTTGTAATAGTTTAAGGAAAAGTTGAACACAAAATAAAATGAGAAGTTAAAATCAAGATTTCGTGACAAAAATTGAAGATTGGACGTAAAATTTCAAGGAGATTACCTATTTCGGTCTCGCTTTTCTCGGCTGTCAATCTCCATTCAAATCAAATTGTCTATTTTAGACTTTTTTTTCTTTTATTTTTTAATTTGTTGTGTACACTTGGATGTGTTAGGCAGGGTACAGTATGATTTTCCCTTATAGAGAAATATAATTTGGTTGGAAAGTGTATTATGTAATATTCAATCATGTAATAAATAAAAACTTTATCCTTAATCCCTTTAAATTGTATTATATATATATATATAAATAAAAATTAATAATTAATTACTAGATTTTAATAATAAAATTATTTAAATTCTTAGTATGATGAACAAGGATCCATCAGGCAATAAATAAAAGTTTTATCCTTAATCTCTTCAAACTGAAAAAAAAATAAAAATAAAAAAAGTCAGACAGGCATACATCACATCATCTGCATGGCAATTGGTAAGCTTCAGTATCTTGATTTTGTCTTCTTTTCCCAGTCAAGAGATGGTCAAATCAGAAACCTACAACCCCCGCAATGCTTTCGCGCGCTCACTCCGCAACGCCTCATCCACCGGCCCCTGTCTGTCATTTGCTCATTTTACGCGGTTCCAAAGGACTTTTTCAAAACCCTTCTGGACTGTCAATATTTCCCCACCCCGCCCCACACAATTCAACGGTCCAAAATTACTCTCTGCATTGTGGCCTTGTTTCCTTCTCTCTTTTTTCTTTTTATAATTTTTTACTTCTCTCCCCAGCCTGAGGATTCTACAGCAATAGGGGTCGTTTCAATTCTGTCAAATCAATATTGTAATCTTTTTTTAATTATTCCGGGTGTTGTTCAGGCGAGTTTTATTTAGTTATTCATTCATTCGTGAAATGCGTGTATCTTTGGTTTCCTTGGACAGAAATAATGTGCTGTTGCTGAGATGGGCTGTGCAAACTGTTTGGCTTCTTAGAAAGAACTTGGGATTGTTAATTGGAAAGATGGAGAAACTTGTAAATGTATAAATGCCAGGTTGATATTTTGGTAGAGTTTGGTTTCCTTGGGATGGATTTGGCAGTTTCGGATTCATTATGTTTCATTGGGTATCTGTCGGTGATGTGTGGTTCTTAAATTTTTCCATATAATTTTTTGCTTATTTTAAGAGTTCTTTTTGGTGGGGATTCTTTGATGTTGTTTTTTGAATCAATGTTTCTATGGTGGGTAGAGTTCTATGGAAGTTGCTATATTTGTATGGTGGCTAGTTGATGAAGCACATTTTTTGAATGCAATGTGGTTTAATTAATGAATAAGTTGATACACCTCCCTTTGAGCAGTTTTCCTCGTACTAAATTTTTTGGCTTCCTTGTAGTTCCACTTGTCAATTATGTCTATTCCATTGTTGAAAGAATTATCATTACATTTATTTGCCAATTTATTTAAGTCTTAAATTGTAACTGTTATGAGAGGTAATTTGTTGCAAATATGATCTTACCTAGTTAGATGGGCTCTCTGATTTTTCTGTGTTTATTTGTTTTTTATTCAGATAGCATCATGCATCTCTCATGCTAAGAAGGTTGGCTGGTTGAGAAACAAGTGACATTTTTTGTGTGGAAATTTGGTTTTGGTGGGGGTAATTGTCATGGGCGCCAAAGAAAGTCGCATAGAAAGTAAAGATCGGACAAAAGAAGATCGCATACCAGGAGATGCAAAAGAGATTCTAAAATCATTGGCATCCAAGTGGGAAGATGTGCGTGATCCTAATGCATTGCAGGTGATCCCTCTCAAAGGTGCAATGACCAATGAGGTCTTCGAAATAAAGTGGCCAACAAAAAAGGACAAAGTCCCACGTGAGGTCCTAGTAAGGGTTTATGGCGAGGGTGTGGACATGTTTTTCAACCGAGAAGACGAGATCCAGACATTTGAATTTATGTCCAAGCAGGGGCAGGGGCCTCGTCTGATTGCTCGGTTCTCAAATGGACGCATTGAAGAGTTCATCCATGCACAGGTACCCTGCTATCTATTAATCCATGTACTGAATTTTGCACGTGCTTATGTTTGACTCTCAGTTGTTTTTATTAGGTCCTAATTTTGCCTTAAACTTTCAAATTATGACTGAAATAATTAAATGAATTGTCGTGTATGTGACCTGAAAATTTGGACCGTTTTGATGTACTAGAAAAAAGTATGAGACTGAATGAATTTTCCTTAAGTCTCGATATGTTTCATCTACAATTCAAATGTTTAATTATGACTGTAAAAATGACCTCCTTTTTCCCTTTTGTTGCTAGCATTCTTGTTGCAACGTGTGCCATTCCTGATAGCTTATTTGCTAACTGCCTTTCAATCCTAGGTCAAGAAAGCTAGCTTTGTCTTACAAAATTGAGTGAAGAGGATATGATGTTCAATTCATGGCTCAACTCATGTTGGACTGCATTCACATTATTTGCAAAATTAATATGAAATTTTGCTGAAAACAAACATTTTTTTTTCAGCAAATGCTGTGTCATATTCTTCTAATTTGCTTGCACTTTATTCCTTCATTTTTAGCTTAGGTCACAAATACTTTGTATTTCTATATGTTTACAGCCATAAAACTGGTTCAAGTTCTGGACATGAGAGGTTTGATAGGTGAGATAAACCACATTGTGTCTTATTGGCATCTAAGACAACTCTAGTTTTTCCTTTGCTGCCCTGTAACTGTTTACAATTTCCTTCTTGAAACAAGCATTGCCTGCCTTTTGAATTTCAGACACTATCAGCATCTGATCTGCACGATCCAGGTATAGCTGCTCTTATAGCAGCTAAATTGAAGGAGTTCCATGGTCTTGAGATGCCTGGTCCTAAGAAAGTCTTCCTGTGGGATAGATTGAGGTATATTTGATGTTATCTTTTTCCCTTATCTCTCTCATATTCTTTAGATGGACGGTTATCCAAACTAAGGCTGGATGTTAAAGGTGTCCCCTTCGTTATCTGTTCATTGCTTTAGTACAAGGCAATTAAAAATCTCACTCTCTTTTTTGTTCAGAAATTGGCTGAAAACAGCTAAGAGTTTATGCTCTTTGGAAGAATCTGAAACCTTTCGTTTGGATGCCATTGAGGAAGAAATCTCTTTATTGGAAAAGGAGCTGTCCACAGATCAATGGATAGGTTTTTGCCATAATGATTTGCAGTACGGTAACATAATGATTGATGGAAGGACAAAATCCATTACCTTAATTGTAAGTGTGTTAATTCCTTTGATGGCTTGTGCAATCTGCAAAACTTTTACCTAAATTTTAGTGCAAAATGTTATTCTGTCACCTGTCTAAATGCTTTAATGAAGATGTATCTGGCTAGCATATATTTTTGCCCTAAATTTTTCAATTTGAAGTGCTGTCTCTCTGTGTCTCTGACACTCTCTCTCTAACACACACACCTCTGCTCTCACTTGCTAACACAAAAGCTGGGGTCTTGTTGATTACAGAAGTCAACACCAAATTGTCCTCTTGTTTGAATCTAGACTTTCATATCTTTTTGTGATTTATCTATAATCCTGTCCATTTAATTGGTGATCAGATGTTGATCTACTTTGTTGAGCCTAGTTTTAGCAAGATGGGCAATGCATCCTGTTTTCTTGCTCAATTAAATGACAAAAATCATCTTAGACAGCAACCGTTTTGATGTTATTTTGTTGCTATTTTGTTATAACAAAATTGCTGTAGGATAAGGAGAAAACCTTAGATTGTACAGAATTTCACAAGAGAAGCAACAATGATCGAAGTACATTTTGAATAGCTTCTGGGTTAATGCACAAATTTGAAAAGAAAAAAATCCCGATCACATATGATAATTATCATGTCAAGTTGGCTTTTGTCACATGAGATTTGCCATGGTTTTATAGAAATCCTATGAGTGGTATCTTAAGTGGGATACCTTCTTGTACATAAAACAGCGATCCTATTTTAAAAACAAACTCTTTAGAAGAAACATGGGAGCCAATCTTAACTAAGAAAACAGTAGGAAATAAGAAACTATAAAGTGGAGACTATTATAATGCCCCCACATCAATTTCTGAGCTGTTCTCATTTAAAGGCATGAAACTAGTGGCACAAAATCATTTAGCAAGTCTCTCGTCCAGGCATGATCTTCCCCGTATCATCAGTATGGAGGTGTAAGATATGTTTTCCTTTTTTAAAATTCTATTTAGTTGGCATTATCATGTATGTGGAGGTTGGCTTTGCCTCGAAGATACTGTTAGCTAGACTTGGTATACCAAGATTGCCTATCCACTACACCAAATTTCAGCTCAAAAGTCAAGACTCTACAGAGTCTTGTTCTTGTGTTTTTTTTTTAACCCTCTCAATTGAATACTGACTTTGCATTTGGGAAGGATCGTTTCAATGAAATCATGAAGACATCTGTAAACATGCAGAACAACATTAAGTGGACCCACTCAACAACACTTGTCATTACATGAAATTTTCTCCAAAACAGGCCTACAGCTCTCAAAGGAGTCAAGAACATTAGAACATCATTTTTACATCATTCCAGTGGGGTTTTAATGTTCTGTTTTTAACCTAGTATTAGTTGCCATCCTCTTCTGCTGTTGGGTTGCAATTGAAATTAAAGTATCTATGAAAAGGATGATATTGATACTCAAAAGTCATTTTTGTGTGGTTTAATGATGCAAAATTTAGCCATGCCTAAGATGGATGGAGGAGGCTGTAGTTTAAGGAACAAAAGAAAAAGATACAAAGATTTTTGTTTTTTGACACAACGAAGGGAAGTGATGTGGGATTCTGATAGTCTCAATTGTGTGAACTCATTCAGGAATTGTTCCCCCCTAATAATCTATATGAGAATACTGATTTGGCTGGTCCTCGTGAGAGTCCCCAAGTTACCTTTAGTTGAATTTTGTACCGCAAAAAACATGAAGGAAAAAACCAAACTAGCTTCTTGTGGATATAAATGGTACTTGCAAACTCTGTAAAATCTCAGCATAGCAACATGTGAATGACAAGTTGTGCCTCTTTTTATTTATTTATATATTTATTATTTTTATGGCATTTGCTATAGAGATCTTTTTCCTTATTCACAAGTGAACGTAACTTAAAAGTCTGAAAATGATAAAATTGTTGTATACTTTCAAGATCATGTGCAAAGGTTGCCTGTGAGTCGTAGACTTCAGTTGAGTCAAGTGATTATTTTTCATGATTTTCATTTTCATTTGATAATCTATGCTTTTTTCCAGGACTATGAGTATGCAAGTTACAATCCAGTTGCCTTTGACATGGCCAACCACTTCTGTGAGATGGCCGCCAACTACCATACAGATACACCTCATATCCTGGACTATGCAAAATACCCTGGTGCAGTAAACACAAGGCTGACTTTACCTTTTTGTTTCTCCTGATTGATAAGGAATCCTTTTAACTTGAGTATTGCAACAGGTTTGGAGGAGCGCAAAAGTTTTCTCAATGTATATCTGAGTTCTTCAGGTAATGTTCTGCAATAGTTGTAAATGAAATTGACTGTTATGCATGCTAAGGTCAACTTTCAGATTAAAATGCATGTCAGTTGAAATATCAACTTAGTGATACAAATTTGTTGTAAGACTGATTCTTATCATGACTTTATAACGGTACCACTAAATTCACTGAAACCTGTTTTAATTATTTCTGCTGGAACTGTGGCTGTTCAAAGGGGCAGTGACAAAGCAGTCAAAATTGCATTTGCATCAAAGAGACAACTTGCCCATGCCACTAGTTCCGCCCTGCAGTTACCCGTCTAAGGCTAAGTAATGTCTAAATTAACTATGATAGTTTGAAATTTCTTACCAACTTTTCTCACAAGATTGCCAAAATTTCATTTGCCATTTTACATAGCCTGCTGTTCTAACCAAAAACAAAATTATATTTTCTACGGACTAACTTTCGAGGCTTGGCTTCTTTTGCTTAGTAAATGATCAATACTGTATATAAAAGTTTGAGCTGTTACTAGTATCATGTACTCTTGCTTCAATTGGTTTTCATTTGGGGAAAAACAACGGTGGTCTTGTTACCGTCCATGTTTGAGCCGGTGGAGTTTTTGGCAGGCGATCAACCTGGCAACAAAGATGTGGAGCAGCTACTGGGAAACATCGAAAAATATACGCTTGGAAGCCACCTCTTCTGGGGCTTATGGGGAATAATATCGGTAATGATTCCCTTTGCATCTAATTTATATTGTTTTTTGGTTATTCCTCAATGGATCTGACCAGATTAACTTTGACATTTGACATATAAATGAATAGCTGACAGGATTTAGATTATTTTCATAATTCCTTTATTTCAGGCTGCATGCATAGACTTGACGCAAATATAGATTAAATAACGATTCGCCCACAATTTTGTATTTAATTTGTCTTTTTTTTTTTTGGTATCATTTGGCATCTTCAGGAACATGTCAATAACATTGACTTTGACTACATGAAGTATGCAAGACAGAGATTTGATCGGTACTGGTCAAGGAAGCCTGTGCTGTTGGATTCTCAGGGGAGCCCATCCTGATGCCGTTTCCCATAGCAGTTGTTAAAGTTTCATTCCCATTCTGACTGCATGGTTCTGTAAACATGACATCGTTTATTTTTTTCATTCTTTCTTTTCATTTCTTTTTTTCTTAAAATTTTTCTAATGACATTCAATGTATTTATTTATTAATTTTTTACTTCATACAAAAAAAAAAAAAAAAAATTCCTTCAGGCTTAATAGTAGAATTTAATAATTGTTACTATATTCCATAATATTTTAGAAACATTATTTTCATTTTATGTTTAGCACTAAATGAATTCAATTTTTAGTTTTAAGGACAATTTTTTCTTCTCACAAAGAATAATGTTTATTACGATTTTGAATTTTATACAAATTATTTGTATATAATTAATTTAGTTATACTTATTCTCAACACAGATAATAAAATATTCAAAAAAAAAATAATTGAAGCGTATCTTTATTGGATAATGTCAATTGGGAGATTATTAAAATAAAAATTATCAAGGTACATAAGGATAGTTACTTTGATTCATGAAGTCTCTTTTTAAGAGAAAAAGAGAGTGTATCAATCAATTGTTAGGATTAATACATTCAATTGTATATGATATAATGATAATTGATGTAAAAGATGTTTTGTCTTATTTCATTACTTTCATTGGAGATAATTTTAGATACAGTTGTATTTATCTAATAAAATACATATATTAATCATTTAAAAAGTTTATAAACAAAATAGAGAAATATATTGAAAAAATATTAAAGTGTTTCAATAAGATTAGGGCAATGAATATGTAGACTAAAGTTTCATGATTATCTAAAGAAAGAATAAGATTCTCTTATAATGGACTCTTCGGGGAACCCTAAAACATAAAGAAGTTTCTTAAAAGGGAAATCAAACGTTATTAGATATAGTTCATTCCATAATGAGTCATGTTAATATTCCTTCTCTTTTTTTTCTTAGGTTATATTCTTAAAATTGTCATTTACCTTTTAATTAGGGTTCCTACCAAATTTGTTAACAAGACTACAAATGAGATATGAACACATCATATTGGAACCTAACATAAAGGATGATGCAATGGTTACATAAGTCAATGCTTAAGCAACACAAAAACTTCATAAATCTAGTAAAGTATATCAACCTCTCAAAGGATATCAATTACTTATTGAGAAAAAGAGTGACATAATGCTCTTAAAGAATAAGCCTACTAGTTATGATGAAGCAATATACGACATTGACTTATCTAAATGCCTAAAAGTGATGAAGTATAAAATAGATTTTATGTACACTAACTATATGTGGATCTTTGTTGATTCACCTGAAAGGATTAAACCTATAGGGTGTAAGTGAGTCTTTAAGTAAAAGCCTGACATGAATGACAACATATAGACTTATAAAGTAAGACTAGTTACTAAAATTTACAAAAAAAGGTAAGGAGTTGAATTTGATGAAACTTTAAATCTATTCGGCTACTTTTGGCCATTATTACATACAATGACTGAGATTTGTAAAATGGATGTCAAAACAACATTCTTTAATCAAAAATTGCTTAAGGATGTGTATATGACATAACTTAAGGGTTTTACACTAAAGGAAAATGCCAATAAGGTATTCAAACTACAAAGGTTTATTTTATGGACTTAAGCAAACTTTAAGGAGTTAGAACATTAGTTTTGATGAGACAATTAAAAAGTTTGATTTCATTCAAAATATGGATGAAGCTTGGGTTTACAAGAAGTTTAGTGGAAATGTAGTCATTTTACTAACTCTCTATGTGTATGATATATTACTAATAGGAAATTACATATCGATGCTTTACTCCATCAAGGTTTGATTGTCCAAGAAATTTTCCATGAAAGACATAGGAGAAGTAACCTATATTGTTGGAATAAAGATATATAGAGATAGATTTAAGAAATTACTTAGTTTGTTCTAATCAATATACATAGATAAAGGGTAAAAGAGGTTTAGCATGAAGGGATCCAAGAAAGGATTCTTGCCTATGTCACGTAACATGCATCTCTCCAAGGACATGTGCCCTAAGACATAAGAAGAGAGATAGGATGGATAAGATCACTTATGTATTAACTATAAGGTTCATCATGTATACAATGTATGAGGCCATATGTCTCTTATGATTTGAACATAACAAGTAAATATTAGGTTGATTTAATTGAGCATCACTAGATTACAATAAAAAACATCCTTAAGTACTTAAGAAAAACTAAGGATGTCTTTCTAGTATATGAATGAGGTGAATTCAAGGTGTAAGGATATTCAAATGTGAGCTTTCAATTTAATAGAAATGATAGTAAGTTATAGTTTCGATACATTTTTACTCATAATGGTGGTGCAATTAATTAAAAGAGTTTTAAACAAAAGACAATTATAAATTCTATGACCTAAGCTAAGTACATTGTTGCATTCAAGGCAATAAAGGAAGTGATATAGATTAAGAAGTTCATCATTGAAATTATTATGGTTCCTAGCATTGTTGAGCTTATAGTAATGTATTGTAACAACAATAAAGCCATTGGACAATTAAAGGAACCAAGGTCTTATTGATCATCTTAACATATACTTAGGCAATTTCATCCCATTTGAAAGAAAAGACATAAAGATAAAGCAAGTGCCCACTAAAAAGAAGTTGACAAATCTATTTACTAAGTCACTATCCCAGTTGAAACATAATTTCCACATGAAATGTTATGGTATTGATGCATAAGTGACTAACAATAGTGTTAATGGTAGATTATTAATGTGTATACCCTAGTTGCTAATAAGGTGGTTATTATTTAAACACATATTGAATATTTTATGCATAAATTTTATTAATAAAGATTTTTTTATCTTTAATATTGTTTACATGAATGTTATAATAAGTAAACTTTATAAATAAAGTCTAAAATAAATATATTTTATAATGGCAATTATAATTAGATCATAATTATGAGGTATCTATTGCATGAAAATATTATTCTAAAATATTCTTAATCGATGTACAATAAAAATTAAATATTGTTAAAGCTATGAAATTGTCATATGTTATGTTCTTTATAAATAAAACAATTAATCTAATAAATTGAAGTACAGAGATATTTGAACAAACATATGAGTGTTTGTTAGATGAATAGGTTCATTGAATTGACCTATTATAAGAATTCTCAAATGGAACACTACTTATGTATTTATAGAAATGCTTATGTGATGGTTATGTAAGTGATTTTTAGATATGAGATCACCAAGGTATTCCATATAAAAATTATAATGCTTTGATATAACCTTTGGGTTATCATAATCGAAGATCACTTGTACATGATTGTATTGGTCATGATATGAATTATATGGAGATAGTTGAGTGATCAATAAAAGATTTATTATATTGAAGTAATTATAAGAGAATTCTCCACTATTCTTAATGGATATTGATTTAAGAAATTTCTTAGCCAAGATGGAATGAGTATTTATAAAGAGTTAAGATCTCAAAGATGAAATCAATGATTTATGTTTAAGAACAAACATAGTTAGATAAAATAGAGTAAAAACTAATTTCATACTTTATATTTAATTGAAATATTAATATAAGTAAAGAATTGAATTACATTGAGTGACTATGCATGTAATGGATATGTCAAACTACCTTTGATGGTCTTAACATGTGGTTGGTTATAACACATGGTTGAATATTAATCAAGATAGATGAATATAAATTAATTATTAAGGGAGTTTAATTTATTTAATATTATAGATTATGATTTATATTTATTACAAATATTTTAGAATTCTAATGGGTTATACACATAAGAATAATTGTGAAATTATAAAATGAAGATCATGTTAGACTTGATTGAAAGGTTCAAGAAACCTAAAATATAAGATATTCAAAAAATAAGAACTAAAGTAAAATTCACAAATTTCTAAATTAGGATTCAAAACCTTTATATATACCCCTTTAACTGGATGACCATAAGACATCAAGTTTAATACAATAGTATTAGTCTCAAGTTCTTTTCTCCCTAAAAGAGTTTTGTTAATTGTTTTCAATTATTTGTGTGGATCACCATTAGAGTTTAGATGTTTGGACAGTAATAGTTCATGATAACCTATCAAAAGGTTTGAAAGAGAAAGTACTTTAATAATAATTTTATGTTTGAAGATAATTTAGTAATCATATAAAACAAATAACTAATTTGATTTTAAGAATCAAATTTTAAAATATCCATTTTTATTGTATATTTATTCAATAAATAGTCCTACAAATTTTAAATTAACCAACCAACTAATATTTTTACGAGTTTTGAAAAGGGTATGTATAAAAGAGGGAGGGGGCTAAAAGTGGTTTTTAAATTTTAACCTCTTATTCCTATAGTTTTAAAAATTATATTAGATTGGCAATTACACTAAAAAAATCTATGATTCAAAATCAAAACTAGTTTGGTTCTCTGATTTAACTGAATAAGGAAGTAAACTAAAAAAAAAATCATAAAAACCAACAAATATCAAAAAAACTATTGACTCAATAGCTTGTGAATTAGGTGGCTTGTTTCCAATTACTAAAATTAAATGGCTTTGAAACCCAATCCCATTGGTAAGTCCAACCTATTAGATTACAATATAAATCATTAACATATGTGAGAAAGGGAGTGAGTTGCTAAGTTTTATAACAAGACATCCTCTCTTCTATTCTTTTACTCTCGATGTATTATACCTAGCTCTTATAAACTTTACATGGTTAATGGGCTTTGTGTGATATGGGATTATTATCTTACATCAACAAAGAACAACATTAGGGCTAGGAGTCTTTACTATAAGAAATGTAACAAGCGTTCTCCTCTTAACACAATCTCCTTTGACCCTATAAGCTTCCAAGTCACATTGTGTTTATTAGCCAATTACATGGGATAATATACATGTATTATGATACTTTAATAAAGAAAATAAAATTAATAAATATTAAATCTATTGGTTCAATTGTTGATCCTCAATTAAACCAATAACCTAACAACTCAAATTCTTGTTTAGATTAAGGATTAGATCAAATTTAAAAGCTATGCCTATTCTGGACAATTTTGAAGGCGAATGGGTGACTTAAGTAGCTAGGATGGAACAAAAAAAAATAGCTAAGAAAAACTCTTTAAAGGGCATGTTGTCACAATGTAGCGTGACCTTAAACCACACAATAATAATAGAGTAACAATTGAATTTAATTTTCCGTTTTTAGGCGAATTTTCGAAGACTAAAGAGATTTTGTAAGATTTTAGAATTTCTTTTGTGGCTAGATTAGCAAAAGCTAACATAGCCATAATAGCTTGATTTAATCCACATGAAACCTAAATTAAGCCCTTTTGCATTGACTAAAAAATTCACTAACCCATAATCCAAAATGACTAAACTTGAAATGACTCAAAAAAAAATAATTTAAATATAAAATGGTCTAAAATATAAACAACCTAAACTCAAAATAACTTGAAATTTGAACCTGAACTTGAAAAAACTTGGAATTTAGTACATCTTAAACTTGATGGACTCGAAAACCCATGTATCTAAAACTTGATTGACTTGAAATTTGTTACAATAGGCCCAAATTTGATCTAATTTTCCTATTAATCACTTTTTTTTGAAGCACTCTTATACATTTTCTAATTATTTTCAAGATATTTACAACTTCTTAGATAAATTTGAGCTCACTAACCTAATTGGATCCATATTAAAAAGCTAGGAAAAATAATCTAACATAATTAGATTCTAAAGACTAAATTGTAGCCTCAAATATCTATGGATTGCCTCAATTAAATAAAACTAGAAAATGACTTAATTGAAAGACTTCTTTTTTATTCTTTGATATCATACAAGCAGTTAGGATCAAATTAAAAATTGATATCCAAAGGGTTAAAATTATAGTGTCAACTTTCCTTTTGAATTTTTTAGGGCTTTAAAGCAATGGAAAAGAAAAGATGAATGGTGGCTTTAGGTAAATCATCACTTATTTTTTCATATATCCAAGCTAGTAGGTGGGTCCTGATAGACATGATTGTGATGTTTTTTTTTATTCTTTTGTTTTTGGACCCTTAAACATAAATAGACTTGGATCACACTATATATTATGTTCTTTGACCTTGTAATTCATAAAAGTATACTTTTGGCTACTAACAAAAGAAAGCTAATTAATTAAGATGGATGTCACAATTATTATAATAAATTTTGATAATAACCTTTAATTTCTTAAATAATTGGAGATGACTACAAAACAAAAAATTCAATCTCTTCAAGTTCATATCAATTGAGTAAAGAGATGTGAATGACATTATTATCATAGTTTTGATCAATTTTTTTACATTATACATATAATATCTAGTGTTAAATTATTTTAGTGTATCTTTACAACTTGTTTATTTAATTATTTGACATCATTGCTATTATTAGCTTTGGTATACATTTACTTAAGTATACTATGAAGATATATAAGATTAATCAAAATTTAGATATTAATAAGATCTTTGTGGAATATCTTTTGTTAGTCTTTTATTCATGAAAACTTAGTTGCAATTATAATATTAATTTACCCTTGCTTATTTCTATATTAGGTCAAAAGAGACATGATGAATCATTATGATGAAACTAATTTTTTTTTTAATTAGTGTTAAAAGTTTTTGATATCTTTTTATCTAATATCTATATTTATATTAATATTGCCAAAACTAAAAGAAAATTGATGATATTAACTTAGTATTATTAAAATTAAGAGAAGGCTTGGTTTATTCTTTTTGAGTTATGTGACAATTTCTTATATATTTTCACCAATAAAAGAAAATAAAAGTAAAGGAAAGCAAAACTCTCATTTATTACCTTTATAAGAAAATAACAGTAATCTTATTATTATTATTCTCTTAACTCTCTTAAATTCACATTAATAAATCCCACTGATAAAGGAAAAATAAAAAATAAAAACTCTCATTTATTACTCTTTTAAATAAAAATTTATTTATTACTTTCTTAATCTTTTTAATTCTAATTTTGTTTTCTTTGATAAAAAAAAACTCTCATTTATTACCCTTTTAAATAAGAATTTACTTAATACTCTCTTATCTCTCATAAATTCCATTTTTTTTATTAATAAGGAAAAAAATCCTTACATAATGTTGAACATAAATTGCAAAAACTTATTTATTATTCTCTTAAATAGGAATCTACTATCTTAAATAGAAAGCTACCCATGAAAAGAGGAATTTTAAAATAACTTTATTTTCCTTCTTTAAGAAAAAAGAAATTTTAAAAGTTGGCTGTTTTTTCCTCATTAAAATAATAAGAGGTAAATTTGGGAGAATTTTTTAATTTTAAAGTCCCTTTTTTGTTTTCTTTAATAAAAAAAGAAAAAAATATTTAAAAATACCTATAACAGTATAATTAATTAAACATAATCAATAAAATTTTATTTAGTACTCTTTTGAATAAGAATATGTTTGCTTTTCAAATCTCATTTTTCAAAATTACTTTATTTTTCTTAAATAGAACGGTCACAATTGACCTTTTAGGAGAAATGAGCATGTGAGTCGACGTAAAAGGAAATGCTTAATGCGAAGCCTAATTGTTAAATGATGCATGATGAGTCATTGATAATTGTTGTAACATTGCCATGACGGATTATCAATTATTCAAGCAAATCATGATTGTGATATGTTCTGCCCAATTCTCCTTTACTACTTGCTTAATTAGATGTCTAGATTAATTTGAGATTTTTCCATCTCAAATCAATTTTATGATATTATAACGTTACCATCAACCATTTAACATGTAGTATGAACACATTAACCACCAATTTGGAGAATTGTCCTGTTCTTTAAATTAGTGGGACTTAGTTTTCACTATTAGGATTTTTTTGTGGTTTGAGAGTACAATTATGCATAGTAAAAGTTGAGAGTAAGCTAAACGTTCATTGCGAATGACATACTTTAACATTGATTTTATTTTGATGTTTTTTTCTATTTTAATATTCTATTTATTTATTTTCTTAATGGCATGTAGCTTTTAAAGTTTTTATCATAGACACACAAAAGATTTTGGAAATTTTGAAGTGATCGGAGGGGAAGTCAAGGTTAAAGAAAGATTGAGGGATGCATTTTATGGAGGCCCTATACTTCGATTAGAAATTTCAAAGTTATGGAATACTTTTAATAAAAATCCCTTACTTTGAAAAAAAAAATAATTTAAAGGCTAAGATAATTCTAAAGGTAATTGTTTACATTAAAAATTTTAGAAAGAATCAAGATACTTTTAATGGTGATCCCTTCCACCAAATAAATTCTTAGACATATTAAAATTTTCAAACATTTGATTGGATTGTTTTCTTGCTCATTTAAGTTCCCAAAATTGGTTGACTAATTTTTTTATGGTTAAAATTTGTAATTTATGATTATAGGAGTTTGGCTTTGAAGATCATGAAAAGTTTTCCTTTGAAAAAAAAAAGTGCTTGAGTTTTAAATTTTTTAGAAATTAATCCTTGATTTGCTTTTAATGACATTTGGAAAATTAAATGAACCCATGCACATGAGGAAATTTGGTGTTACTTTTAACTTTGAATGGGTTAGTTGGTAGCAAATAGAAAATGGTCCATCAATCCAAAAAGGGCTTTAAACTTAGCATAATTATGTAACTAGGAAAGGATAAAATAAACCAATAAGGCCTTCAAACCAGTCCACACATTTCACCCAAAGTTGTCCTTTATCTTCCCCATAATGACATTATTTGGTGTCAATTAAGTATCTCTTTTTGCCTTTTTAGAAAACCTAGCCACCCACCCTTATGATTTTAAGGTTAATTACTTGATCTACACTTTCTTTTTTATTCTTAATATTCGACCATGAAACTTGGAATTTGGTTTTCTTCCTTTTCCTTTTTGGAAACAAAATGATGATTTTAAAGATTTTTTAAGAAAGATGGAATTTTAATTTGGTTTAAAATTGACTTTTAGGGTTGAAAGTTGTGTGTTATGTCAAATCTTGATTTGGAAATTTTTTTGTTAATTGTTATTGATTTGATTTGAGATAAGGGTTTCTAAAATGGGTTAACATTAGTGGATTGGATTTGAATGGACTTAGGGAAGAATATAAGTTGTACTAAGTTGGTTTAACTTAGTTTGACTAAAGTTTAATCTAGTTAACTTAGTTTGACCCAAGTTAATTGGATTTAATTGAACTTGATCAAGTCAACTTAATTTGATCAAATGTGATTAAATCAAGTTACTTTTGATGAAATTTTACCAAGTCAACACACAATTTGAACTCATTGACTTAGCTATTTATTCTTGTTTAATTTGCGTTTTTCTAAGAAAAGTGAAAAAAAGTATATTTATTTTTTTTCCTTTCTATATTTGTCGTATGTCTTTTAGTTTTTTGAATGCTTTCTTAATTTTATTTCTTATTTTTTTTATAACAATTAATCAATTATAGGTATAAACTATAGAGAAAAGAAACTAGCCATTAAAAAGCTAAAGTCCTTAAATATGTTTTTTTTTTAATTCATAGGCTTACTTTTAGATTTTTACTCTTTTATTCACACACAATAGAATTAATGCTTCAAATTGAATTAATTAAATGACTAAATTTTGATATTGAATAGTTTTTACTATTTTCTTTTGTTGACTTGAGAAACTAATGGACTCTTTTATACCTCCAAATCCAAATCGCTTCTACAATAGAGGGTTTAGCTATGTGTCATTGATGATGGGCCTTTCTAGTAAGATAAGTTCTCCCTTTTAGTTGCCTTAAATATTGCCTTTCCTTACTTTGTTGTATTTGGCTTTTGAAAACAATTTTCTTCCAACTCAAATAAATAAGATTTCCTTAACCTTAAGAGTCTTTATGATTATCCTTTACTTACTTTGGTTTTTTGTGGGCCATTGAATTTGGTTCTTCTTAGTTGCTCATCCTTATGCTTATATATATGTATATATTTTTGTTTTAGTAGTTATTCTCTTTATCCTTATCAAGAGAATAAAATTCCCTTTTGAGCTCCTTTAAGTGACTAAAAAATGTCATATGATTGGCCAATTGAAAGTGTTTTCTTATTAGTTGATAGGAGATGAGAACAAGTGTTCTATTGTTGCTTCCTTGTTATAAGTTGATTGAAGATAAATAAAAAATTTCCAATTATTACTTCCAATTAGTTAGAGATAATTTGGTTAGCCCTTTTACAAGTATTTAGTTTTTATTTGGTATCATTCTTACTTACTATTAGTTTTTAGTTAGGGATTATGGGCTTGATGAACTCATGGGACCAAGGAAAGATTTCTAGATAGACTTAGAGGCTAATAAGGGATTGATGGGTTGCTAGCATGGTGACTAAAACATTGGAAGAGCCCATAAAGGAAGAAAAATGATTTTATTATTATGGATTGACTTTGTATACTTTATAGTTGAAAAATATAAACTATATTTGGCTTACCCTCGAGGTATGTAGACATTGACTCTTGTCATTTTTTGACTAAATAAAGCCCCATGTCACATGATGTACCTTTATTCTTTTTCTTCCTTGCTTTTTTCTTTGTTACTAATTTTCCTTTTCTAGTTTGTGCCTTCGACCAAACTGTGATTTCAACAATGCATTGCAAAAGAGAGAGAAAGAGAGAGAATATTTAGAATATATTTCATATTAATTTAGAAAAAATAGAGGTATAATAAAAACATAATTAGATCTTTTTTAACCTATTTTTATTTCAAGAAATATAAATCTAAACCTATTTATGTTTTTAGTTAACCTACTTTTATTTTAATACACCTAATAAAAGATGGTGAGCTCTAATATAAATAATTTGATACATCTAAACTTTTAAACTTTTTCCAATTATCAGTTTTTTTCACTTTATTTATTTATTTAAGACTTTAATTTAAACTTATTTTTAGAATAAACTAGTATTTTTTATACTAATGTTAAAATAAATTGGTATTAAAAGAATAATAATTTATGTGTCAAGTGTTATAGTATCGTTATTTTTAATACAATTAATTAAGTAAGGTTTCAAATTTTTTAGAATCTATCTACATTAAGGGTTGAATATTAATTTTAATATATAATAAAATAATTGAATTTTTATTAGTACTTTTTAACAAATATCACAAACCTTCACATTGCTTAAATTTAATGCTAGTATATATTATTATTACCAAAATTGAGAGAAACTAGAGAAATATTTATGTAGTGATATTTGTTTTATTTTAAGAATATCAAAGCATTTGATTTAAATTTAAAATTTCTCAATAGACTCTCATAATTTATAGAATTTGATTTTAATTTAACAGTTAGTTAGTAATTTGTTTTACTATTTTTATATAATTAAAATTTTAATATACATATAATTTACTCAATTTATTCAATTACTATTTAATATGAATTACAATTTACATAATTTATATGAACAAAGTTTTACATATATTTAAAATATGTGTAATGTAAATATTTATATCTAAGAAAATAAAAATAAAGGAAATTATTTTTTTAAAAAAATAATTCTAAATTCCTATTTTTATTTTTTTAGAGCAAAAAAATATTTTCAAATTTACCTTCTTTCTTTTAAGAAAAAATATTTATCATTTAAAACAAGTTTTCCATACTTATTTCTCAAGATGCAAAAATTACTCTCAATTTTATTTTTGAAAAAGAAAAAAAATATTCATAATTTAATCTATTTTTTATTTTTTTAATTAAAAGACAAAAAAAATGTATTATTCAATAAATATGATAAATTCATGCATTAGGCTAGTCTAATAATAATGCATATTAATATTGTTGAAATTGAGAAAAGCAACATTTCCTTAATTTTAGAAATATCTCATAATTTTCTTAGTAGGCTTTTATGAAATGTAATATCTAATATTGACATTATAGTTAATTTGTAATATTTTTTTTATTTTAATAGAATTAAATTTTAATATTTATTTAATTTATTGTATTACAATTTCACATGTTTTGCAATTTATTCAATTAAAAGTTAAATATTATTCCAATATGCTTAAAATCTATTTAATGTAGATATTCATAATAAAGAGAAATATAATAAAAAATAATACCGTAGAAAAATTATCATAAACTTTATAAGATCATAAATTTGTAAGTCATTTTGTGTAAAGCCAATAAATCCATAAATTTCTTCAAAGCTTTAAAAATAATGACAAACAAAATGCATCATAAAAAGAAGATCAAAATAAAACACATTAAATATATATACCAAACTTACCCCGTCATAAAGACATATATTGTTAAAAGACACAACAATTGTGTGTATGAGACTATGCAACAATACTTTTCTCCTAACTTCTTCAAACTAACTAAGTGAAGATCTTTAGTAACTAATAACCTTCATTATTATAAGAAATGTAATCTCATAAAGCAAAATTGAAGTATAAAGGGCCATAACAAGGATGACCATTCATTTACTTTAAAATTCAAGTTGTCTTTATTTTAGTTAACCAACATAAAATTGGTAGCAGACATAAATATGAAATATAAGTATCATTTTGTGAACCATGTTTTCTTTAGATATATTATTCTTTGTAGATAAAATTACAACTTAGAATCTCTATGCTTGTTTCATATAACAATGAAAATTGTTAGATAATTATACGAGTATTCTATATTTTATTAATCTAATGAAAACGTCAAACAATAATTTAGAAGTATAAATAATAATATAGACTACATGTCTTTATATAATTATAGCATCTGAATATAAAAAAATGGTAAAATTTAAATTGAATTAAACTAAATTAACTTTTATAATAATTCTAATTATCTTATAATCTAAATTAACATCAATTTCTTCCCTTAATTTTGATTTCGTAATACTTTTAGTCCCATAAGCCCTTATATTCAAACCTAAAAGGTTTCACTTCTCAACAAAAATTTTATATGTTTCATTAACTTAACATCTTTGATTTTAAAGTTTTTTTATCTAAACTACTTATATTAACTAAATTACTTATAACTTTTGATCTAAATTAAACTCCTAAATTCTTCTTCAAGTCCAACATTTTTCCTTTTTCTTAATTACTTCATTTTTGTCCCTTATATTAGATTATTTTACTCTCTTTTTTTCCTCATACTTATAATTATCATATCAATAAATCTCATTATTTGTTTTCTTGTATGCCTAATTCTTTTCCTTAGAGCACATATTGGCTGTAAATGAGGAGATTGATGTTTGATAGTTCTAAATTGGGCATTCGATGACAAAAACAGTAACATTTAATGACATAAGGTTGTTGGCAATGATGGTCCAATGACAATAAGTAGTAGCTCCAACCAAACTTGCATACTTCTTTTTTAGCTAGATCAAAATACCCACTCTAATATAATTACAAGATGAGTGATTGGCTCTAAAAAAATTTTCAATGGTAGCTAATAACACCTTGTGGTAACTGGTGGTGACTTCCCCTTTTCTTTGCTTCTCAAATTGAGCATGTTCTTATATGATTTCCAATTCTACTAGTAGCTCTTGAATCAAACAAACACTAATACATAACTATGATACCATTATTAGATGATTATACAAATACTCCATTTTTTTAATATGATAAAAATACCACATAATAAATTAGAAGCATACATAATAATATATACTTCATGCCCTTATTTAATTACATACACTTGAATCTATCCCAACAGTAAAATTCAAATTAGACTTAACTAAACTAAATTTTACTATGATTTTAATTATCAAATAATTTAAATTAGCAAAAATGGAATCAAGACCAAGAGTAAAAATAATTCTTCTTCTCCTATATGATAACATTAATCAATATGTCATGCCTAAATAATTGCGTCAGCTGCCTATCATTACCAAGATGCCTAAACTATTAATTTTGGTCTCATCAAAGTACTTAATGCCAAAATACTAGTGAAACCCCAATATCCCTGTTACTATTTCAAGTTCTCCTAAACTAATAGTTTTTCCATCCATTAAGGACAAATAATAGATGGTAAGCTTACAAAATTGAGGAACATAATGGAAAAAGACGTTAAATTAACAATTTTTTTAACAAAAAAAATGTTGATGCATCTAAACAAACCAATTATTTTACATTTAAACATGCACAATATAGCTATGAAAAGAGAATTAATCTAATGTTCAATTTGGCCCCTACCATAGATAAGCACATAAAGTTATTAGATGAGTAATAGGATCATCTCAATTAGGAAATTATTATTATTAATTTATGTGATTTAATATTTATTTTTTATTATTTTCATATTAGTATGTATAATTATTTTCATATTTGTAGGTAGTTACGTCAAACTTTTTATACTATATATAGATGTAATGTCATATAACTTATTAATTTAAGTAATACAAAATATATAAAAACTTTTTTAACTATTTAGAGGTTGATCCTTTTAAAACAATCAATCTCTTATCTCTCTATTTCCATAATTTTCTTATTTTTAATCCACAGTTTGCTATTTTTTTGGTATTATGGTGGTGTTTTTAGGGATTTCACTTTTGTTTCATATATCCACAAACACCAAAAAAGGAAAATCATTTATTTTATACCCTTTACCTGACAACAACAAAAACATCTTAACATCATTAGTTTACAGTCCTACATTAGGTTTTCACATAACTCATCGAATTGTTAAACTAAAATATCTCATGTTGAATAATCAACATCTCTTATTCAAGAATCTCTTAAGAGACTTGAATATGTGATCCTTGCTATAGTAAAAAATCAGTCGAGAAACAATACTTTTGAATATACCAATAAACTAAAAAGACTAGTGGAGTTCTCAGAAGGCATTAACCATGACTATACACAACCACATATGAGGTTAAAATTTCCTTATTGGGATAAAAGTGATCCTATAGGTTGAATTTTTAGGGTTGAAAAATAATTTCATTTTTACCATATAGCAAAATGTTCTAAAATGGAAATTACTTTTATTCAATTAAAAGGTGATGTTATCCAATGGTATGATTGGTTTAAAACTTGTGTTAAAGTACTAACTTGAGTTGATTTCACCAAAGACCTTTTTGTGTATTTTTGGCCTTCAAAATATCATAATGTTGATAGAGATTATGCAAAAATTCATTAGATGTCAACCATATTGGAGTATCAAAGTCATTTCGAGTGACTTACCAATCAAGTTAAAGATTGATTAGAAAGAAAATTGAAGGGCATATTCATCGAATGACTTATTCCTAAAAACTAACATTAAGTTAAAGTTTGCTAGCCATGAACAATAATAGTGACTATCTTTATTGCTCACTTAAAGGAAAAAAGTTAGGCATTGAATGTTGTTTCCCAATTGCTAAAAAAGTTAGCAAACCTATTAGTAGTAACATTAATTCCTATTCTTCAATTTGTCTTAATAACACTAGAGGTTTAACTTAAGAATAGTTGAAAAAGCATATGATAAAGGGATTATACTGACACTCTGATGAGAAGTCTCATAAAGAACATCGATGTAAATAAGAGAAGTTTTTAATGATTGAGCCAATTGATATAGCTAATAAGAGAGATAATAATCATATTTATCCATATTATGATAACATTCATGTTGAATTCAAGGATGAGTTTACATTTCATACTTTGACAGGATATTCTAATCTATAAACTATGAAAATTGATGGATTCCTTAATGGACAACCAATGGTAGCATTAATTAATTTAGGAAATACCAATAATTTTAAGGATGAAAGGATTGCCAAAAAAGTTATTTTTCTAATGGAGAATTGCAACAAGTTTGTTGTGGAGATTGTAGATGGGAGCAATTTGACATGTTAAAAAAAACGCAAAAAGGTAAAATTATTATTGCAAGATCAAATCATTTACGTTAATATCTTTTTATTACCTTTGGAAAATTATGAAATTGCTTTTAACATTGATTATTTGTGAATATTATGAGATATTACTTTAAAATTTTCTAACTTATTAATTGAATTTTTTTACTAAATAAACAGTTACAAGAGAAATATAATGATGAAATTATTACTGTTACATGTTATCGAATGGAGAAAGTCCTATAAAAAATAGAACAAAACTTTTTATATTTGTACAATACAAAGGTAACGAAATCTTGTTCTATATAAAAAAAGGAGTTTAATGCATTATTAACTAATTTTTTTTTATTTATTTGCAAAAACAACATGTCTACTTCACAAAAGGGCAAATGGTTGTCATATGAAAAAGGTTATGCAGAAAAATTTTAGATTGAAGAAGATAATTGATCGAAACAAGTTATTTGCTTTCAATCAACTTGAATGATAAAGCTAATTTAACGAGTGAGAGAATGATATAATTTTTTTAATTAAAAAAAATTATTATTAATTTATATAATTTAATATTATTTTTTATTATTTTTATATTAATAAATATAATTAATTTTATATTTGTATAAAGTCAGATCAAATTCTTTATAACATATATGTTTAATATCCTATAATTTATTAATTTAAGTAATATAAAATATATTATTATTATTTTTAATTATTTAGAGAACAATTCTCTTGAAACTATTATTAAAAATAAATATTCTCAAAACGATCAATACTTTATTTTTTATATTTATAATTTTGTATTTTTAATTTTTAATTTTTTATTAGTATATAAAGATACAAGGAGCAATTAATAATAAGAGAGAAACATGACTTTTATTACTTAAGTAAAAATTAATTAAAAATAAAATAATAATAATATTATTAAATAATTTTTAAAATTATAATTCTATCGCCATATATAAAGATATGAAAATGAGATAATGAACCCAAATCAGAAATAACGGGGTAAACAAGTTACATCTTTGTTTAAATCTTCAATTTTTAACCCTCGCAGCTTAATTTTGGGAAGAATATTTCTCATCCAAAACGATCAAAACACCACTTACTTTTGCCTTATATTTATTATTATTTCAATTATTATCACGTCACGTCAATTCAATCAAGATAACTCATCAGATATGCTAGGCCCCGATTCCCATTAAGCAACAAAAGAATTTATTGTTGACGTGACACTTGACAAAAATTTTAATTATTATTTACCTTGTTTTTTTTTTTTTATTGAGCATAATAACTTTTACTTTCTCTGTTTTTTTTTTTTTTTTTTAATTCAGTAGACACACATGGCATTAGTCTTGTTCAATGCTTCTTGATAAACGCTGGGATCCCTTCAACGAGGCCGGTGGCTTGTGGGGCAGTAGCAAAATTCAAGTTGTCTTTGTTTTAGGTAACTAGCACAAAATTGGTAATAGACACAAATCTGAAATATAAGTATCTTCATGTAAACCATGTTTTCTTTAGATATATTGATCTCCATTGCTAAAATTACAACTTGGAACCTCTATGCATATTTTCATATGACAGTGAAAATTGAATCAAGACCAAGAGTAGAGATAATTCTTCTTTTTCTTCTTCTCCTTTGCGGTAACATTAATCAATATGTGATGCCTAAATAATTGCTTGAGTTGCCCACCACCATGAAGTTGCTTTGTCAACAATAGCATGTTCACGAAAAGTACAATTTTGGTCTCATCAGTGTACCTAACATTAGAATACTAGTGAAACCCCAATAGTTTTTCCATTGATTAAGAACAAATAACGCAATAAAAAAGACAACAAATTGATAGTTTTTTGAAAAAAAATAAAAATTTTTAATGCATCTAAACAAACCAAACAATTATTTTACATTTAAACCCGCACAATATAACTATGAAAAGAGAATTAATCTAATCTTCAAGTTGGCCCCTTGCACATAGAAGGAGTAGAGCAAATCGTGCAGATTGGTCGTTAAATTGCAAAAATTAGTTTACAGACAATGACAAACGGTGCAAGCCAGAGATGAGTCCACATCGATCCTCTTTCTTTATGTATCTCTTGACAAAGCAACATTGCTATGCGGCTCTAGAAAAGTCACTTCTGTCGACCTTCGTCTTTCAAACAAAGAATCCTAGGGGCGATCTTAAGAGTAGGAAAGGTAGGAAAGAGAGGAACACGGCAGCCCCACCATGGAAGAGTACATGGAGTGGCAGAGTACGAGAAAATTCGAGAATGGAGATGCAAGGAAAGTACGAAATTTTTAACAGCAATGCAAGATCAGAGACGAACGTGACTTTTGTTGTTGTCAGAGTAAAAATTAATCAAAAATAAAAAATCGACAGTGGCACTAAATAATTTTTTATATTGCAATTCTCTCACCACACGTCATGATACGAAAAAATGAGACCATCAGCACCAAATTAGAAATGACGGGGCCACTTAATTTCACCTTATACTTACTATTATTTTAATTCACTTCACGGCCAACTCAATCAAGATAACTCGTAGGGCTTGCTTGGGCCCTGATTCCCACTAAGCCACAACGACAAGAATTTAATGGCAACGTGACGCCTGACACTCTATTATTTTTTTTTTTTTTTAGGTTTTTTGATTCAGTACAGAGTAGCAAACATATGGTATTAGCCCTGTTCAATGCTTCTTGATAAACTCTGTGATCCCTTCAATGAGGCCAGTGGTTTGTGCGGCAGTACGGGGATCCATGTCCACAGCTAACTTGTTAAGATAGAAACTGTGAACCATTCCAGGGCTGGTGAGTAACTGCACAACCTTGTTAGCCTTTTTCATAGCCTCATAATACTCCATCTCTGTGTCCACGATCAAGTCATCTTCTGCCACACAAAGCAAGCAGGGCGGAAAATTCAGGCCGGCCAGCGGTGGAGCTCCGGGCCCCATGGGGCATGTAATTGGGTGGTCCTTAGTGCACCCAACTGGCAGTGACAGGCCCATAAACTTGTCCACCATGTCTAGTGTCAAGAATGGCGATTGAGGGTTCTCCAACTCCGATCTACTCCTCTCTGACCGGACGAATCCGGGGTGGATTGGAATGCATCCGGCCACTCTCAAAGGAGTCAAATCCACTTGACCAGCACGTGCAGCCACCTCGTGCACCAGGTTCCCGCCCGAGCTATCTCCGATGAGGAAAACGCGGTTAAAATCTCCATGGCAATTGAGCCACTGTTCATGTGACTCCCCTCGAGCCAATGAACGTAGCCAGAGGAGAGCTGAGAACCCATCATTGCACGCAGCCGGGAGGCGGTGCTCCGGGGCTAGTCGGAGGTAGACGGACACGCAAATGGCTCGAGCAGCCTTAGCAAGCCTAGTGTATGTGTTGTAGTACATACACCAATCGGCTTGGCTAATGCAAAAGCCTCCTCCATGAAAATGGAGGATTATGGGCAACTTGGTTTGGTCTTGATGAGGCTCCGGCAGATAGATTCGAACGCGAAGGCCGGATAGTGAATCAACCGTCACATCGCGAGTGGCTACTCCACTGATGAATTCTTCATGGGAAGGCACCGGGTCAGCCAAGAACTTGACCTCCGGAGGTCCAGTCCATGTCCGGTCGACCGAGCCGTCATCGTAAACTCTTAGCCAACCAGACACCTCTCTTACAACTTTCTTCTCCCCTACCATGATTATTACAGTTTCTTGCTGTGATATATACTTTTGAGGTTGTTTAATTTGAGAATTACTAGAGAGGCTTTGATGCTGCTTGTTCGACTTTGAATGGAAATGTCAAGGCCTTCGCTTTATAGAAAAATTTTGCTTCAGAGGCGTGAAATGGGAAAAGTCTTGATACGTGTGAAACGACTAAAATTGACAAAGAAAAACAAAAAGATAAAAAAATAAAAGGGCCAAAAGACAAAAACAAAAAATTGTGGGCCTTATTTTTATTTTTTATTCATAAATTCTTTCGCATATTATTATCTTTGTTGTACATCGTACCATTTTTTCACATAATATGTATTTTAGAGAAAAATTTGTGAAAATTAAAAAAAAAATAAGTTTTAACTTCTCTCCGTATGTCTATTTTTCCACCAATGTTTCCAATTGTGCCCATCCCCATCCCAACAAGCCAAAATTCTGTTTCGTAGTATCATTCACGATTTTCAATTTAAAATCTCCTATGCAAGTGAGAGGAAAATGAGCCCATAAAATATTAGGTTCATCACTTAAATCAATTAACTATTAGTATTACATAATGTCCTAAAATCTTATATCTGAAAAAAAAAAAAAAACAAAAGGTTTGAAGAAAGTACAAAGTCAAATAATGCAATGAAAATTGAACTGAATCCAACTATGAAATAAACTAAAGGGTCAAATAATCTACAATAACTAAGTGTGCCTATTATTATTCGGGAAGGTATTATTACTCATATCATAATGCAAAGAAGTATCTTGAACAATTAAAATAATATCTTTGACAAATGTATTAATATTCTTGAGTAAAAAGTCTCAATTGCAGTCCCTTTCTGCAATGTAGAGCTTTGTTGTACTTACAGGAGCCATATAAATAAACTTTGTTCAAACAGTGACAAAGCGTGAATGCTTGGAACAGACGCTTTGAGTTTTGACTTTTAGAATAATTTAAATAGTTTAAATCAAAATAATAATAATAAAATAGTTTAAATGGTTTGTGGTATAATAAGCTTTCTGATATAAAAAAAAAAACAAAAAGTCAGAAATTTAATTCATCGTTATAAAACATATTTGTTGCTTTATGTTGATATTCACAATTTATTCGAGAGAATAAAAGTAATCTAATTTGGACTCATGATTTTGTAGTGAATTTAATGTGATTATGCCAAAAAGTCATTTAACCCAAATTGTATTAGCATGGAGTCTATAACAGAAAATCCAAAGAACCAAAATTTTCTAACTTAAATTTATGCAATTTGTTCTAATAATCAAAAGTATTCCACAAGTTAGCTTTTACACTCTGTATTGTATCCCCTTTTTCAATTTTTTTAACAAATAAAAGGACCAAACCAACCCGATTAACTTAGTTGGTCACAAAAACCGACCTCTTCAAGAAGGTTGGGGGTCCAAAAGCTGATTTGAAAATCTTACGATTTTAACAGTAATTTACCAAAGTTTTAAGAGAAAAAACCGTCCATTTTAGAGCTAGGAAATTTCCAAGAATTCGATTCACTGCTAAGATTCAAGTACATGGTGCAAGAAAAAGTAGATTAACTTTCAAAATTCAGACAAAAACAAAAAAGTTTTAACTTTCAAAATGGTTTGCGTCCTTGTGGGGAAGGAGTTGGATTTTTTTCCCGGAAGTTGTGGTGGAAATTAACTCACGATTTCCTTATGCTTTCTTGTTGCCCTCTTGAACAACTACTTTATTTTACAATGGATGCATTGGGAAAGTAAGTCGCGAGTCAGAGGACTTAAGCGCAGCCGGTGGGACCAACCTCCCGCATCAAGACGATCGTGTGGAAATTGCATGGGACGAATTTATGAAGAAAAGAAAATAATTAACAAGAGAAGGTCGGGAGAATAAGATAATGCAGTGGAAAGTTGACTGCAATGTCACCATGCTATTTGCCCGGAAATTACAAACGTCTCTGACCCCCCACCCCCCAACAAAAGAAGAAAAAAAAAAAGAAAAAAGGAAATAACAAACGTCTCATATTGTTGCAGTCAATAAAGCTTGAGCTATGGAGGATATTTTTTATTGTAAGAGCAGAAATATATATATATATATATCCAAAGGATGTCAAACAAAAAAAAAACAAAAGTATATCCAAGAACAAAAGTCCACCATGCCATATTATATGGAATAAAAAAGAAAAAAAAAATGGAAAGATGCAAAGTGTTTTTCAATTGCCCTTTCTGGGAAATGCATAACGAAGACTTTGACTAAAAGTATTTTTCGAACCGAAGACTTCGACTAATAGCATGTATGCTTACATAAAGTGTTTCTAAATAGGTATTTTCCATTTGTACGTTCTGATGTGTGGTGTACTAGCCCTCATGCTTACGACGAAACAAAAGATTATACAAGAATTGGAGAATAAATACATGAATCAGCATTCAAAAATAAAAATAAAAAAAATGAAAATTAGCATCTGAATGCCAACGAGGAGTGAGACTCATTGAAAAATTTAATATAATTATCAATTAGAAAAATTTACATCACACACTCTTTATATAGGGTATGTGACAACTCATGCTCCCACTTTTCAATTGTAATAAACTTAACTGTAATATTTGATTATGATAACAAATAGTATTCTATGTGGAGTCTATGTAAAAATATATTTGAAATAATTATAAAAATTTCATTTTAAATGATATAAATAGACTAAAATGCTCTTTAAGACAAACAAATAGAAAATATGAACATTTAGAGAAAAAGGATTAAAAAAAATAGTCGTTAGAAGATATATATTCTTATATATATATATATATAAATTAATATTTATTATTCCTATAAATCTTATTCAATAAAAAATATATTTAGTTTAAAATTTTTTTATGTCTTTTTAATAAAAATTATATATTTGTATTAAAATTTTAATATATATTGATCAAAACAACCTATATTTATACGTCCAAAGGTATTCATATATATTAATCAAAATTAAAAGAATTATATGCAAATTAAACAAAAAATACATATAAAAGATTTCATCTTTATATTTTATGAGTAATTAAAATTTAATTTGGTATTTAACTTGATAAAAAAATTAAAAACTTCTCATTTTGTATATTATTAATATGTATATTATCTAATTTATAAAATTCAATTTTTTAAAAAATCTATTCAAGCATTAATATTTAAACTTATTATTGTGATTAAATATATTTTTAAAATCTTTATTATAAATAATTTACTATTTCTATGTCATTAATTCTAAATAAATTAACAAAAAATACCTTAAAAATATATTTTATAATAGCATATTTTTGATTATGTAAGCAAGATTTTATAGTTTGTTGTGACGCTAGTGTGATTCATGGAAGAGAAAAACATCATAAAAGTATAATGGAATTTAGTCAATTTATGCCAATGCAAATCACTTTTTTTTGCAATACTACTATGATTTATGAAAGAGGAAAGCATTATATAAGTATAATGGAATTTAATTTGTTTATGCCATTCAAAATCATAATTTTGTAATTATTTCAAACATTTTCTTACAAAAGATTTGACTAATTGTGTTATGTATTATTAGTATCAAATGTTATGTTACAACTTATTAAATATAAAAAAATGGGGTATGTGGTTTGTTAATGCACACTAGATAGAGGATGCTTGATATAAATTTCTTAAAGGGTAAAAGAGACCTTTCATAATTTCCATCAAGGTTAACTAACTTCTATTAGTTATGAGGTGTAGTATGTTATATGTGAAAACTAAAGGAGTGTAAGATGTAAATTTTCTTATTAATTATCAATAATAATGAGTCACTTTTAATGAATTAATTAGAATTTTTATATATAGAGATAAACTAATCAAAAATAATTAGAGTAGAAATATTAAGGAAAATAGTTAAATAATGGAAAAACTCTAACTAAATATTTAAATAGTAGCATATTTAACTTAACAAAGTCTCCTCATAAAGTAAAATATTATCATAAATATAAAATATCAATAATATCATAAGTAATGATATCTTTTGCCCTTATTCATTATAATTTTCTTTTAGTTAAAAAAATTCAACTTCAAATTTTGAAGGGCAACATAATAACAAAACATGTTTTGCATTTGAAAAAATTTTCCTAAAAAATTGGTAGTAGTGTCGATAAAATAAATTACACAAATGTTGGTTAAGAAGCTAAGAGTTGGAACTTTAAAAGAATGGTATAATCAACTTCTTCTATGGTTTGTGAAACATCCTTAAACACATTTAGTGTCATAATGGCTTCCCAAGATGGTAGGAGCTTAATAGATAGAGAGGGGAAGACATGACATTGTTTGCCTTTTTATGGTTGAAGATGTGTGTATTTTGATTTTAGAGTTGGTACTAATCATTTTAGGTGCAATTGGAATTTTATAAGTGATTTAATCTACTTCACCAAGATTTTTTGAGATTTGAGAGCATGGTTATGTTTGACTAAGACCATAATTAACCCAAATGTCCATCATATGTTGCAATGGTATTATTGTTCTCATGTTCTTATTTTCATGCTTTTTTTGTTGATCTTTTTTATTTATTCTCTTTTTGACCTGCCATAAAGTGTCTATGCCAAAGTATCATGGAGTGAATTTATTATTATTATTATTATTATATTTATTATTTTAATTAATTAATTACTTATTTATTTATTATTTTTCACACCTTTCTTTTCTTTCTTTCTTTTTTCTTGTGATAACTATTCACTTTTATTTTATTTTTCTTTTTCTTTTTTGATTTTTCTCTCTTTCTCTCTTTGCCATAGTTACCCACTTCTTTTTTTTCTTTCTTTCTTTTTCCTCACTTTTCTCTTTCACTTTATCGTAGACACTCTATCCTAATTTTTATGTTCTACTTAATTCCATCGATTTTTTTTTCCTCTTATGTCCTACCTCCACAGTTTTTTCATTATTTGTTTTTTGGTTGAGCTTGATCATGACTCGATAGGCCAAAATTTAGCTTTAAAGTGGTTTCTTATTCTTGTTTTCTGCACTAGATGGTCGAAAAGAGTGGGTATTGTTGCTATCAGTAACTCTTCCCTAGTCTCTAATTGATAAACAAAGGGTATCAATAGGTAGATCACTTCTTATTAAGTTTATCATTATCAACGTTGTGTAATAATGATAGCCATAAGTGGAAGATATAAGGGTTAAAGTGGACAAAAATATATAGTTTTAGGTTATCAATAAACTCCATTTGGATCTCTGCTTGGTGTGTAGTAGGCGTCATTGGATAGGTCAAAGGATGACATGTCGATCGATACTGTGTATTGGTTTTAGGTTGAAATATCACAATCGCTGGCACGTGTGGTGGTAATGTAGTGCCCAAAGCTCTATTGTTGGCTAGTTGGCAAGCCTTTTAGCATCCTTTCAACTTACAACCTTCAAAGGTCTGTAAATCGACTCATAAGGATTATGTAAGTGATTTTTTAGAAATTTTCTAGTGGCTAATAGTTGTTGTTGATGACCTTTCTGGCTACTCTCTGATAATTTTTTCTTTAAAAGAAAATGTACTTTCCTTTTTCCTTTTTGCTACTTTTTTTATTGATATTTTTTTTGTAATTTTAGTGTATTTGAATATATGAAAGAAAAAAAAAGAAACAAAATAAATTAACTTGTACATTTATTAGTGTAAGAGATGTTAATTAAAGGAAGTGACCAAATTGTCACTATTTGAGATAAGTAGCATTCTTTTATTTTATTTTCTTTTTTATTTTTATTATGTTAGGTGAAGTGTGTGTGTTCAAAAACTTTCATTGACTTGAGTTAATGGTCATTCTATTTAATTGGCTGTTTAGTTAGTTTTGATTAGACTCTGCTTATTATTACAAGGTGTTAATAGTTTGATGATAATTTATGACCCAAACTAGGTTATTTATGTGTGATTATGCCTTTAAAAATGCAAAGAAAGTGAGATAATTAAAGCAAAGGTTTTATAGTTCGATTATAGGTACCTTTATTCTTGACATTATTAACTGTAGGGATAAATTTCTTTACTTCAATTGCCACTGATACATGTTTTGGCACCTAGACATATAATGTCATTTATTCTTCTTCCTTATATGCTCACTATTTTCGTTCCTTATTGCCTTGGTGGTTATTTTAAAGGAAGTAAAAAGATGTTTTTATTTAATTCATTGTTTTGTTTTGAAAGGATAACCCCCTATAATTGAGCCCTTTCTCTAAAAAAGCTTCTCTTAAAAAAAAACAAAAAACAAAAAACCTCCCTTCTGTCATTAATGTTGGGCCTTTTAATAGAGAGATGGTTTGTTTTTGGTTATTGATCTCTAATTATTTTTTGTTGAATGGTCATGATTCCTTGCATTTTGTTGAATGACTAATATTGATTTTTTTGTTGATTAAATGACTAATATCATTTTTGGACATATTTAATATCTATAAACCTTTGACTTGCAAGATTAACATTGGATCATGTTATTAGGCATTGTAGAGTACAACTTATATTACTAAACTTGATATTTTGCCTGAGGCCTTTGAGGAATGTCAGACCCTCTTTTTGGTTTGATAATGTGACTATTACCCGAAAACAAATTTTCATCTTTGAGTTTTTTCTAAGGATAAAAAAGGTCACTAACTCTTCTTTTTATTATGGCAATAAACATATTATGTTTTAGATTGTAATTGTATATTGGACATTAATTTATAACAATTTAGTTGTCATTATCTTTATTATTTTTTATTTTTTCTTCTTTAACTTGCATCTAAGTAAGTAATTTGTAATCTAATTGGTCCATTAAAGTTAGCCTTCTACAAGAGTAAGTGATTGTGAGCTTTTCAAAGTGGAAAAAATAAGGGTACAATAGTTACCCCTCTTTGTAAGTTGCTTTGAAACAAATGGGCAAGTGAAGGTTTTTTTTGGATCTCTATTTTGTTTGCTTGTAAGTGCCTTTGTTCTGTATATGTCTATTTTGAGAGTGCCCATCAAATAAGTCCATAAAGTATATACGATTGACTCTTAGTAGTTGATTGTCACTTATATGCTAAGGATGATTTTGGTCATGATCGTATAAAAGCCTCATTCAAGGATTAGTGATGTTGCTAAAATTTGTATTGTTCTTTATTGAGGATCTTTTGTTGTTAATTTAGTTATGGGGAAGTAAACTTTCATAATGTGTGATGATTTTGCGACATGTTTTGGCTAGTGCAAGTATATTGTTTTGACTTTAGAGTTTGCTTGAGATGACCACATTTTCTTTTGGTTTGGGTTGTTGATATATAACACATTTTTAAGCTAATGCTAGACGACTTTTGATGCCATTTATTATGGGGATTTTTGAGGTAAGTAGATATGTTGTCTGTACTTGTTTGGGACAACTGCATGGTCATTTGGTTCAGGTTGCCAATGTAAGTTGCATTCTTAAGTTTTGTATAAAATTGTTAGGGTGGATTAATAGGTGATCTTAATTTGTATTGCCAATACAGATCATATTCTCAAATTTTGCACAAAACAATTGAGATGCGCTAACAAATGACCTGTACTCTTTTGAAATGGCTACATGACCCTTTGGTTTGAATTGCCAACATAGATCACATTCTCAAACTTCACACAAATTTGTTATGATGGATTGACAAATGGGTTGTACTTGTTTGAGATGGTTGCATGACCCTTTGATTTGGGTTGCCAACACAAATCTCATTTTCAAATTTCGCATAAAATTATTGGGATGAGTTGACAATTGACTTGAGGATATGTCTTCGCCTATCAAGTATATCTTAATCGAAGAACATCTTTTCTAGTTTTGACATATCATAGTTAGCATTCTTGCTTTGCTTTCAGATTTGTTGTTGTTTGTTCAGTCTTTTGATTTCACTTTGCCCTTTTTCTTTTTATTTCTTTTTCCAATTTGCTACTCGGAGCCCTTTCTATCAACCATATGGCCTTGCTTTGAGGAAGCTATACATCTAAATGTTTGTATTTAGAATCTTCAAGCAATTTTGTTGTTTATTTTTTTACAGCAGGCTTGAATTATTGATTAATAGTCTTAGTCTACTAAGAGACCTTAATCCATTTCTACTTGTCAATATTGCTTGAAGACTTTTTTAGTACGACATTTAGAAGAATTCCTTAAATCCCTTAAAATCTTAAACAAAGAGATGTAATCTGTGTTATATTTACTTTATGAAAACTTCTTTTAATACATGTTAACTTAATAAGTATGATTATGTTATTTATGTCTTGGTTTAAATGAGAATTGTTATTAGTTTCCATGACTTTACTGGGGAATTCCAATTTCTTTCAATTGTTTATTCATATGGTAATATATGATAGAAAAAAGGTAATAAAACTAGTGTTGTTGGCTTTGATAGAGATTGATAGTATAGCCAGTCGCTTGGCTCGAGTCTAGGTTGAGGGCTTCATTAGGGATTTTTGGGTTAACACTATTCAAATGCCCTTCACGTGTAAACCTTACATATTTGATAATATCTTACATCCTTTCTATTTCCCTTCAATGTGCTCCCTCTTTTTTTTTTAGTTGGTGGTTAATGACTAGTTGATTTAATAGTTAGACATAATACCTTTTAATTGTGTTTGAATTAACAGAATGTGATTTGTCTTTATCATTCATATCAGTCAAAATCACTGCCTCACTTGAATATTCCTTTCTTATGACAAATGAACTTTCATAGTTTGGAGCCCATTGGTCCTTCAAGTCACCTTGATTGGATAAAACCCATTTAAGGACTAGATCTCCTTTATTGAAATATTAAGGGTGTATTTTCTTTTCATGCACTTACCACATTTGACTTTAATACAATTGTTCATGGCAAATTGCACTTGGTCTTTTCTCTTTAATGCTTATGTTTGATTTTGACCCACTTTGCCTATTCTAGCTATGCTTTCATTGAGACCTTTAGGGAAGGAATTTTGACCTTTATTAGTAAGTCTACCTAAATCCCATAACATGAGCAAAGAAGGTTGCTCTTGTGGAAGTACGTATTGTGGTGTGATATGTATGCATCGCAAATGATAACGTCTGATGCTAATCTTTGTATGTAACTATCACTTTTTCAATGATTTGCTTAAGATTTTCATTTATTGATTCCATTCGTCCATTTATTTTTGGCTGGTATGGAGAAGAGTTGTGATACTTGATTTTAAACTAGTTACAGAGGTTGATCATCATTTTGTTGTTAAAGTTGGTGGCATTGTTTATAATCAATCATTTTGGCACACCATAACAACAAATGATGTCTTTCTTGATGAACTTAACAACCACTTTCTAGTTGACACTCATTAAAAGATGCCACTTCAACCCATTTCGTGAATGAGACCAATCACATTCATTTCCCACATAGAAAAAGGCCATAAAGATGTCATGGTATGCAATAGAGTTAGTGATGCATGTAACTTATTTGAATATATTTGGCATTTATGGTATTTTTGGGTGTTCTAAAAGTAATTTGACTCTATGGTTGACTAGTAATTGGGAATGGCTCAATCTATAAGGAAATATGTTATTGTACTAACTTTGATGGCTTTATGATTGACATATTAAATGACATATTCTAATAAGAGAACTTACCAATTACCAACCCATATTGACAATGTTGGCTTATCAAAGTTGTATTTAAGGGGATCATCTTTAGCAATAAGCTAAGTGGTATGATATAACATATATTAGCGAAGTCAATGTGTTGTCCAAGCCAAAAAGCAACAAATGTTTTCCAAATGTGAGGTAGTAGATGGCCTTCACTTTTTTGTTTGCTTCATCATGTTGTCCCAAGATGCAACCTATGCATTGTTCTCACACAGTAAGATATAATATAAGCCTACACAGGACTAGTGGCACTAGCACTAGGGGATTGGAAAGGCATTTTTGATTTTGTCAAAGGTTTTTTGGCATTGATCATCACATTACCTTGGATTGCTTTTCGAAGTAATCTAAATATAGGCTTACATATTGTAGTTAGTTGGGATATAAATCTAGCAATATAGTTGATCTTTCTTAAGAATCCCCATATTCCTTTTATTGTAAAAGGTGTGGAAATTTCTTCTATAGCTTTAATTTTATTAAGATCAATTTCAATGCCATTTTGACTTACTATGAAGCCTAGCATTTTGCTCGAGGTTGCCCTAATTTTGTCAAATTAAGCTTAAGTTGGAAATTCCTTAATTGGTTAAACAACTTCTTGAGGACTTAGCAATTGTATCATTAACATAAATCTCAATTTCTTTATGCATCATATCATGAAACAAGATGACCATTGCCCACTATAAGTCGGGCTTGCATTTTTAAGGTTAAATGGCATGACCTTGTAGTAGAAAATGCCCTACATTGCGATGAATGTTATTTTCTCTATGTCTTCATATGCCATCCTAATTTGATTGTAGCTTGAAAACCCATCCATGAAAGAGAACATTGAATGATTGACCATGTTATCTATTAAGATAATGATATGTAGTAGAGGGAAGTTATCTTTTAGGCTTAACTCATTTAAACTCCTGAAGTTTATACACATACAAACTTAACCATCCTTTTTTGGTACTAACATAATGTTGGCTACTCATTCTGGATAATTTGTCACTTGAAGGAAGCCTATATTTAATTGCTTTTTGACTTTTTTGATTTTAAACAAGACATTAAGTTTTATCCTTCTGAGCTTCTGCTATATGAGTTCACATTTTGGATTGAGAGGGAGTTTGTACATCCCTACATCAAAGTTGAGATCCATGATATCTTGGTAAGACCAAGTGAGAACATCTAAGTATTCCTTAAGTAACTAAATCATGCTCTATTAGATTTCTAGGAAAAGTCTTATGTTGATTTTAATTTTTTGTGAATTTTCTACGATACCCAAGTTGATTGACTTGACTAGTTCTTTCTTAGCCATGAATTACCTTTCATTTTTTTTAATTAGGTATTGAAGGTTTAGGGGGATCTCTTCATCTTTAAGATCATTTTGGGTTGGCACATCAAGGGTGGTTTTCACTGTCTCAAGACAAGTACTAGCTAAACTAGTAGTCACCTTTTTTGGCATCTTGGATAATAAAGGAAAGACTATAAGACATGAATAGGTATTGTTAAAATGATCATGTATACCAAGATAAATGCTAAAATGGTAGTTTAAGTGATTAAAAAAGGGTTATGAATGCACATGACATAAGTATATATTATTGGCTAATATATAATAAAGGTCGCCCATTTAATTACATAATCACCTTTAAATGTTATGGGCATCAACATGCACGGGAGGATATTGCATTAATTTGTTAGAGACTTAAGTGACTAAGGAATCTCCCAAGTTTGCAAGTTGCACATAAGGGTGTTAGAGTCGCATAGTTGAATCAATAAGACTTTAGGCAATTCTTTTTCCTCTTCCTTAGAAATCATAGGGATTGACAAAGTACTAAATTCAATAGTGACTTTGGAAGACACATGATGGTCACCATGGGTTTGATTAATGAAGCCCACACTTTTGAAATGGAGAGTTTAAGGTAGTACAAGCTTGGTCACCTAATTTTCCAAGCATCCTTGAATGACATCGCTTTGGTTGGGTTGGTATCTAATTTTGAAACGACCTTACTATCCATTGGGTTATATCGGAGTAATGATGCCTTGCAAATGTTTCCCAATCCCTTTTCTAGATGGTAACCACTCTTCATAATTATTTTGGCCACCTTCAGTAATGCTTTAAATGATAAGGGTAACACCTTGAAAAGTGACTCTTTTAACCAAGGAGTTGCATTAGCCATCTCAAAGAAGCTTCCAATGCCTTTTCAGTTACTTCAATATAGGGTATTCTATATGGTCTAGAAACAAGTAAATCATACCTTACTTGAACTTCAATTAACTTATCACTTGTGATGAACTTCACTTTTTGGTGCAAGGTAAAGGGAATGGCTCTTACGACATGGATCCATGGCCAACCCAGTAAACAATTATAGGTAATTTTTATGTCTATGACTTAAAAATGCATGGTACAACCTATATTGGGAGTTTTGTTATTCATATGACTTTATGCTTAATGTCATCAAATGCTTGAACAGTTATGTGGCTCAATTGTATGATGACAACATGAACTAGCAGTTACTTTAGAGTGTCTTTGGGCATAACATTTAATGATGATCCATTATTGATAAGGACGAGAGACAAGTTGTAGCCTTAACAAATCACTATAATATGTAAAGCCTTGGTATAACTGTCCCTCAACTGGAATCTCGTCATCTGAGAATAAGATGCAATTGTTCATTATGATATTGTTGATGATGTGGTCAAAGTTAGCCAAGGAAATATCAAGTGAAACATATGTTTGGTTGAAAATATGTAGTAAAGACTTTTGATGGGACTTTGAGTTCATAAGCAAAGAGAGAATCGAAATTTTGGTTAGAATTTGACTAAACTACTCAACCACACTATACTCACTTTACTTAATGTATTTAAGGAACTGCTCATTGTCTTTATCAATGATGGTTTCTTTAAGTTAAGAGTTATGTTTGGTATATGATTACGCTCTTTCAATATTTTGTTATGGGATTTCTTTAACATTGTGTAAGATGACAATGACTTTTTCTTTCCTTTCCTTAAGTTTCTCCATGTATTCTATAGTGTACCATCTTTTACTATAGGTGATGCCTTTGACCCTTGTAATGTCAAATGTTATTACAAGTACCAATGCTAGACCATGGGAGTTTGCTTGATGCCTTTGACCCTTGTAATGTCAAATGTTATTGCAAGTACCAATGCTAGACCATGGGAGTTTGCTTGAAAATTATAGTCCCACCAGATGGTTTTACACTTTAAAGTAAGTAATAAAGTATATGGGAAGAATGTGGAGTCAGAGTGGTTCAATGGCATATTTTCAAGGCTAATAGGTTTCTTTAAGGCTAAGAAGGGGGACATGCATGAGACTGTGCTTTAATCATACAAATTTCATAGGAACTAGAATTTATCATTCAGCTATTGCCATCAAGGCATTCCTCAATTTGGTTTACCACCTTATGATCGGGGAAAAGATTGGTGCTGACATTAAGCTTTCTCTTAACCCTAGAAAAAATCAATCATCCTCTTCAATTTTAGTTGTTCTCTAGCAAAGATGGTAATCAATTCATTTTGGATGAGCTGAGGTAGTAGCTTAGAATAAGAGACTAGTATAGGGTCAAACTTTCTTTTTTCCCACTTTATGGGGTTAGCTTGATTCTTAAGAGGTGTTGGTGTTCGAATATTTGGTTAAGTAGGCCATAATTAAAGGTTTTGGCATGGAAATGAAGTTGTATGGTGAGACTAATAAGACTATTGAGGATAAAAATTCCCTCTCAGGTTAATGAATGATTAGTACATAGGGCATGACCCGACCAATTGTCATATTTAGTTTCTTAGATCTCTCTTTCTTTCTGTTTGGTCATGCCACTTTTCTTGGATGATGGAGAGTTTGTATCTATAATTTTACCCTTTCAAATACCTTCATCAATTCTTTTCCCAGTAATTACTAGATCTACAAAGCCTTATAATGCTCTTTCTAGCATCCTATCATAATAGGGAGTTTTTAATGTACTGAGGAAAGTCAGACAACAATTTTTTTTTTCTAGCATTAGGGGTTGGACTCAGACAACAAGTTATGCTATCATTGCGTATATTGCTTAAAAGTTTCCATAAGATTTTTTTCAATGACCTAAAGATCCATTTGGGTTCATTCTAGCTTAGAGATACACTTAAATCTAGCTTGAAAGGTAGTTACCAATTTTTTCCAAGTTTTGATATTTTTTCAATCTTGCTTGATGTATGAATATAAAGCCACATTGGTCAAGTTATCTTAGGTGACCTTATGCATTAGTAGTTTTTCATTATGAGCATATTGTCACGGGGTCATTACCTTCTCTCCAAAAGACTAATTTGTTGGGGGTGTGTAGCACCTATATTTATAAGGCCCAAAGATCCCCTTCTCCATTCTGATGTGGGACTTCGTCACGTTCTCACCCACCGAATCCATCGACATCCTCGTCGTGGACCGGGCCCCCCTGCCTACTCGCCCTATTTTTGGGCCTAGAGCGTTTGGCGGCAGACATCGGATTCAGGATGGGTCGGCTCTAATACCACTTGTCATGGGGCCATTACCTTCTCCCCAAAAGGCTAACCTGTTGGGGTGTGCAGCGCCCACGTTTATAAGGCCCAAAGATCCCTTTCTCTTTTTCGATGTGGGACTTCATCACAATATGCTACCATTTTCTAGATGAATATAGTCAAGTGATTTGCAAGTGACCTCATACCATCATACTTTTCAAATTTTGGGATCTTGAATTTTGGTGAAAGAGTACATCTGGAACCAAACAATGATTTGGTGCACTTAAGGTAATGTATATTTCATTCCCTTTGACAATTATGACCTCATCTTGTAAGAGATCGATCTTTTTCTTTATGAATATTCTAGAATTACTACATTTTCACCATTCAGTTTAAGGTCACTAAAGATAACGTTAATAGGGTGGGTTGCTAAAGTGACACCTAATACATGTATTTTGGTCATCGGTGACTATGCAATTACTTGTTATCTTGAAAAGGGTTGCATTGTTGATTAAGGATAGACAAAAGGTGCTGGAAAAGTTCCTAGCACTGAATTGCTTGAAATAATTCACTAGCTAAGGTAGGAGAACTTTCTTAAGGTATACTACTTTCCATGACCATCTTTCCTTTAACGAATACTTGAGCTATTTGTTGTATTTGCTCCTTTAGTTCCTTGATTAAGGCTTTAATCTCATCAATGTGACTAGTTAGTACCTTAACTATATCCCTCATTCTTCTTTCACAAGATCATGTCAAAATTTTATGTCTCGCCAGTTGTGAACTCCTTATGGTTTACTGCATTATACCTTTATCTTAACATGTCAGAAAAAGTGATTACTATGAAAAAGACCATAAATGTTATGTTTAGTGTAGAAATGCTATGATATGCTAGTGGATATTTGTTAGTCCCTTAAGCTCATTAGCTTAAGCATGCAAGGAAATTGGTGGCACCTTGCACCAATTCTTGAAAGAGAAGTTGAGTGTTGACATTCAACTACAAGCAAGGTGGATCAAGGACACCTATAAGGAAGCATGGGCGAGAGGTTTAAGCGGGGAATCACAGAAAGTCGTTGGAGGCACGCTGGTAGCACTTGGGAAACACGATAGCAAGCGAAACAAGGGGTGTGATCGCTCATACACATCAATGTTTCCTTTTACCGCATGACGAGATTCCTTAATGCACTATAGGGAGGTAGTGCATGTCACTCAAAGTTAACAAGGCTAACACTATGCCTCACGGATTTGACAACGACAAAGACATTGGCGCACGGGCACGGGCTCGAGCTAGCACCAAACCATGATTGATTGTGGCTGGCAAGCTCTTAGAAAGTGATGGGGCAGATCATGGCAGAATTGGTTTTCCATGGGCCACTAAAATAGGAGATAATGGGTGGTTATCTCCATAAAAACATGGGAGTGGCAAAGGTGGCAGATTTTCATGTTTCCAAAAGCCTTATCCAAGCCAAGTATGTGGGCATGACCTCCTTGAAGGAAGGAGAACATGGGTGGTTGCATAAAGTGGAGGAAGAAGTCCATGATGAGGTGTCAAGTTCTCCTTGAATGGAGATGCATGATCTAGTGAGTTAGTGGGGAAGTTATCCCAAAGTGGGGAGCCCTACTATGCATGATTGGCTTGGAAGGCAAGTCATGCATGACCCTAGGTAGTTAGGGTGTCAACTACCAACACTATAAATAGGTGTAGTGTGGCAGCCAAGAGTCACAATAAAAATCATATAGAAAAGTGTTGAGAGAACACTCGTAAGAGGTCTTGGCATCCTTTGTATACTTTGTGGAAAGTAATAAAGGTTGGGAAGTGTTTCTTATAAATGCTTTGTGTGTCTCGGGTGAAAAGTTTGGCTGAGACTAAGTGAGACTTAGTGCCATCACAAGGCCCAAATTTTTATTGAAAATTTTGGCCCTGTGACAATATCCTTTATCTCTTATAATATCAACTAGTACGACAAACTATATATTAGATCAAAGTAAAAAGGCCTAACCCTTTTCTTTATATTATAATATAAAAAGGACATTTTCAACTAGGTTAATTATAAGTTTAAGGAAATTTTTTCTGTACTTATATTTACAATCAAAACGTTAGGGAGATTTTAACTTTTAGGACGATAGTAATTTTTCACATAAAGTGAGTGATATGCTTATAATGCTTAAAGGATTCTTATGGAAAGTGACCAAGGCGTTCATCAAAAGGTGCCTTGTGGGATTTCAGCGTGTAGCTCCTTGGCTTTTTTTACCATGTATCTATCTTTATCAATTATGCCTTTAATTCATTATGACATATAAAGCCTTCGCCTATGGTAGAGGGTGGTTAGTTGTTGAATTTGCATGGTTAACTCATGAATATGAATGTCTTTTGAGCTATTATCTTTTGTGACTAGTTTTGGTTCCTTTAATTTAGTAGATTGACTTAATATGTCCAACTTAGGTTATGCTAAGTAAGTACCTCCACTTATTGAGCTAGACTTTTGATTTTCTTGCATGAACATATTGGTTTATGTAGCATGAGTTTCTTGAATAGTGAAGAGTGCAACATTTACAACATCTAAGAACTTTAGGAGGTGAGAATTTTCTTGTTAAAGGACTTCATTCTAATTCAAGGTAATTTAAAAGCTCTTTTGTAGTTGATTTTGGTCAAACCTCATTATCCCTGGACACTTGAGTGCCTATAAGGCTTCTAACAATTATGAGGTTAATCCTTATTTGTTATGTGTCCAACTCTTGGAAGAGTTGACTAATAAGGAAGCTTTGGTTTGGGTCCTTCAAAAATTTGACGAAATATCTTTGAAATTTGGTTTATCTAGGCTTGGTGATTGAGGTGCCTAATCATCTTTAACTCTAGTTTTTCCTTTGGAGACAGAATGACACACAAAATCATCAATAATGTAGATTTCATGCCCTTGAGTTGCATGCCATATTTCATATTGTTTTAAGAGAGGATGCTTAAAGTGTGTATAGGTGTTTTTTAGGACGTGGTTCCATGCTCAAACAAAAGGCCAAAGATACTTAAGATTATTAGGGCTACTACAATCAAAATTGACAACTTCTATTCCTTTGGTGAATGGAACAAAACTTTTTGATTATGTTTGTCCAATGGCTACTATTGAAGCATATGCAATTACTTTCATTATTCCGATAAAAGGAACCTAGAGATATTCCCTACACTTGTATAGAATCAAATCTCTCCTCAGCCATTTAGTGTGCAACTAAAAGTTTTGCTCTCAAAAATGGGTCATCCATTCTAAGATTTCTAACATGTAAAGCTAGTTGATGTTGCAATATTCTCTTAACATGCAATAGCCCCTAAATTAACCCTTCACTTAAATTTAACAATGATTCAAGGATAAAATCATTTTAGCAATGATGAGTGGAACAAAATTAACTCCACCTTTTGTGGAATAATTCAATTACTCATTCATGAATATGCTTAATGACCTTTGGAAATAATACTAACTCGTAGATAAGTAATGTCATGTAAAGGAACTCTTTTTTAGGGCATTCCATCATATGTTTAATGATGTAATTAGCTGGAATGAACTCCTCTAGATGTTAACCTTTGGTCATAATATGGATCTCACTTTGCTTTTGCCCAATTAGTTTAGACAATTTGCTCACATGATCGGTGGCAAGGTTAAGAAAATACACATATCAATCTAAGGTGCCTAAAGGATTCAACATATTTTTTATTTCTTCCATTAGAAAGACTATGTTTGCATTTAGAAATACAAAGCATTGATAAGCTAGATCTCAAAAGTGTATGACCGCCTTTAGAACTGCTAGTTGGATTTTGATATCTATCAAGTGGTTGATGTTGCCATATGTCTCAAAAGACTTGTCGTCTATTGGGGCTTCAAGTATCCTAAATTTGTTTAAGGAAAGTAAGTTTTATTTGTTTCAATTTAAAATCCTTTAAGATCTTTATTACTTTTGAAGGAGGGAAATCTTTGTTTTGCCTCTAAAAATCTTCAAAGTATGCTATGACATGATTATATATGTGTTTGATGATGATCATATTGACACAATGTATGGTTCAAAACAATAGTCAACACTTCAAGAGATCCAATATAAATGATGTAAAATGACATGAAAACAAATAGCAAAATAAAATAGAAAAGAAATGTGTCGATATAAAGTAAATGAGGGCAATACATAAATTATTAAGTAATAGTAGAAAAGTTGAGAATAAAGAAGATGCATGATACGATGATTAGGATAAGGAAAACTTCAGTTTTTTTTTTCTTATAGAGGATGAGTTTAATAAGCAAATGACTATATTGGTATATCAACAGGGCATATGGCTTAATTGATCTAAATTAGGCAAAAAGTCTTTTGACTGCTTTGTTCCTTGCCACTTAAGGCTCAAACAAGAGTCATCAATCACAATAAGAGATTTCAGGATTGTCTATTTTAAAAGTTATAGGTTTTATAAATGACCTGTACTTTCTCTTATACTATACCATGGGATAGTATAGGTTTTTTTTATGATATTCAATACTCTTTTTTCTAGTTATATTGAATTTATTATTTTTTTATTAACTTATTATATCTTTTCATAGATTTAAATAGATAAAAAAAATTTAAATCTATGAAAAACTCTAAGTTAAATAAATCTTTTCAAAATTTATTTATGCTTAAATCATATTTAGATATTTTTATATTTCATTCAATTTATAGTATGCATTATTTAATATAATATATAGAATTTTCACTTTCTCTCAACCATGTATATCAAATTAATTTAAAAAGTAATCAAATTTTTAAAAGTATTAAACATAATAACAAATATTCATCATGAAAAGAACATTCTTAAAGAGCATAAAAATAAAAAAAATTATATAATTATAGTTAGACTGTATTATTTTTCTAATTAAAAAAATTAATTTATCTTAAAGATAATAAAATGTAAATTAAATATTAAAAAAAATTAAAAAATTAAAAAAATAAAATAATTAAATAGCTATAAAGTTGTTCCCTTAAAAATGTCATCACTCATCATCTTTTGATCTCTTTACGTTGTTTTTTCTTTTTTTTCATTTAACTCTTACATATTCTATATTTTTTTCTATTCTCCCTCATTCTCTTTTTTTATATTGTGATGAACATTCTTATTAAGTAAAATTTTCTATATCTCTCATCTTTTAGAAATTTTTAATTCATGACATATGACTAATATATTTTTCTATTAAAATTTAAATTACAGCTCAACTTAAACAATAAAGTCTTAGCTTTAGTTTCTTTTTTTTTTAATCTTAAGAATTATTAAATTTAGAGATACGTAACAAAAGTTGTTCTCAAAATACCAAATAATATTCAATGAAATGTAAAAAATAATCTTTATTAATTTTAATTTTTTTATTTAAATAAGAATAATAATACTAATTTAAAATTAAAATTATACAAATATATATATTAAATTAAAGAATTTAAAACCCCTTTATTTATTCCCTGAAGAGTGTCAAGCAAAGCACATTTACTAATAAGTTTCTGGATCATATCCTCACATACGTAGGCCTCACCTGGGGTCAAATGTCGAAGACAATGGAGCCGTAGGTTATATTAAGTTTCTGGATCATAACCTACACGAAACCGAGGCAAGCAAGACTTGCAAAATGAGTCGGATCAAGATCTCAAATAATCGCAAGTCCACCGGCTCCTCATTACGTGACCACTTTTATTATCCAAACCAACTTTAGGGAATAAAGCAACTTGAATAATGTCCTTTTAACTTTCATAACACTTATGAACCATGGAAACTAATCCAATTGATATGAATTGAATGACAAATCAAGTTCGCCGTATAAGCAAGATGTAGTTATATCCAGTGAATAGTGTAGATTTGGTGCGTATAAGAAGGGTGAACCATATTTAAAGAGACTGAATCGCTGTGAAAAAAAATTCATATTTCAGGGAAAGGTGGTTCGTCAGACACAAATTCAGTACAAGAATATAACAATACGGTATATTAAAATCCGTTCTCTGTGCAAACTTCACCATTCCGACACAGGGTATACGTGTCACTCCAAGATCCTTCCGGCTACTCTAAATTTTCAACGTATTAGAGATGCTTCTCAATAACTGAACTTCAATTGTCTCAACAACCGAAAAAATAGAAACCAGTTGGTCACCTCAAGGCCTTAATTGGACAAATTTAAAATTACTAACATAAAATTTGTAAAATTGGTGATTCAATTTTATACTTATATCGCGTTTAAATGTAATTTTAATATTTTTTATTTACTTTTTTCTTAATTATATATATATTTTTGATAAATTATTTTTTTAATTATTATAATTATATTATCTTTTATTTTAATAAACAAATTCAGTCGAATTTTAACAGAAATATTTATTTAATTTTTTTTATTTTATACTTAAAATTTTCTGTTAGATTTTTATTTTTATTATTCTTTATATATATATATATATATATATATTAAATTAATTTTAAATTTAATTTTTTATTATAAATATATATTTAAAATTAAATTTATTTATTTATTTATTTTTAATATAAAAATCCATTTATTGATCTCCAGTACCTCAATTATTTTCTAAGGCCATTTCACGTGTTGGTCGAGGAGGACAAGACGTTACATCATCACCAATAGTGGAGAATTTTGACTTGAAAGATCAGCATTCATTGAAGAAGCTCAACGGTACTCAGCCTTTAAGCGAATCATTACCGACTAGCTTTTCATCTCTTCGAGTAGAGACAATTTTCAGCTAATCAGAGTCATGGCAGAAATATGTACTCTCCTGTCATTGATGTGATATGACGTTTTAAAAGTATAGGAAAAAAACGTGAAATAATTGAGAGAGGGTAATTTGGGTTATTCATTGAACTTGCGTTGTATATATTTTTTAATATAAATTAATAATTAAATATTTTATTATATATATGACTAATATATTAAATAATATCTATAATAATATATTTATAAATAATAATAATAATAATATTATTATTATATTTAATTTATATTTTATGAAATATATATTTTTATTTACAAGAAATTGTTTTAAATATTATCAAATAAATAATTATATTTTTTAATATTAAGTTCTTGAATTATCAATTTTTAAATTGTAATATTATAATTCAATATCAAATAAACTTGAAGGTAATAAATGTAAAATTAATACATGCATATTAAATTATTAATTTATTTGTATTACATTTTTTTTATGTATTAATTTTTTTAAATTTTTGATACATAAAAAATCTTTACAAATAAATACGGAACACACAAGTTAAATGAGAAAGTAATATATAAACATCTAAGAAGTAACTTTAGAAGAGATGCTCTTAAGTTAAAAAAATAGAATTTTTTGTTCAATTTAGATTGTTTGATAAAGTAGAATAAAAAATTCCAAACCATTACAACAAAAAGAGACATTCTGAAAAGATTTGTAGAAACAAAGACAAGATGCCTCAATAATCTAGTCTAGAGGCTCAAGTTGTTAATGAGGAGTAGCTTATAGAAAACCACTTGTTTGTAGCAATATTAAATGCTCATAAGAGGTTTACAAGAGATTGGTTGGTAGGTAGTGGCTACACTAACCACATGTCTCCAACACTTGAAGTTTTCAAACCTTTGATTATAATTTCAAATCTAGGGTGATGATTTACAATGACGACTACTTTGATGTGCAAGGCAAAGACATTTCTATTATGCAAACTTATGCAAGTATCAAATACATCATTGATGTTCTTTTTGTGCTCAATATCAATCAAAATTTACTTAGAGAAAGGCTTCTCACTAGTATTCAGAGATAGAACTTGCATTATTTGTTATGATATAGGTACTCACCTAGTCAATGTGCCTATGAATTGAAAAAGCTTCCCTTTAGACATAAAGAAATTATCATATCTTGCCTTGCCCGCCATGATAGATGATTCATCTTTTTGGCATAAATGGTTTGGTCACTTTCATTATGCTCACTTCAAAAGTTACAACAAAGGAAGTTGGTGCTTGATTTTCCCAATATAACTCAGGTTAATCTAGGTCATACATGCAACACTTGTTGATTGAGGGAGTAAACAAGACTTCCTTTCCTCTCAACTCAGCTCTCTAGAGTTAAAGAAAAGGTGAAATTGATTTACTCGTAGGTCTTTTGAAAATCAATTCTTGATACGACAACATATACTATATTATTTTTATGAATGAATTTTCCAATTATTGTTGGATTTTCTTCCTCAAACAGTGGTTAGAGGCACTTCTTGTATTTCAAAACTTCAAAACATGGATCAAAAAATAATTTGGTCATTCAATTAAAGCCATTAAAATAGGTAATGGTTCAAAATTTGTTTCTGGTTTCTTTAAAGCACTTTGTAGTACTGTGGCATACAATGACAATTGATATCACCTTACTCACCCTAACAAAATGAGATTTGTGAAAGGAAAAATAGATATATAATGGAGATGACTAAATACTGGGTGGCAAAAAAGGACTTACCTAAATATTTTTATGCAAAAGTTGTTGCAACCTCAATCCATCTTTTGATTAGATTGTCAACCAAGTCTCTACCAAACCTAACTCCTTTTAAAGCTTGGTTTGATAGCAAACCTTCCTTAATCCACTTGAAGGTATTTGGTAGCATTTGCTATGCACATTTGCTAAAAGTGAAAGAACTAAACTTGATTATAAAGCTTTTCTTGCAATATTCATAAACTACTCAATTACTTTTGCAAACTAAAGAATTTATGATGTGAATTCTAGCAAAATTTCCATTATAAGAGATATTAAATTTCATGAAAGTTAAAGAGTATCAATCTTCCCATGATTTGCAAATTCGGGAACATGATTCAAATTCCTTAAAAGGAGATAAATTCCATCTATAGAAATGACAACTAGAGATTGGTTTCAAAACCAAATGATAAAAGATCAATAATAGTAAAATGGATCTACGAAATTGAGCTAAATTCTAATGGCTCTATTGACAAATTAAAAGTCAGAGTTGTGACAAAGGGTTTCATATAGCAACCTAGTGTGGATTTCATTGAAACCTATGCATCTGTTACTAGGTTGAACACCATCAAACTCTTGTAGTAGCAATAACCAAAGGCTAGTTTGTGTATTAACTGGATGTCAAATCTACTTTTGTGAATGGTGTGCTTCATGAGGAGATTTATGTTGATCAACTTGAAGGATTTTTGAAAAAGGGAGAGTAAAGCAAGGTGTACTTGCTAAAAAAGGCTATTCTTGGTCCTAGTACATAAGAATCCGTAAGTATGTGCTAAGGTTAAGTTTCAATAGGAGCTACAATGATGCAATTCTCTATGTCAAAAAGGAAAAACCTCATTTTCTCTACATATCTCTCTATGTTAATGATTTTATGGTCATAAAAAAAAATTTAAGGTTAAAGTTCCCAACTTCTCCTTGGGATCTACTAGTTTGTGATATTGAGAGGGGGGTGAATCAGTATCACCACAATTCGCAATTTGCAAGTAAGTGAACAACTTCAACCTCTTCTTAAAAGAAAACTCTTTGTCAGACTTGACTAAGGTAAATTTATTGCTACCTACTAATTACAATAGTCCCCAAAGTCACCTTTTAGACAACTTGCCTAATAAACAATTTAGATGTTCTTGTCTAGACCTTCGTTAGGTTATGGGTTAGCTGATACTTTAGCTGCATTCACAACTCAATTCAAAACTCAGAGCGTCAAGCAAATTAAGGACACATAAGATTTACGTGGTTCCTTCAATATGACGTACATTCGCAGTGGTAGGGACTCTCTTTTACCAAGACTATCCACTATACTTAAGAATTCCAGTTACAATAGATGTCTTAATCCTTTGCTCCTTTTATTATTGCAAATACTAAGTAAGTACAATATAAAAAGTGTCACTTACTGTGTCTACCCTTATTCTAGCTTGTCTTGCCTCTGTTGAATTAAAAGGCTACTACATTGTTACTTCGAAGTTCACCACAATGCTCTCTAACCTCTCTTGAAGAAATCTGGAAATACGTTGAGTTCTTTCTTATGCTTCACCGAATTCCTTCTTTAGGTTGTCTCACACATCTCCTGCTTTCACCGTCGCACGATCTCACCTGTCTCTTTGTCTCATGATTCGCCTCACATTTCTGGTTTGCTATTCCACGTCTCACAGACATTTTTGGTTTGCAACCTTTGCTAGTCTCACGCCTCACATACGTTTCTGGTCTTACGTCAACGCACGTTCTGGTCTCTCTCATCGTTCAACTAGATTTGTCTCACAGTCCAGCTGAATCTCTCTTACCGTCTAGCCAGATCGTGCTCACTGTCCAGCCAGATATCTGACCATCCAGTCGGATCTCTCTCACTACCTAGCCAGATCAAGCCGTTGCACATTCAGGTCTCTTCACCGTCTAGTGGTGTGTCGGTGGTGTTTGTTTCTCACAGGTTTCTTTCTCTCTTACCAATGGTGTGTTGTTCCTCATCGGTTTCTCTCTCTTACCGGTGGTGTGCTGCTCCTCACTGGTTTCTCTCTCTTATCAGTGGTGTGTTGCTCCTCACTAGTTTCTCTCTTTTGTCGGTGGTGTGCTGTTCCTCACCGATTTCTCTCTCTTACCGGTGGTGTACTGTTCCTCACCGATTTCTCTCTCTTGCCAGTAGTGTGTTATTCCTCACTAGTTTCTCTCTCTTATCAGTGGTGTGTTGTTCCTCATCTGTTTCTCTCTCTCGCTGGTGGTGTGTTGTTCCTCACTGGTTTCTTTCTCTTGCTAATGGTGTCTGTTTCTTACAGGTTTCTCTCTCTTGCTCGTGGTGTGCTATTCCTCACCAGTTTCTCTCTCTTGCCAGTGGTGTCTAGGTTTCCCCCCCTTTTTTTTTTAATTGTTTGACTCTTTTTGTTGTCTTCATATGGTCTTTATATACTCCTTCATGATACCCTGATAGAGCTTACTTGCAACGAATTTACTGTCTTGCCCTTCAATGTGGCTTTTACTTTCTTGCCCTTCCATGTGGCTTTACTTTCTTACACACTTAAACCTAGTTGACAACAATTACAACCCATACAAGACTGTGGGAACAACAATCTCCCCCTTTTTCATTCTCAGCTATCTTCTTCGGACCTTCTCTTTCAACTTTTATGGCACATTCTTATTTTCTTTAGCCAATGTAGCCTCAGATTGTTGCACTTTCTCTACATTCTTTTCTCCTTTTTCAAAACTTGTTTCTCCTATCATTTCAAGTTTCTGTAAGTTCTCTTTGCTACTTTTGAGTTGTTGTTGAAGTTTCAGCAACTCTTTCTCTATTTCTTTGCTTTTTGAAGCCTTTAAGCCAAGCTCTACTGTAAGGTCTTCACATATTTTGATCTGTTCCTCAAATCTTCTCTTTAAGTCAATATGCTTAGCCCTTATTTCATCCTTTTGACTTTCAGCTTCCTCAGACTTTGCTTCAACTTGTTTTATATGGGCCTTCAACCTTCTTATGGTTCTGCCCCTTCTGATTATCTCCTTTAAAGCTACTTCTAGCTTAGCTTCAAGATCTAGATCTTCTTCGTCAACTTCCTCTTCCTCTTCAGAGGTTGAGCTACCACCTTGTGCTGATGCCATAAATACATACTCATCTAATGAGTCTTCATCTTTCTCCTCATCAGCTTCTTTTGTCTGACTCACATAACTCTTGAATAAGCCTTTCATCTTCCTTTGTGGGTTGGCAATCTTCTTATTGGACTTCTTTGATTTGAGTGATGATCTTCTTCATCTTGAATTATGCTCATCATCACCATCCTCATCTTCATCATCAAGTTTCACTTTGCACTGAGAAGCAAAGTGTCCAATCTGCCCACAATGATAACATCCTTTTCCCCTTCTTAGACCCCTTTTTAAATTTCCTTGTGAAGTAAGCCAATACTTCACCTTCACTTTCTTCCTCATCATCAACATCATCCTCATTGGATGATTCTTCCTCTTCTTTTATCTTCAAGTGTTTCATAGCTTTGAAAGTTGCCTCCTTTGAAACCTTTGATGTTGAGGAGCTCTCAGTTGACTTTATTCTCATCTCATATGCAATAACATTGCACTGAAGAAAATGCAGAGACATAGAATTGAGATCTATACTCTCCTTTATGGCTGCCACCTTTGAGGCAAACCTCTCAGGCAGAATTCTCATAATTTTCTTCACAATCAATAAGTCCTTCTTGTTCTTCCCATGACTTCTCAGATCATTTATAGCATTAATAACCTTGGTGAAGAACTCTTGAATTGTCTCATTTTTCTGCATTATAAGAGATTCATATCTCTCCTTGAACACTTAAAGCTTAGTCTCCTTCATTCTGCCATCACCTTCATAGACTTTCTGCAATCTGTCCTATATCTCCTTGGCAGATTTACAGTCCATAACTTTAGCATACTCAACATCTGTCAATGTTGAAATGATGACATTTGAGGCCTTCCCATTTATCTCAAACTGCCTTAACTCCTCTGGGGTTGGGTATTTACTTTCTTCCGGAGCCACAAAACCCTCCTGTACGCATTTCACCACGTCCATGTCCATGGTTGCAAATACCACTTGCATTCTAGCTCTCCACATATGATAGTTGGTTTCATTGAAGATTGGAACCTTCTTGTTGTAAGTGGTGCTAGTGTTGGTACCAGCTTCCATTTCTCAGTATGCTGAACAAGTCAGACTCCTAGATCCCTTCAAACTAGTACACCAAGCTATTAAGCTTCAAACTGGTGAACCTGGCTCTGATACCAATTGAAGTTCCTGACTTTTCCCTAGGATCTACTAGTTTGTGATACTGAGAGGGGTGAATCAGTATCACCACAATTCGTAGGTAAGTGAACAACTTCAACCTCTTCTTAAAAGTGAACTCTTTCTCAGACTCGACTAAGGTAGATTTATTGCTACCTACTAATCATAATAGTTCCCAAAGTCACCTTTTAGACACCTTGCCTAATAAACAATTCAGATGTTCTTGTTTAGGCCTTCATTAGGTTATGGGTTGGCTGATACTTTAGCTACGTTCACAACTCAATTCAAAAGCAAATTAAGGACACACGAGATTTATGTGGTTCCGTCAATGTGATGTATATCCACAATGGTAGGGACTCTCCCTTACCGAGACTATCCACTATACTTGAGAATTCCAGTTACAATGGATGTTTTAATCCTCTGCTCCTTTCATTATTGCAAATACTAAGCAAGCATAATACAAAGAGTGTCACTTACTGTGTTTACCCTTCTTCTAGTTTGTCTTACCTCTGTTGAATTGAAAGACTACTCCATTGCCGCTTAAAAGTTCACCACAACGCTCTCCAACCTCTCTTGAAGAAATTTGGAAATACGTTGAGTTCTTTCTACTGCTTCACCGAATTCCTTCTCTAGGTTGTCCCATATAGCTCCTGCTTTCATCGTCTCACGGTCTCACCTGTCTCTTTGTCTCATGACTCACCTCATGTTTCTGGTTTTCCATTCCACCTCTCACGCATGTCTCATGTTTGCACCCTTTGTTAGTCTCACACCTCACGCACATTTCTGGTCTCACGATGACACATGTTCTAGTCTCTCTGACCATTCAGTTAGATCTCGCTCATCGTCCAACCGGATCTCTCTCACTGTCCAGCTGGATGTCGCTCACCATCCAGCCGGATATCTCACTGTCCATTCAGATCTCTTTTACTGTCCAGTCAGATCAAGTCGTCGCACGTTCAGGTCCTTTCGCCATCCAGTGGTTTACTGGTGGTGTCTGTTTCTCATGGGTTTCTCTTTCTCTTGCTAGTGGTGTGTTGTTCCTCACCAGTTTCTCTCTTACCGATGGTGTGTTTTTCCTCACTAGTTTCTCTTTCTTGCCAATGGTGTGTTGTCCCTCACTGGTTTCTCTCCCTTGCTAGTGGTATGCTATTCCTCACTGGTTTCTCTCTCTTGCCGGTGGTGTTTATTTCTTACAAGTTTCTCTCTCTCTTGCCGATGGTGTGCTATTCCTCACTTGTTTTGCTCTCTTGTCGGTGGTGTGCTGTTCCTCACTGGTTTCTCTCTTTTACCGGTGGTGTCTAGGTTTTCCCTTTTTTTTTTTTAATTACTCGACTCTTTTTGTTGTCTTCCAATGGCCTTTATATACTCCTTCATGATAACCTGATAGGGCTTACTTGCAATGAATTTACTATCTTGCCCTTCAATGTGGCTTTTACGTTCTTGCCCCTCTATGTGACTTTTACCTTCTTGCCCTTCCATGCTTTACTTTTTTGCAAACTTAAACCTACTTGACAACAATTACAACCCATATAAGGTTGTGGTAACAACAAAGGTTATACATTAGTTTCAAAAGGACATGCTAAATCAATTTGATATGACTAATTTAGGCAAAATACATTACTTTCTTGGCCTACAAGTTTACTAGTTACAACTAGGGATATTTGTAATATGCAACTTTAAAGCTTTAAAAATTCCATATGACAAATTGCAAAAGTTGAGCAACAGCTATTATCCCAAGAGACAAGATCCAAAAAGAAGATAATAGCCCTAAAATAGATGAAAATAATTACAGAAGCAACATAAGCTTATGTTATACTTATTAGCCATAAGGCTTGATATCTTTTATGTTGTGAGTCTCTTATCTAGATTCATGGATACCATTAGAGAAACACATCTTAAAGTAGCCAAACAAGTACTAAGATACATCAAAGGCATCTTTGAATTGGGAATTATGTTTATAGGTAGTAAAGAAATGAGACTTACTGGTTTTTAAGACAGTGACTGAGAAAGGTCACTTGATGATATGAAAAGCATTTCAAGAAATGTATTTTTTTTAGGATCTAAGGTGTTTAACTAAAGGTCAAAGAAGCAACCAACTCTGAAAAAATATACAGTTAAGACTGAGTACATTGCAATAGCCTTAGTAATGAATTAAGCTTTATAGATAAAAAAAAAGGTGCTTACTGATATAAAGCTTAAACAAACAAAAGCAACCTCAATATATTGTAACAATGAGTCCACCATTATTATATCAAAGAATCCAATGTTGTATTGGAGGATTGAACATTTTAAAATCAAGTTTCACTTTATCAGAGGAGTACAGGAGCATGGTGATATAAATCTAATTTATTAGAGCTCCAAAGATCAAATGGTAGACATTTTGACTAAAGGTTCACATAGACCTAAGTTTGCGGAGCTAAGAAGGAATTTAGGTATGCAAAATTATGACACTAGGGAGGAGTAAAGGTCCTACTGGTGCCACCACTTTGGTGTCTTATGTGGTTTATACCCTGTTGATCAAGCTTCCCTCCAAGAATTAAACGTTAGTTATAACCGTTGGATAGCTAAAGGAGGAGCTGACACAAGCTTATCTTACTTCAAAGACCTTTTGCATTTTTCAGACATTAAGAAATTGTCAATGAAGAAAAACAATCCTTGTACTTTAGTTTATGTGTTTGAAGTTTGTACTTGACAATTTAAATTTGAAACTCAACTTGGAAAGTTGCAACTTCAACAACCTATTAGTTTGAACTTATAGTTTCAAATTTACTATTTGTGTATCTATATATATTATGAAAATGGATTAATGGAGGTGGATTAGTCACTTTTTTCTATCATACTGTAGGCTGTTGTCCCTTTGCTATAAGTGTTATCTTTGCTTTTGTCTTAGCTTCATAATACTAATATAAATATTGATGCAAAACTAGAAGTAAAAGACTAACTTCGTAACACTACAATTGAAACCAATACCTCTACATAATGTTTAAGCTATCATGATTGCCACTTTTATAGCTTCATTATTACTAGCTTGCAACAGGGACCTAAAACCAATAAAAAAACTCACTTTGCACATTATCCCTTACTTGCAAACCAAGTGGGCCAATAAACCATACCCTATTACCTGTGAGCAATGAATTAAGGCATAAGAAATTGTCTTGAGCTCTCTCTTGCATCTATGGCATTCACTAGTAATGACAGATCTTTTATGTATTATTCATTGATAGATAACACTTGTATGTTCTCCAAATGAATTACCAAAACTTGTAAGTGGCTTATTGTTTTTCACTAATTGAATCTATGATTAAAGTCAAAAGTTGGAATGGAAGGCCTAAGACTAATGCTAAATTACACAAGATTGTATGCACTTTTTACATTTTAGGTTTCATTGCAATCAAAGAGCCAAATAATCTTATTTTCTAGCCCTCTAACATTATGAAGGCCAATTGAGATTATGTCCAACCTTAACATAACTTCTTTGTAATCTATAACCTTGGTATAACACCATGTCAGCAATTAACCATAAAGGCGAATTAAGGTTACGTAAAATCTTAACATAACTTCTTCATAATAATTGACTTAGTTAACATGTCAATAGACTTCTTACAACTAAAGAGAAAATTTTAGTACAATTAATACATTTTTTCTATTGAAATTGCTTCACATCTAACCTTATTAGATCTCTTATTGTCATCATACTCTTCACAAAATTGGTAAATTCACTTTTCATTTAATGCCTTTTTACTTCTTGTTAATTAAGTTAGCTCTAATATATTATTTTTTTTGTAGTGAAATAATCTTTTCTTTCTTGGTTAACTTTTAATTGGCAAAACCTTTAACTTGTATCACTTCATTAAAGCATTTTGATTCATCTCTATCAGCCAATAATAAATAATACAAGGAAGAAGAGAATTGTTGTGGAGGATTAGAAATTCAACTAGATTTCATCATTTATGTTACTAGTGTAAAAGGCTTTGATTATACTATGATGTTTTTAGAGTTTTCAAATATTCTTTTACCTATGTTATCTTCTAAAATTTCCTTTAATTCATTATGTTTCCCTTTTTTTATGTGTTCTTATTAGAAATTGGAAAGGTATTTATTGAATAAATGTGCAATGAAAACAAGGATTTAAATTTTAATTTTTAAGAGTATGTCAATTACTTGTTAAATATAATTACAATTTAAGTTATAAGATAAAATAATTATTAATTCTTCTTATCATTTATCGTCTGACCTTTGACAGTAATCCACACAAATAAGGAGGAAATAACTTTCATAACCTAAAACCCATTTTAGGGAGTTAGGGAGGAGGCCATTAACCTTAATGTATTAAGCATCCATTATTTGACCATCTTATGAGGTATTTATGAGAATCATGATTCTAGAACTTTCTTTGGGTGGTTTGTGTCAATTTTTAATAAATTGCACTTTAGCTTTTATATTTTCAAATATCATATACTTAACCTCATAAGTTTCTCAAATCTCTCAATCAAGTTTAACTTGATCTTCATTTTATATTTTCTTAATTGTCCTTGTGTATGTGACTCATTAAGATCCTAATATACTGAAATGAATATGAATTATAATCCCAAAGGATTAGATAAATTAAACTCTTTTACTTTATCATTAATTATATAATTAATCAATTTATATTGATAGATCAAGACTGATGTTTAGTGACGTATCATAACTACTTAAATGTTAGGACTATCAAAGTGATATGACTAATCTCTTTAACATACAGTCTCTCAATGTAATTCAGTTCTTTCATCATACTAATGTTTTAATTAGGCATACAATATGAAATTATTGTCCAATTTTATTAGTTTATAAATATACATATGACCATTGATTCCATGAATGAAATCATAACTCCTTATGAATCATCATTCCACGTTGCATAAGAATTTCTTGAATCAATGCTTGTTAGAAACAAATAAAACATTCGTCTCTGATCCCTCCAGGGTGACAAATCCTTTATTTATCACTCAACTACCTCTATATAATTCATGATATGTCCAAATTTATCCCTCCAAGTAATCCTCAATTAGCATAACCTAAAGGTGAGTTCATAGCATATTAATTCTTATATGTGATACCTTGGTGATTTTAAATCTAAGAATCACTTACATGATCATCATATGAAAAATTCGTTAACACAAAACTAATGTTTCATTTGTTTTTCTTATAACGCATCAGTTTAGTGAATTTGTTCAACTAATAAAGACCTATATATTTATTTAAGTATCTCTATACTTTAGTTTATGAGATCAACTGTTTTCTTCATAAGAAAGAAAGAATCATAATAAATGTTAGTCTCACAACTCCATTAAGTTATGCTATATTCAATACAAAAGCATTTTATAGGTTATAATTCATTACTTTTTAAAGGTGGTGATAATTTTGTTACAAATTAAAAATTATATATTAACTCTTTTTTATACCATATTATAACATTTTATACCACATTGACCCCTTTTATGCCATGTATTAGCGTTGTATAAAGCATGGGTTCCTATTTATACTCCCCTCAACTTTTTTATTTCACATTATTGTATTCTTATTCTTCATTGATGATGTTTTATAGTACACATAACTATTTTATACAACATTAATTTCATTTTATACTATGTCAAAGTCTTTACTGATAGTAATTAATTATTAATTATATTTAGCAATATTACAAAATGTAGCCATGCTTTAATTATAATGTTTGAATTGAGCAAATAAAACTTGGTTTGAGTTATTGATTGTGTAAGTCCACGTATATATAAACTAGTGTTTTGAGATTATAGTGGTGAGTATTGGAAATCTCCACTTCAAAGTATAAATTCATTCCTAATTTTTATATTTCTACCATAAGAGATATTATATGAAAACTTGGTTGACTTTTTCAACATTCCGATTAATGTTCCGAGTCATAAGAAATTAACAAAACTCATAGAACAAAATTGATGTTTTAATCTTTGCAATTTAGAGTAAATAAAGACCTACACGCAATCCTATAATTGTTCAACCATATATCCATACATCATGTATTTAAGGGCTACATTCAATAGTTCAAAAGCAACTATTTAAATATGATATATGATATGAATTGGTCGATGGACTTTAGAGAATTTGGATGAATTGATGCATTTAATGACATGGAGAATGAAATTTTTTTATACCACAATGGTAATAAGAAGCCTTGTATATGATGTTAATTTCTTTCTATATTGCATTTTGACTTTTATACTATAATTATATATATATATATATCACATTAATGATCATCTATACCACAATGGTGAAATTTTATATTACATATAAATATTTTATAACAATAAGGGTTATCTTTTGTCCTACAATGATGATCATTTATGCTATATAAGTAGCCTTTTGTACCACATATGTAGTTAACTAAGATTTAAAGGTTAATTTAGAATTATAAATTATTAGATTTTGTGAAAGATATGTTATTTTATGAAATTGTACTCAATTGATTAATTAAATAATATCTATCAAAAATATTTAATTTACCGATTACATAAAAGGCATATGTATCTAAATTTTTTAATATGTTAATTATTTAGATCTTTTAATGCATTACTTAATTATCATAACATCTCATCTTAAAATATTTTTTAAAATACATAACTATACAAAGGAGTTATATCTACCTTTGTCCAAGTAGTTATAAAACAATCACTCATTGATGTGCTACATACATTAAATAAAGCATTATATTATATTAGAAGCTTATAGTAAAGATATAAATAATATTTACATTTTATATCCTGAAGACTTAAAAATCATATTATCAACATTTGAAACCATTTATCATCTTTTCACTAGTACAAAAATTTTATAACTTACAATCACTTAAATAATTTATTATCCATATATTCTTATATAATTACAGATATTTAAATTTTTTCAAATAATTCACGTGTTCTTAAAGATATTTAAATTTATTCAAACAATTTGTTGAAGTTTATATAGATATAAAATTTGTTTATGTAGATATAATCAACCATAAACAATTTGCCAAAGGTACAAATAAATGGAAAAAGCAATTCCAAATTCAGGTTTGATTATATCTTCAACAGTTTACAAGAAACAAATTCATTTTGCCACTCAAAATAAAATAAAAGCTGCTTGAGTTAGTCTGTCTAGGATCCAATCCACCCTGTCCTGTGAATGACGCAAGTAGATTCTTGAAGGTTTCCCCAACTAAGGATTCAATTCTCAGAAAATGTATGCCTGCAAGCTGGGCAAGTGTAAAAAATAGTTTGGCCCTCATCGGCTGATCTCATCTGCATATGGGAGAAAAAACAGGGTAAACCAGAGAGATAGGGTAAATTACACAATCATAACAACTTGCATAAATATGAAGTGGTAGAATACCTGTCTAGTATAGAACCTAAGCTTTGTGTTACTGCATCTTTCACATTTCTTATCTATCTGCCAAGGCAAAATTAGTATTAGAACTCAGCAATACATTCCAAGAAAAAAGAACATTATGGCACAGGGTGATTACCTCCATGTCCTTCACCTCAATATTTCCATCAAAATGGGATATGCCCAAGTCCCTTCTCATATCCTGCATCAAAGGGTGTTCATGACAATTGGTAGTTCCTCACAAGCAATCACAATTCTCAAATAATATGATTATGAATGTGACCATAGCCACTGTTAAACTGGAATATCAGACACAGGTAACACTTCTTTGTGGTTCTAATAAAGCATCAGTCACCAGTGCAGTACTATCATTTAAGACACAGATAAAAATTATAATTCCCATCTTTCCCTTGATTACTGGAATTTTTTTTAATCATATATGATGGTTAGAGAAGTGATAAGGTTGACTAAACTATTTGATAAGATACTAGAGAGGTGGAGGATGCCCGCCAAGTGAAAACTGAGCACACTTGTCCCAATTTAAAAAATAAGGGGGACATCTAGAATTGCTCCAACCATTTGGGATCAATATCTAAGAAATGGTGAAAATGCGGTGCCTGTTATCTTAATTGTACAAACAGTTCATGTGTCAGTGGGGCAACTTTAGGCATACCTGAGCAGAGACTTTGTAGCTTATTTCTCTTCCAGATAACTCTGAAGACAATAGCAGTAAATTTAGTCAATAACATCAACACAAAAGAGAGTCCTACACTCATGATAACAAACTGCCATTAAGCAACACTGCATGCCAAGATCTTGTGTGCTACAAATTATGTACTCTAATGGGAAAACAGAAAGGGAAGAGAAACCTAAGAAACAATGGTTTAAGGTTTTGAATTCAGATTGAGATTCAGGAAATATGCAGTGATCAGCAAAATAAAACCATGAACATAGATAAAACACACCATCTAATTTAAGGAAGGAGCAATTTGGCAAGATACAGACAAGATCCATTAATCTCCTAAGCATAAGATGCTTTGTCACAAACTGTCATGACTAAACCCACTTTTGTGGATTACAACACAAATATGCAATTGCTACAGGTGGTAAAGTACTTCAGAACTTACACTGAAAAAGCATAATTTTCCAAAAACCTCTCAAATAAGAATTATCTCTTGATCATGTTATCTATCAAAACAAACATTTCAGAAACAAACAGGTTTAATATCACCCAAAAGAGTATCATCTATTTCAAAAACAATTCACTAATACACAATTTAAGAATAAAAGACAGATTAATGCAATCCTCTAACAAGGCAAGTAAAAAAAATGAATGAAAATGTGCTGCAGAAAACAAAAGAAAAAAAAAACCTCAAAATCCAAGCTCAAATGCCTATTTGAAGTACTTTTGATTCACAAAGCTCTACCTTTAGCACTTTTCTTAAACTTGCACAAAGGACATTGCGCATACTTCATTGAAGTCAACGATAACATTGTCCCACACAAGTCACAGAACATGAAATCACCTCCATGAGAACGTGGCATTATATCCCCCATCTATCAATCATTAAAAAAAAAAACAACAGAACAAAAAAGTAAAATCACTTGTATCAATCAATTAAAAACTAAGAACAATTTGACATGCAACATTCTGAAATGGCACCATAAATCCAGTGATACAACTGGGTATCTAAAGTAAGTTGCAATTCACAAATCAACAGATGTATAAGAAACAGGATGATAATAAAAAATGGAATACCAAAATTCCAATATAACACCATTTCAACCCAACTGCCTAAGCCAATCTAATACCATAGCCTCCAACAATATCTAATGAATTACATAAAATTTTTTAAAAAAAAATATAACGAACACATCCTCATTGATTTTCACAATCATGGGGACAGAATGACAAAAGTCATTATACATTAAAAGACAGGACATCAAATTCCATCACAGAACAGCAAACAAAACAACAACACCCAATTTATCAAATCTACTGAACACACAGACAAAAAAAAAAAAAAAGTGTAACCATTCTACTCGCACATATTTTAGCTTTAAGCAATGCAACATAGGAGCTTGTTGCAAACATTCAAACAGAAAGGGTATGATGTGTCAGAAACAACACTGACATTGGTATGACATAGCTAAAGTTGTCATGCTAAAATCAAAATTTGACAGGTGTGCACGATGCCTGTCGGATGTGGACAAGTTGGGAACCTTTTCTAAAGTTTCACACACAGATGATGGCACAAAAAATTAAAAAAATGGAATGAGTATGGGAACCTTTGTCAAGTATCGCTGATTGTCAAGTACCACTGATGGAGGACAGAGTACAAATGTGAAACTACAGAATCAACCAGAAAGATTACACCCGAATCATTGACAGATTCAATGAACTATTTGAATATAATCTTAAAACTTCAAATTTGAAATCTTAAATCTGTTTTGTTAACCAAAAAGAGAAATCATATTTATCAACTGAACAAACAAAAATTTCAAAACTAACAGCCAATTGATTTTTGAACTTTGTGCCTGCAAGACATATCCAATCAAATCAAACTGGGAAAAACAAGTAACAAGAAAGCAAGAGCAGATACTTCCCCTAGACAAAGCATAATACAAATAACACTTTATCAAGATTGCCAATTCTAAAAACAAATCTGAGAACTCAGTTGTAACAATAACTGCAAATGCAAACAACAAAGTTAAACTAAAAATTGTCACAGTTCATAATTCCCCTACATTAATTATATATAACACCATACTCAATTAATATGATTAACGTCATAATTCACCATGCTACATAATTTTCAGAGCAACGGAACCAAAAAAAAAAAAACAGAGAGAAAAGAGAAATTTGTTTTCAGTTTTTTTTTTCTTTTTCACTAAGATTTAGTCTACTCGAGCGCTACATCACAAAGGGCCAAAACCAAATCATCTAATCGGTCATTGCTTTTCACTTTTCAGGGTTACGAAAAGAATTCTCCCATACAAACCCAAAATTATAATTTGGATTTAAAACCAAGAACAAGTCTTAGAATAAGCAAAACCAAGTGAACCCAGTCTTAAAAATGCAAAGCAACATGTTAATTGGATTGATTGCTTAAGGGGAGAGAGACATCAGAGAAACAAACTAATCCAGAATTAAATAACAAACGGAGTAAAATAGCTAAACAAAATAAAATCAAAGAAACTCAAACATGGAGAAGTCCCAAGAGCTAATAATCAATAGAGAAATCAATGATTGCTGAAGAAAACAGGAAAAAAAAAACAAAGAAATTGAAAGAAAAATATAAATTACCTTTGAAAAAGAAGCACTGCAGCAGAGGAAGAGAGTGCATGAACAGCGAGGTGCAATCGGAAGGGTTTTAATTTCTTTTAAGTCCAAATTACAAAAATACCCTAAGCGTTTATTATACAAGTTCTAGTTCTTTTCAGAATTTACTTTCTTTCTATTAAAATATTTTTATTTTTACTTTTATTTAACATATTTACTTTTTAATTAAAATTAATTCATTATATTAATTATTTTTACTTTATTTTTTAAAATATAATCAATATATTAATTTATTAATTAATTTTAATTAACATAACAATCACACACATATCACATTATAAATATATATATATCTCTTATTGTCACACCATTAAATTTAGTAATGTTATTTAAGTTTTAAATTTTTTTAAAAAATTATTTTTAAATATTATATAATAAAAAGAAAAATTATAATATTTAAAAATTTTATTTTTTATTTTTTAAAAAAATTAATATAATATAAATAAATTTTATAATATAATAATAAAAAAAGATACATATATTATATTACATATGAGTGATTATTATGTAATTATATTTAATAAAAATCAAATTTAATTGATAAATTAATATAATAATTAAATTTTAAAAAATAAAATCAATATAATAACAAAATTTCTTCAATAGTGATGAATTAAATTTAATTAATAAGTAAATATAATAAATAGATTTAAAATAAATATAATCACAAAAAATTTAAAATAATAAGTAAAATTAAATTTTTTATCTTTTATATTTTATAATAATTTATACTCTTTATTTTTAGGTACAACAAAAAAATATATAATAACGAATAATTATTAGTCAAATTTAATGACAACGGTAAAAGGGCACATTTGACATGTCTTTTAATAAAATTTAATTTTTTTTAATTTCTTTAGAGCGAGGCTCCATCAGACTAATTTCAATTTCTTTTAAGTTAAAATTATTAAAATACCCTAAGAGCATGACACACAAGTTGTATTTAAAAAATTTATATTTTTTTAATTTCATGACTAACAAAGTTTGGTCAAACCCGTTGAAGGTAATGGAAAGACATATTCGCCCATTCCTTTTAGTTACGTGTAGTAATCGTGCTGCGCATGGCATAGTCGGAAGGGTGTTAATTTCTTGTAAGGCAACATCACAAAAATACCCTAAGCGTATATAACCCACTAAGTGTTTTTTGTTATTTTAATTTAATTTAACATATTTTATAACAATTTACACTCTCTATTTTCAAATATAACAAAAAATACTATAATTAATAATAATTAATTAAATTTAATAAAAATAATGAAAAGATACATATACCTGTTACTTGTAATAAAGTTTATAATGTTTTAGAAAAATAATTTTAATAATCACTAACCATCCAATGAGTTCATAAAAGTTGTTTTTTGAAAATTGGGTGGATATATCTAAAATCAATTGATGAACCCACTTGGATATTTTGTTTTCGCAAAAGAAATTATAAAATTCAAATTAACTGAAATTTCGTATTTTAGCAACACAATTTAATTGAAATTTGTGTCAATAAAATTTGTATACCATTTAGACTCTCCATTCTGATAAATCTCCTCCATTTTTCTGAAACAAAAAATTAAAAAGAAAGAAAGGAAAAAAAACGTAATTTCAAGCTCGAAAAAGAGTAGCCATGGTCAAATTATAACTTTCGATGGATAACAGTTTTCGAAGAGCTTGGTTAATTGGAGCCATAGAATAAGGTAACTCAGGATACGACAAAAAACCTTGAACAATAAAGTTTGGTCAATAAAATCAAACACATAAAAAAAAAGGATACGATAATTTAAATATATATATATATATATATAGCAAAACAAAATTTGATCGGGGCTTCAATAAAGTCAAGTCTCAACTCAATTTTTATTTAATATTTTTTTCAGTACTCTATCCTTACTGCATGTTACAGAACCTTAACTAATTAACAATGTCAACTACATTGAATTATGTCGGATCTTGTACACGCTATTATATATATCAAATTGTTTATAATTAATACATAAAAAATTTTGTGCTCTCTTCCTACTCTTTTTCTATAAAAGTATTTTAGTTAAAACATAATTTAAAATATGTGATAAAAAGAGTGTTCATTGTTTTAACTTTATTTATGTTAAATTTATAAAGTACAATTTTAATTAATCACTTTTGAGATAAATATAATTTTTTTAAGTAATTGGTATGTTAAAAATCTTTTTTGTTGGTAAATCTTTCATAGTAAATAATTTACTCAACTCTTATTTTAATATGTCAATTATAGAAACATTATTACTCAACTTTCGTTTCAACATGTCAATTATAAAAATATTATGATCAAAATAAGCATATTATCAACATAAAAAGTAAAATAATGAAACTATCATTAATAAATTTCTAAACAAAAACACAATATTTAGAATTAGTCTTTTTTATAATCTTACTCCCCTGTAATAGATTTAAATTTGTTTCGAGTCATACAAACTCTTCTTTAACCTACACACATTATTTTTTTTTCCTTTCATCTTAAAACCCTATGATTGTTCCATATAAATTTCTTTTTTTAAGTCATAATAAAGAAAAATCATTTTCACATTCATTTGCTTAATTTTTAAGTTTTGACATGTTGTCAAACTTAATATAACTCAAATAGAAGACATTTTCATTATTGGTAAGAAAATATCTTCAAAGTTGATGTCTTATCTCTAATTAAATCCCTTAATAATCGATCTAACTTTATATCATGGATGTGAAATGTTCTATTCTTATTTGATCCTATAAAACCATTGATTTTTCAAAACCCTCTTACCCTTAGTTAACTTTACTAACTTATAAGTAGAGTTATTATTCAAAGATTTCATTATCAATAATTGCATTTATTCAATACTACCTATGCTCTCTTTCTTATATCAAGTAGGTGAAGTGTTCTCTTCTTATTTCATCCTATAAACCCATTAATTTTTCAAAACCATCTTACATTGAGGTAACTTTACTAACTTATAAGTGGAGTTATCATGTAAGAATTTTATCTTATCAGTCATCATATCTATTTAGTACCATCTATGCTTACTTTTAATTGTCTTTTCATAACACTTAAGTTCTTCCTCTTTAGTTAACATTACAAACTCGTTATGAGAGGATTGAGTAGAAAGTATTGAAATTTTATTGGACCTTTATGGTTGAAATGAAGGTAAAGGTACAGGTAAATGATTTTTTATAGAAGCATTAATATTACCTATACCTTGTATATTATGATCCTGCTAAATATTATCATCATATTTCTAAACATCACCATAAACATTAACTGGGTGTTTAAGGAACTAGATCAATATCAACTAAACTATCATTAGCTTGAGTAATTGCCTTTTTAATTTTTTGATCCTTAAAAAACATAACACCTTTGCTTCTGACAAGTTTCTTCCCAACCATATCATATAATTAGTACTCAAAGTCATCTTAACTATAACTTAGAAAGATACACTACCAAGTCTTCACATCCAACTTCTTTTTTCCATTTTTGAGACATGAACAAAAGCCTTACAACTAAAGACAAATGATCATAAGAGACTTCCTTACCAAACTAAACTCTATTTGGAAGACCACTATGTAGAGGAACATTAAAAGATAAATTAATCATATGTGTCATTGTATTCAAGGTTTTGCCTTAAAAGGATATATGTAGCTTTACATCTAAAAGCAAACATCTATCCCTCTTAATTAGTGGTATGTTCATCCTTTAATCTAAACCATTCAAATATGGTATCTTGTGAGGTGACATTTGATGTTTGATCCCATATTCTTTATAATACTTGTTAAATGGATCATTGTATACACACTATTATCAATATGGATACATTTCAACTTCTTATTTGTCTATCTCTCAACAAAGGTATGAAATTGTGTAAACATGTCAAAGACTTGATTTTTAGTTTTCAAAGTATAAACCAAAAGTTTTCTTGAGTAATCATCAATAAAAGTCATAGCATAAAAAGCACTACTAAGTAAGTGTACCTTCAAAAGACCATTCATATCAAACTGCACCAATTTGAGCAATTTTGATATCCTTAAAGGTAGGTACACTTAATTGTAACTTTATTTTGTTTTCTAGCCATACACTGAGAACACTTCTTCATGTTTGGAAGTTGGTTTTTTGTTGTCAAACAAGTCATCCTTTTTCACTCATGTGACTAAATCGCTTATGCCACAATTTAGTAAAATTTTCATTCTCCATTATATTCAAAACATCTTTAAAGATAAAAAATTGTATGAAATATCAATTAGAGCAATTTTTTTTTACCTCATACCACAACTAGAGAGCCTTTAGTAAACTTCCACTGGTCACTACTAAAAGTACTGCAAAAGCAATCATCATCAAGCTTTCTTGTTAAAATTAAATTCAAACAAATATCTAGGACATGTCTAACATTCTTTAATTATGCTCTATTGCTAGTCTTTTAGTAAGCATCACCAATGCAATGACTTTTACTAAGTTATTATTACCCATCGTTAATGCCTCATAATTACTACAAGTGTATATTGTGAAGAATTTCTTTCTTAAAATAACATAAAGGAAGGCAACATTATCAATTAGTCTTGATGAGATATTATATTGATCATATTTTCATTATAAATAATAATGAGTTCATCAGAACTATAAGTAAATGTAATAACAACATAATTATTACCATCATTTTTTTTCTTATACTTATGACTGTCATCTTTGTTTTCTTTCTTCCATTTGTAGCAGTTTTTCTAAATATGACCAATCTTCTCATAATAGTGACACTAGATATTATTATACTTTGATTTTGACTTGCTTTGACTTTTACTTCTACTTTTTTTACCCTTTCCTCTTTCTTGGCTTCTCTCCCTGTTTTTAGTAACCAAAATCTTGAACTTGGATAATGATAAAACTTATGATTTTCTTCTCATCTCCTTATTTAACACACAATCCTTCATAAGTTTTAGTGATACAATACTGCTAGAGGTAATATTAACTAGTGAAATCCAAAAGGTCTCCCAAGAGTTAGGTATGGTAGCAAATAACCATAACTTATGAACCTTGTTATCAAACTTAATGTCCATGCTCGACAATTGATCAATAAGACCCTGTAACTCATTCAAGTGGTCAGTAATTGAACTCTCTTCTTTATATCTTAAATGCATCATTTTCTTTAATAAAAACAATTTATTATTACTAGACTTGAAAGCATAATGTCTTAAACTTAATCCATAAAGTTTATGCATATGTCTTAATGCAAATGTGAATGTAAACATTATCACCAATGAATTGCTATATAAAACCACAAACTTAGTCATACCTAAATTCTCATTCGTCATTGATCTTTGACTCAAGTTTAGAAGTAACAAATAGTGACAAATACAATTTCTTTACAAATATAAGATCCTTCATTTTTACTCCTTCATTTATAATAATTCATGTCATTCAAACAAACCATTTTATTCACATTTAACTCTATTGTTCAAAGAAGTTAAATACTTGAACTAGTAGTTTTGATATCACTTTGATCAGAGAAGGGCAATGAAGTATGAATAATTCAAAAGACTTCTCTCACTTGTTTGAACTTGTGAGGAGATGATTGAATAAAAAATATGATAATCAAAACGATAAGAGAACATACCAATTTTTACATGGAAAACCTCATCAAGTCAAAAAAGGAAGAAAAACTATGGGATACTATAGTCTAGAAATCAAGTCCATTATAATTAGTAAATGAGAACAATAGAGGTAAATAACATTAATTACATTAAACAAATTAAACAAAATCAATTTAGATATAATAAAAGGCTAATGAGTTAGCCAAGATAGACTAACCATGTTCTGTTAACTACAATTCAACAAGCAAATCTCAAAATAACAATTTAATCATTCAAAATGAACTTCTAAATGTCCCTTACCAATCAACCAAAATTTAGCTCAATCAGATCATAAATCATAGATTAATGTTTATTCATATATTTTATTAAAATTGTTACGTATGAGAACCAAAAGTTACTATAATTTAGAGATCTTAGTTCGAAAGCAAAAACTTGCCCTTACAAATCACTAAAACACAATTTAGCTGTCACAATGAAGATATATGTGTCTTTTAACTATTAATTAAAAATCTGATTAATTAAATCACAAACAATTTTCCTATTACATAATTTATTAAAATTGTAGGTAAAATAAGCCCAAAATGTAGACCCACAAGATTAAAGAAAAACTTAGACTTATAATGCTTAAAACACAAGCTCCACTATTCAAAATCAAGAAAAAACATTCTTTATTAGCTATCCAAGTTTCATATCGATTGAATACTATTTGCACTTCCAATAATAAGATATAACAATACTGCCTTAAATTGAAAATTTCAATAACCTCTCAACTTTCTTTTTCTTCTCTCTGTTTATAGCCTTTATTTTTCTTAATTAGGATTTCAACAACCAAAGAGAGGTATTTATACACTTTTTAAGTATTTTTAGGTTATGGGAAAAAATAATACATTTAGGCTATATCTTCACAACAATTGGACTTTCATACCACAAAGGAAGGAACCAATGAACCCAACAACTACACTTGTTGTGTCATAAATATGCTTTCACAAAGTCTTTTCTTATAACCTTTGATGTCACTACACCAAAATTAATAACAATTTAAGCGACTGTTCAACTTGAAAATTTATTATGCTTATATGATATTGTAGTGAAATCTAATTGTCTTATTGTAATTTAAGCTCTTCACTCTATAAGTACAAAAATTATTTTTGTTTTCTAGCTTATTATAGAATAATGAGAACCATAAAGATGATGGGTGGAAGGCTTCAATGGATACAAGAGGTCCATTGCACATTTTAGAAGGGTCAATAACATGAACTAGAGTTTCAATGGATGTAAGAGATCCATTGCACATTCTAGAAGGCCCAATAACACTAGCTAGAGCCAAAAAGATTAAAGAAGCAATAAATGGGTTGATTGAGGGCATTCAAGCCAACCAAAATTCAAATGGTGTGAATTTAAGTTTGACAAAGAGTAAGAACCTAATTAATATAATTAGAGTACTTGATGGATTAGACTAAGTAATAGAATTCACTCCTAAATTGGAGTTTATTGTCTATGTTGGAATTTTTCCACAGTTAGGAATTCCTCCAAAATAAGGATTTTTCCTAAGTAGGAATTTGTGCTTCTTTAGGATTGTTATCTTAGCCTATAAATAGACACCCTTTGTAAGTTCTAAAAAATTAAACAACTTTGAGTGAAATAGGCACCCTTGGTTCTTTTGAGGACTAAAGAACTTATCAATAGGTACTTCTTCTTATGGCGTTCTAATTGACTTATCACTCCCAATTCCTTTCTTTTCTGGAGTGTGACGTCCATATCCTTCTTAAATACCCTAGGGTCATGTTCCTTCGAATGTTGGGTTTAAGGTTTATGTTATTAAACTTTGGTTTAGCTTTCCTGGTTGTTCTTTAATTCTTTGTATATGTTAGGTCCCTAAGTCACATCTTTTTAGGGTTTTCGCATCAATTAGTATCAAAGTCTGATTCTAAATCAGGTTAAATCCACTCACTCTTCAATTTTTTACCTTGTGATTTATTTATTTTTGTTTAGCTTGTCTATTATATGCATTACTATTTAAATGCACAAATTTGTTTATTTATAATCTTTCTTTCTTTGCTTGTTTGTTTCATATCATAAATGTTCCAATTTCAATTCCTAAATAATAATAACAACAACAACAATAAAAACTACATAAATTTCTAAAATTTTAAGTTATCTTTTCAAAAATTACCTCAATGTATGGGATAATGATAAAAGTATATAAATCTTTTGAAAATTACCCTAATGCAAGGGATCACCATAAAAGTATCTAAACCTTTCAAAAATTTATTATTTAAGGAACCACCATAAGAAGCATCTTACACTTTTTAAAAATTACCTCAGTACAAGGGATCACCATAAAAAACACTATAAACATTTTCAAAATTAGTTTGAAGTAGGGAATCTTTGTTGAAATAATCCTATCCTTTTTAAAGTTATTTAGTGCAAAAGATTACCATGAAAAATTTTGTATGCTTGAGTTGTGACAAAAGAAATGAATGTTATATGATTGATAAGCCTGTACGTTATATGAGTTATGCAAATGGAATGTCGTATGCATGAGTTGCCAAAACATATATTAAAAAAGGTCTTTATAATGAATATATCTTAATATTACATCCCACAGATAAGTATTTAAAAGCAACTATAAAAAGGGTAGGAGTGTCTAACTTCATACTATTATACAAGAGACTGGATCCCCTCTAGAAATAAGGATACTTTGAGCTTTTAAATCACAAAAAGATATGAACAAGACACTCCACTAGATGACCTACATAAGCTTAGTAACTTATATATTACGAGATGAAACAAAGCGTTCGAATAAAAAACAAAAAAGACTAAAACAACATCATTTTGAATAAAAGGCACAGTGCTAGAGTACTAAAACAATGTCAATTTGAAGTTAAAAAATAGAAAGTCAAACATTAAAAGGAAAACATTTTAACTAATTATAAATGAAATCCTTTTAGCTCAACCATATGTTATTTGACATTAAGGTATAAGAAATTTAATACCTTATTCTCAATTATTCAATAGTAGATATTGTGAGCAAGAGTCAATCTCACAATAAGTGCAATCAATCACTACTGATTAACTAAAAATTAAAGGCATTAATGTAATTAGGGAAAAAAGTTGAATTTTGATTTTGTAATAAATAAAATAAACAAACTAGTTGAACAAAATAAATTATATAAAAATCAAATAATAAAAGTCCAATTCTAAGTTCATTCATTACTATGGTATTCGATGATTTTGGTCACCTACAATATTATCTTAATTTAAATAAAATTATGAACTTTAGGTAACAACAAACTCTATTCCTTAAATTTTTCCTTAGTTATTAACTAAGAAAAACAAATTATTTATTTAGATCATAACTATTATACCTTTAGAATAACCTCTCTAGAGTAATATACTTACAGCGTTAAAAGATAAGAAAATAAGTTAATACAAGCAAAGATCACTTAAGTTTAGATCATTTAACTTGTATTAATGTATTCATAATAATAAGATGAAAACTTTTTCATAATCCCCTATTGTTATTTTTTACTTAGTAATTAGAAAAAGAATACCCTTAGAATAACCTCTCTAGAGTAATATATTTACAACATTAAGAGATAAGAAAATAAGTTAATACAAGTAAAGATCACTTAAGTTTGGATCATTCAACCTGTATTGAGTTATTCATAATAATAAGATGAAAACTTTTTCATAATCCCCTATTGTTATTTTTTACTCAGTAATTAGAAAAATAATAAAAGCATATCATAATTGCTAATTCTAGCAATTAAGATTTGTTTAATTAATTTAACAAGTCTGACCAAATTAATTGAACAAACAATCATTCAAGTATTAAATTAGAATAACCCAAACAATTATATAAGAAAAGAGAATAACATACTATAACAATATATACCATTGAAATATCAAAAGTCTTGAAATCCCTTAAAACTGTTGAAGTGTCTAAATATCAAAAGTTCTTTTACAGTGATTGTTTGATTCTCTATTTTTTCCACCTTTCTACTATCAAAAGGTGATTATTTATATCATAAAGAACATACATAGTAGCCACCAAAACTCTCCTAAAATCTCAAAAAAAAACCTTAATCTTATTTCCTTAACTTTAAGAATTCTTATATTGGCTTTCAAGTTGATTCCATACTAGATATAATAAGAATTGACCTTTTTTTATATATAGAAAAGTTGTAGTTATCCTTTCTCATCTTTACAATACATCAACTCTTGGCCAAAATAGAGGCCTATAACCCAAATTATAAGTTAAAAACTAAGGCTGACGTAGTCTAGCCCATGGCAAATTCTATAATAACTTCTTAACTATGTTTAAACCATTAAACAATTGATCTTATCCTTGATTTCCTTATAACAATTGTAAGGTTGAATATGTACATTAATTTAGACTTTTGAATAATCTGCTTTGGATGTTTGAAACTCAAGTTATGCTCATTTAAGTACTTGGTGCTCAAATTAATATACTACTTCAATTAGGATTCCTTTTCTAGTTAAGACTAGACTTTAGTTTTTTGTCATGTCTTAGAAGTAATGTCTTAAGGTCCAAACAAATTCAGATTAGGACTTTTAACCACAATATGGAAAAGTTTAAGATGTCTACTATAACTTTTTTCAAGACTACTTTTCTAATGTGGATCTTTAAGTCAATAAAAAAAACCTAAAACAAGTAATAAATATGAAAATAATAAAATACTAAAATTTTTTCTACTAAAAGTATATATTCTCAAAATTTTCATAAAACATACTTAAGCCACAAAACAAATTCTTTCTATAAATGGTCCTTTTATTTATTTGTGGCCTTGTTTATGTTTTTCTGAAATTTTTTAAGTTTTTTTAAGATCTATTTTTTTTTATTGTTACCCTTTTTACTGTTTTTTTTAGCATGTTTTTTTTTTAAAAAAAATTTGGTCTTTAAATGTTGGTTGTGTTATACATTTTGTTACTTGTATTGTTGGATTTGGCAAAGTTAGGATTTTAGGGTTTAATCATGTTTACAAGTTTTAATTAGGCATGGTATAAATTTGTCAAGTCATTTATACCAAACTCAGCTTAATTTAACCAAGTTTGATCAAGTCTTACTTATGTTGATTGGGTTTAACCTAGTTTGATCAAGTTAATTCAATTTGACTGAATCTAACTTTGTTTGATCAAGTTGACTCAGATTTGATTGAGTCAACTTAGTTTATATTTTTGTATCCTTTTTTATCTATTTATTATTTATTATTTTAAAATGTATTACTACTTATAGAAAAATAAAATGATGATAGACATTTGTAACCAATTTAAAATTAAGCACCATAACTTTGTACTATATAAATCAAAGATATGCACTTCTACAAGGGCAATTTCATTTGTATTAGTTTATAGGATTGAGATAGTTTTTTTTAGTTAAAGTCAAACTTCACGTTTTAAGGGTTTTGATGGATGAAAAATTAAAAGAGACAAAATAGGTCAAAATTAGGTACAAACAATTGAATCTCATTAGGGAAAACAGAATAAAGAGATTTGATCCAAAGACAATGGGTGCAAATGTATCAAAATAAAATGCACCCTAGACACTTCAAATAAAGAGATTTGATCCTAAAAATGATCACATCAAATCAAAGTGACCTAAAGGACAAGTAGACATTAAACTACGAAAGTCTATATACTGTAAAAAAGGGATACTTAAGTGAAGCATTGATTTAATAGATAGGGATGGTAAAGATATGCCAAATCATATTAACTCAAATATAGTTAAGAAATATTTCATCTAAGCAACTACTGAGACTAAAATTCTCATCTGAAGGTTAATGAAAGGTGTAATAAGTAAGAAAAGGTTGTAAAAGAGCACATAACAATCAAACAATTATCCATTGGCTAGGGATAAAGGCCTAATAGATAAGGTTTGAAAGGATGTAAGACATAATTAGAGAGATAAGGTTTGCATATGAGAGGCATTTGGATTATGCTCATGTCGAGTTGCTAGCTATCCTATTAGTCTTTATCAATTCTTGTAACACTAGTTTAATTATCTTTTCATCTCTTTATGCCTAAATATGTTACTTTCTTTCTTAACAGTAGTTTAATTATCCTTTCATCTTTTTATGTCTAAATATGTTACTTTCTTTCTTCAAACTATGAAAGGCTATTATTCTTCCCTATATTTGCTTATAAACTTGTCTTATTATGAACAATATTTTTTTTTGTTATGAACAAGGTCTTTTACATTATCCTTAACATAATTGTATTTTATTTGTTGAAAAAACATCTAAAATAAACAAGACATATATTGTATTGCTTTGTTTAAGATTCATAAGGGTATAAGGAATTTGCCTTAACACTACCTCATAAGTCCTCAAATGGCATTAACAAGCAAGGAGGGATTAACAATTTAAGATTTTTAATGGAGCAAAGATCATAAAGTGAACAAGTTAAAAAGTTAGGTGTTTCTTAGTGGAGAGATTCTTAAAACTAAAATAAGCATTTTGAGGGCACAAAACTTAATTTTGAAAGCAATGTGTGAGAAGGGTAATTGCATCTCTTTGGGGCAAGGCAACCTCTCTAGAAAAGAGCATATGAAAGAAAATCCAAAAGCAAAGGTACATTATAATGACTTTTTTTTTTTTTAAGGGGAAAATGAAAGTTTTCTTTAAAAATAAAAGCAAAAAGATGATTTTGGGCCTATGCAATCAAGTAAGAAGCAATCCATAAAAAAGAGAAAGAGGTAAGGATTTCTTAAGTAAAGAGCAAGTGATATAAACACATTTGCAATAACTTTCTTTTTAATGGAACAATAACATTATCCCTTGAGTGAAACAGTAAACAAAAAGAAACAATGAATATAAACATAAAGATTATGCATTGCAAAGGCATGATATGATATAAGATATGTAAGTACTACAAACCAAAATTTTTAACAATTGGTTAAAAGTTGAAAAGACAGTAAAATCAAAAGTGTTATAAAAAGCATAAAGTACTAAGGTTGTCACTAGTTATGGGTTGCAACAATGTGCTAAGAGTTAACAAGGGCAAGGTGAAATCACAAGGTGTCACAAGTGGTGAGGAACTCTTAAGTAGGGATAGGATGTCAACCAAGATAAATTAATGCTAAGAAAGATTTCAAATGATGCCTCTATCTATAAAAGCATTTAGAAAAGGGGTAGACAAGTGTTGATAAAAGAAGGTAAACCTATAATGGGTTCATTAGGTCACACTTTAGTTCATAATAATTTCAAGCATGTTTAAGAATGTCTTTGCATTTAAACCCTAGTAGGTAAGGTAGTGTAACCATCTTGAACAAGTTTGAGTATACTTGTAAGCACACACAACTAGTAAAGCAAGTTTGGAATGACAACTCTAAACTTGTTCAAAAATGGGCTTTGCAATTAAACCCTAACAAGTAAGGTGATACAACCATCTTGAACACATTCATACATGCTAATGACAACTTTACTTTGAATAAATCAAGATTTATACATTTGACCCAATGCAATTTTGATAACCCATTAACTTTTTTTGTTAGCAAAGACCTTTATGCTTATTATAAATGCAATTTTAAATGGATTCCTCACTTAGAAATCAATCGTCTTTATCAAAATTTGTGATGTATCATAGATAAACTCATTAATAAGGGAAAAATCCTTAGTAAAGACATTATAGAGCTTTTTAATATCATATGACCCTCAATAAATCTTTTGAACAAATAACAGGTGAATTATCCATTCTTGTCATGTGAATTGTAAATAAAGGATAAGCAAGCAAGTAAGTCATTGTGGTTCCGCAATTTTAAGCATGCTTTCAAAGACTTATGTTAAGTGACAACATACTCTCACATAGATATTTAGAGGAGTAGACAAAATAAGAATCCAAGAAAGTTTTACTTATTCTTTTCTTCTAAAGCAACTTGTAAAGAGATGAAGTTGTTATATCCCTATTTTGTCCAATATTGTATTTACAATTTTTCTATTTTAATATTTTTTGAAGTAACAGTTATAAGTTTTGGACGGAAAAATATAAGGCAAAGAATAAAGAAATGATTATTCTTATCATTTCACAACTAATATGGATTGACTAGCTACATTTCATTTCAGGTTATTTGAGGGCAAGGTTTAAGGAAGAAAAAAAAAACACAAAAAAAGGGGAAAACACAAAAAAAAAAAAAAGGTAAAGACACATAAAAGAAAAGGGCAAAAGGAACCAATAGAGGATAGATTCATTGATCCACACAATAACAACCAATTATAAATATGTCCCAAAATTGTTAAGACCTTATATATGAGTTGATAAGCAATTACAATCATCAACCAAATATTAAAAAAAAAAGACAAAAAAGCAAAACATACCACTTATCTTGTGAAAAAAAGCTATAACCATTTATTGAAACCAAACTCAAAGCTCTTGAGTTTATTGTAGTCAAATTTGGACTTACTATAATGCATTACAACAACATAAGTTAATAAAAGAGGACACCAAAAGAACTGAAACTAGTCAATATATGGATCACTTAATTGATTATTATATCATTAAAATAAATTATACAAATTTATTAATAAATGAAAGGTGTAGATTTGATATTTGTTTGCGTGCAAATAAGCAAAAATTAGACAAAAAATCAATTAGAAACTATATACAAAAAGAAAGAAAACAAAAACACAAAATATATAAAAAGATAGGAAAAGTTGTAAAGGAAAAATCAAGCAATGTAAAATAAACAAAGATAAAATAACTTTATAGAAAAATACATAATAAAAGAAGTAATAAACTAAGAGAAAAATAACAAAAAAAAGTAATATATTTTAAATAAAAATAAAAAATAGATATATAAAAATGGTTAAAAAAATCAGCTAATATGATCAAAATATGTCATATTCTGTCAAATTCAAGTCAACCTAATCAAATTGGGTTAGATTTAATCATATTGGTTCAACCTAATTAACCTACTCATATCAAGTTGGACTTGGTCAACATGGGTTAGACCTATTTAAACCTAGTCAAACTAAGCTGACTAAGTCCAAACGACTTGACAAATTTATACTTGACTCGACTAAAAATTGTAAACACAACCTAATTTCATTAGATCAAATTGCACAAATCCTAATCTCATCAGATCAAACAATACAAATAGCAAAACGCATGGCATAACTAATATTTATAAATAAAATTGCTTGTTTTTTTAACACTTTTTTCAAAACAAAAAAACAATCAAAATTTTTTTCCCATGAACAAAAACAAAAATACAAATGAATAAGATAATGATTTTTAAAGAAAGAATTCAAAAAAATATGTAAAAATAAATAAATCAATCAATCAATCAAAGAGAGAATGAAGGTTGCCCAAAAGACAATTGAGCTTTATACTCAGGTTTAAGCCCATAGATCGTGAAATCAAACTCCTAAACACATCAAATCACAAAAATTACAGCCTTTGAACCTCAAAAATGGTGGTCCACCAAAAATAAGGCCAAAATAAGTGTTATCATGTCTAGGTTAGTCTCAATTTCTGCCAATCATAGTCATATTCTCAAATTCTAAAGAATCTTTGTAATTAAGATTGAATCTTGCTAGTTTAAAAGATAATATAGTTCTTTAAATCAATGATTAAAGTATTCCCATTGCATGTCAAAAAGTTAGTGGCGACCTTAGTATCATAAGGATGATTTGAGGTGGCAAAACCTTGAATTAATCCAAGTATTGGCAAACTAAATAAGCGGTGAGGGAAAATCGAGTAAAGCACCTCAAGAGAATAATTTACTTCTATCATTGATAATTCAACATGGAAATGCTACAATAATTACTAATGATCTATCACTCATTGTTTATTTACAAGGCCCTACATTGAACACCATTTCTTGTCACATTGGGTTACAACATATAGACTTAAAATAGTAACTAACACATTGATTATTAGGACATACACTAATAATCTTTTACTTGTACTATAATTAATTCCCTTGATATATAATATATTTCTCAATTTGGTGATCATGCTCTTATAAGAACAAAGGCTTAACACTAGAATTTCTCAAATCCTCTTAAGTGGTTATTCATTTTATCTCTACTTCATTCAACTTCATCATACTTATAATGAAAAGGAATCATTCAAACACAAAATTCAATTATTCATAAGACTTAAGTTTCTTATACAATAGCTTTATTATTGTCATAATGCACAATCACTAGCTTAATAATAGTTGGAACCTTATTAAGTTCCATAATGAACTAATTGATCCAAAATTACATCTTCCATTGCATTACATAATTTTTCTTTTGAAGAACAAATTCCTTTTCTAAAAGGGTAATAGGCTTTAAGACAAATTCTTAGAAATAATATCTGTAAACTATAACAAATTATATAATTATTTGATTTAGTTCCAAACTAATCAAATAATATATGCCTTATATAAATATTATATCTCCAAATCTTAAAATGTGACAAATTACACCTCTTAACATTTTACATCTCATATAAAGTCTTGTTAATCAATTTGGATAAAACCTTCTAGAAGGTGAGCAAAAAGTTTTATGGCATAGGTTAAAAAAAAAGATTTAAAACTATATAACTCTTCATAAATCATACAATATCTTATAATGTAAAGTTTCTACTTTTTTAAACATCACAAGGTTTTAAAAGGAATTTGTAGTATGAAAATCTCATATGTTTTTAAGATAATCATAAAACATGTTTTAGGTATTTTCTATCTTGATCCAATTGAGGTAATATAATATTTTTACAAGTTTATTTCTCAATTTCATTCATTAGTTCTTTGAACTTTTTAGAAGAATTTAGACTTATATTTTAGTTTAAATGAATGAAGTTTTACAAGTTGTCCTTAAATGATAAAATGAAATTTCATAGATATGTAATATTTTTATAAAAAGTGGAAATGAAAGATGTATTTTTTGAAAATGTATAAAATTTATGAGAAAATGTTTATAATAATAACATAACATTTGTTTAAAATTAAAAGATAAAGAAGAGTCATTATTCCTCTCTTTATGAAAATAATTTTTTTCTTTGATAAGTCATGAATTTGCAATTATTTAAACAATTTTTTATAAAATATAAAATATATAAGATTATTTTTTAATTCTCATAAAAATAAATTATATATATATATATGTAAATATATACAGATATATAAATTAATTATATACCACTTATCTAAAGTTTTATAATTATCACACCAAAAAATTTTATGCAAATACTCATCTTAATAATTTTTTTATTGACTAGAATTCTTGAATCTACCCACTTGTTTGCATGTAGGAGTACACCATTACATTCCTAACACCAATGTAGCATATCATATGATTATAGTTACTGATTATAAATACTAAAAATTTATCAAATAATTAGTTGGTTTGGCATAAATCATGCAAAAAATATAGACACTAAATAAAGTATATTGTATTTATCCATTAATTAGTAAGCTCTAACATACATTATATATATATATATATATATATATATCTATTAAAGCTATGAAGTATAGTTAGAGTAAATTTATATTCTTAGTAACATTAAAAGTCATACTATTTTTTAAAATGTGATCAATTGTTGAATTTATAAGTCAATATTTTCTTAAAAAAATTACTTTTTTATTATGTAAAAATAAATTAAATATTATTAAAATTATGTATAAAAAAGTGATTTTAATAAAATAATATGATCATATAATTTTCTTTTTTTTTGAAAAAATAAGAAAAGATTAGCAAAAATCAAATCCTTATGATTCATTAGTTTGAGCATCAAGCAAAACTAGTTGACTAAATTCTAGTTAAAGGTTTTTTTTAATTTAATTTCTTTTTTAATTTTTAACTGAATTAAATTAATTCAACAATCAATTTCTAGATTTTAAATTGGATTCAATTTTAAAATTTGTGCTAAAATTAATAAAAATTAATCAAAAAATTGTAACAATAATAAATAAAAGAAAAAAGAGAGGAAAAAAAGCACAATTTAGATATTTACATTTACATGATCATTGAATTATATCTATCACATTTTTATTTTTTAAAATATACATTTTAAGTTTACACTATAAATGGTTATTACTTTTTTCTGTTACTTTGTCATTAAATATACATTTTTTTAGACTTTTCAAAATGTATTTTGTAAATATTTCTATTTTATTTTTGAACTTATAAAATTTTTAAATTTTTATAAAAATTTTTCCATTTTTTAAATAATTTTTATATTATAAAAAATTAATGACATGAAATTTTAATCCCAACCAAGAGACCATATGGCATGTAACACACGTCAACTAAACGATCAAAAACATTAATAGTGTGAACTTAGAAAGATTCATTTTCAAGGTTGATAGACATAATTCATTGAAGTGGGTCAAATCAAGTTTTAAGAAGACAAAAAAAAGAAAAAACAAAAACAGTAGTACTACAAGTGATGGGCAAAGCTAGCTTGGGTTTGATTTTTCAAAAGTCAACCGTCAAAGCACAGACAAAGAAAAAGACAGAGCAGAAAAATCTTCAAACCTCCACCACCCATTTCATCATCATATCATCATTACCCACTCAATACATCCATATTTGTCATTGCATATCTTTCTCGGAAAGGAAAGGGAAAGGGAAAGGGAGAGGGAAAGTAAAGAAAGGAAAAATAAAGAAATGAGCTCAACAACAACCACAGCAACGTCATCGTTATGTAAAGCGCCAGTGAATATGGTGGCCTTTCTGTTCAGGCGATCATGGAGGACGTGCGATGCCCAAGAGACTTCCCTCCTGCTACGCGACTGCGCGGAGAGGGAGATCAACGCGCTTCTCTGGGTGTTTCTGATTACGGTCACGGCTTTTGGTGTAGACAAGCTTGTAAGGTTGTTGGGGTTGTGGGTCAAGGCCTCCGCTATCCCAGGCCCTTCGTCTCATTCCTGTTTTGGTCATTTCTCCCGCTTCGGCTCTTCTCGACAACAGTTCATCGGTCTGCATTCACACTGTTTCCTTTCCTCTTTTTTTTTTTTGTTTTTCTTTTTTCGATTGGTTTCTTCTTTTCTGGCTGTTTTTGTTTCTGGTTCCTGTTTGATTTCTGAAGGAATGTCGAGATTTTGAAATTTGTTGTGATTTTAGTACGAGCTTTGAGTACTGAATTTGGGTATTCGACTAATAGGCCTTCGGTTCTGGAAAGCACTTCATCAGCGAGGATTTTTTTTTTTTGGTGGTTACTCTTACCACGGATTTTATCCCTTTTTTTGTTTGGGCGAAGTTTTGGAATTTTTACTAATTTTAGTGTGTGATAAGGGTGTTGAACTTGGGAATTTAACTAGTACGCATTTGGTTCTGGAGATCATTTCACCCATGAGGAAATTTGTGTTATTTTCATTGTATTTCAGTTTATTGCTCTTGAGTTCTGTTTTGATTGCAGAGAATGGGATGGATATTTTCAGAATTTGTTCACATTTTGTGGATTGGGATTGGGAGTGATTTTGTGGGTGTTATGTGGTTGGGAGTGATTTGAATTAGTAAGTTGTTGAGAAAGTGAAGGAGAATGGAGGAAGAGTGAATTGAATGAGTCAATTAGGATAAGATAGACTTTATCCATATTGTTGATATGGTGTGTGAATTGATTGTACATTCCTCTAATAACCAGTTTCATGCTAATAGTATCCTGTTAGTTTATTGAAGCAAAGAATGAAGTAGGTGCAAGTTTTGATGTTGAAGCACTGAGTTCTCTTTTTCAATGATAGCATATGCTGAGAATAAATTTCTGCTATGTTTTTTTTTTCTCATTTTTCCCATGCAGACTTCTTGTCAGAATCACACAGTAAGTATGGAACAGTTTTGAAGCTGTGGTTGGGACCTACACAGCTTTTAGTGTCCATAAAGGATCCAGAGCTCATCAAAGAGATGCTTTTGAAGGCCAAGGATAGATTGCCTTTTAGTGGGAAGGCTTTTCATTTAGCCTTTGGACGATCAAGCCTCTTTTTTTGCCCCTATGAGCAGGTTTCCCTTTTCTTTGATTGTAGTTATTTATTCTGATTACAGATTGTTTCCTGTGCTTGTTCTGAACTTATCATTGTTGCTTTCTTTCCCTGTCACATGAATCAAGTCATTTAACACAATTGTTTTTATCATGCAACAATATCTGTAAAATGTTTTTTGCTGTTTGTTAAACTGTGGTTTTTGAATATGAAATTACCTAGGCAGTTGTTAATTTTAGGTTTTGAGGCAATTTTTTTATGGATTGTGTTGCTTATTTGAACTATTTATAATTTAGGACTTCTAATAACTTGATTGGGTTAGTATTCTCTTGAATGTTTGCTGGTTTAATCAAATTGAACATCGAGTTGGGTCTAAGGAATACTAGAGGGGTCAAGAAGTTAAAAAAAAATGTTCTCAATGCATGAGGCTCATACACTATGGGGTCTAGGGAAGGGTCCAATATACGTAGCTTTGCCCTTGTTCCTCACAGAGTGGCTATTTCTGCAACTCAAACATGTGAGGTTACAATGTAAGCTTATCATTATACCAAAGCTCACCCTTCTAGATGGTCAAGAAGTTGAGTTCTCAAAAAGGGGTACCACAAGGGAAAGAAGAATGTGAAAGTACAAGGCTAAGCCTGGTACTCCCAGGAGCATGGTATATTGTGATAGTAGCCTAGGTATGGTAGATGTCCTGCCTTTTGAAAGAGAGGTTATTATCCTACACTGAAAGATAGCAAATCACCAAAAAATATGTCCTGCCTTGTGACTTTACTACTGAATCAATGAAGAAGATGCTATACTTGATTGTGAGATCATGTCGTTGATTCCTCAACTTAAGTTCATAGCTGTATTCTTTCTTGCTGAATGACATGCAAATTACATACTTTCTATATGTAATGGCATCAAGTTTAGTGCAGCTCTAAAACCCATGAGTCCACCAAAGAAAATTAACTGATATCTTTGTTATTCTGTAATCTATTATTGGTTCTGAAGTGTCTATACTGGAGAAGCACTGAGAATATTATTGTCACAGTAGGCAGCTGCTAGAATTTGTTTCCATCAAATTGATTAGTAGGACTTCCTGGTGAAGTGAAAAACTGAGGGCTTTCCTCCAACAATTATCTTGTTCAAGCTTTCCTTGATTTCTGGGATTTTCTGGATCTAGCTTGTAGGAACACAAAGACTTCTGGGTAAAATCCTATATGATTTCCGCGATTCTTTTTTTCCTTAACACATACCTAGTCAGAATATCCATTGCCGACCAATTATATCAGATAAGAGTGGTAATACACTGCTGCATCAGAAGAATAAGAGCTATACTTGTATCAAGATAGCTCAATGACAATTCCTTTTATGCTTTGAAGAGTGGACATTCCTTGTGTCCATGACTACTAAACCTGTGTAGATAGTTTCCATATCTTCGGCCTCTTTATATGTTCAAATGGCTTGCAATATAATTTGAAAGATACGAAGCATTCACTTGTCCATTTATATATATTACACTATAATTTTTTTTGTCTTATTTTGCTGTGATAGGTCCCATATTTATTCTATTTTGTCTACAGGCAAAAAAGAGGAGAGAATCATTAGCATTGGAACTGAATGACAAGTTGCTTGAGAGACCTGATATTATTCCTAAAAATGTTCTTGGCTGTATTATAGAAAGAATTGATGAACTTACGCATGAAGGAAGCATTAATTGTAGATTGGTTTCTCAACATATGGCTTTTACTATTTTGGGAACCACACTGTTTGGAGAAATGTTCCTGGCCTGGTCTAAAGCAGATTTCTATGAAGAGCTTCTTATGATGATTGCTAAAGATGCTTCCTTTTGGGCCTCCTATAGACTTACTCCGTTTTGGAAACGAGGATTTTGGAAGTATCAATCATTATGCATGAAGTTGAAATTCCTAACTCAAGACATTGGTCAACAGTGTAGAAGAAATTACAATCTACTTCACCATAAGGATGGATATTTTCACAGTGACATTGTGAAAATTGGAATGAAAGCATCTAATTTGCATGCTTTTTCTGATGCCATGATGCAAGATAAATTGTGCTCTAGAGAGCTTGATGGAAATCTTCAGTTAGGAGAGGAACCATGTGGTAACTTTATGGGTGTGATGTGCCATGGATGTGTGGCTACAAAAAATTTGATTTGCAATATCTTGGAGAGGCTTGCAAAAGATCCTGAGATACAAGCTAAGGTAAGGGGTTCCTTGCTTTAGAGTTTAGCTATTAGCATTGAGGGGTGCCCAGTGCATTAATCTCTTGATGTTTTGCTTCATTGTACTATGCATAGCTCTTTGCTGGTTTTTTTTTTTCTTCCAAATTCTGGCATTGGGTTGGGGAAGCTCGTCTGGGCACTATGATTTTTTCTGTGCTGTCATTGTTCTCACTTTGTATATTTATCAAATAATTTCTGCAGTGTGCACATCTTTGGTATTTAATGCATGCCTAATTGGAAATTTTTGATGTAATATAGATTGATCTTCTGTCCATGCTAATGAAATTCTATAATTTGTGAAGAGTTGATGTAGACGTTTAATTGGAGATTCAATTACTTGATGTGCAGGTGACATTATATTCTTTTCCCATGTTTGACCAAATATCAAAGAAGTGTTCATTGAATATTGAAACAATGGGTCATTTGATCCATTAACCTCTATCATGGTCTATTGCCAAGGAGGGCAAGAAAGGACCATTAAAAGGCTATTTAAATTTTCTTTGTTTATGTCTTTTGTGATGGAAAAAAAATATGGTCAATTATTTGGGTGCCATTTTAGTGCTTGGAGGCATATACTGCAATTTTTATGGAATTCAAATTTAATTCTGCAGATATACACTGAGATACGTATGGTAAGGCAAGGAGTAGCAAAAGAGCAAGGTGTTAATAAGATGTTTTTGTTATTGGCAACAGTGTACGAATCAGCCCGTCTTCTATCAGCCGCCCCTTTGCTACAGAGATGCTCTTTGAAAGATGGTAAGACCTACTTATGCCGAGGCCCAATTCGGTGCAACAGGAATTTTTTTTTTTTTTGTCAATTTCTCCTTCTACTGGGAATCTGAGCCTGACACATGCACTGATCTCAATTTGGTCATTTGGGCTGAAGAAACTTCCCTTATATAAATTGCTTTAGCTGTTACCGAATTGTGCTAGCCTGTTATCAATATCTTAATGGTTCAGAACTTAACTCTTCTAATACTCCTTTTTTCCTATAGGGTTAATGATTCCAAAACTTATGTTGAATTTTTGTTCATGTTTGTGCTTTTCATGAATGTTTTGGGGCAGTGGGGACAGTATAGGGATGAGGATAGGGAAAAGACCTATTGTGCTAAGTGTGAGCTGAAAAGGAATAATATACTGCTGCTGCTTTTAATGCAACTGAAATGGTTTTCATTTGTGTCCCCTCCCATCCCCCCTTCCCTTCTTTCCTTTCTCTTTGGCTCCCTTTCCCCTTCATTTTCCTCTTTTAAAGTCACATTGAAATTGATTTGGTACTAACCAGTGCAACCAACAATGCTATATTCTTGTATTACATTCTTATTATTCATTCAGCTTAGGTTTCTTGGTTCAATCATTGATCATGTTCATTGTTTTGAATACTGATCGTTGCTGCTTTGCATCAGTCACTAATTCTTTATCTATCATACCCTGCACTAACAGATCTGCAACTTAAAAATGGTGTAATCATACCAGCTGGAGCAATAGTGGTTGTACCTGTGGAGCTGCTGCAGACAGATGATTCCAGCTGGGGCAGCGATGCTAGTAAATTTAATCCTTATCGCTTTCTTTCGAAAGCTAGAAAGGTTTTTGATTTGGGACCAGATGAATCAGTAACAGGTTTTGCTCCTGTGTATTTGCTAACAAAATTTATCTGATATGGCTATGAGCTCCTTAAACTTGATTTTGTATCTCAGCTTTGTCATGCTGTCTACTAACCTGGTGATTGTTCATAAATCCAAGAGCATTTATGAAGTGTAGCCATAGGTGGGCCACACAAATTGTCTGTTACTTAGGTGGGCTCAATACATTTTGTGTCTTCTAGCTGCTAGATGAGTTTAGCATAGTCAGCCTTTTGCTTTAATTGCCTAAGCAGGCATCTCAAGAAATGCATAGTGCACTAGAGGCACTTGTTGAAGCAACTTTTTCTGCTGTGCAAATGCATTTGGCAAATTTGCTAATGAACTTCATTGCTATCAAAGTCTTATTTCCTATTTTTTATAAGATTGGGACAAGTAAAACTGTCATACCAATCTTTCCAAATTTAGTAAATAGGATATGATGGGTTCAAATATTGCAAATACTCATAATTATTTTTTCAGTTTTCATCTTCAACTTTTAATAATTATTTTTTCCTTTCCTCTGTGTTTGAAATTTCCTATTTATACCCCATTTTAGATTTTTAAGGGATAAAGAATAGTACGGGGATTTGGTATTTTCTTAGAATGTTTTTTCTGTTTGTTATGCCAGTTGCCAAAAGGTTTCTGACATTGTGGCAATCTAGACCAGTATTTTTATATAATACTTCATAGCTAATTAAATTGCCAGTGTCTTATATTGCTTGTGTAGTCACCTTTTGGAGCATGTTTTAGTTTTGCTACTTGGCATGCCAGTTATTAAAAGATTCTGCTACTGTCATTCCAGCCTTGACTGATATTTATAATAATTGAAGCACATATAGTGTAATTTGGGTTCCTCTTTCGGTGCTTAGCCTAAGACAATTTCAAAAACAGAAGCTAAGGGTTTCTTTGACTATTACCAGTTTATTGCCCTTAAACCTGAATAGTATGACATTAATTCCTTTGTTGCATTGATGCATCTGCACACAATTGAATTGTTAATCGTAAGTTAAACATAACCCAATAGTACAAATAACTTTGTTGAGAGTACATTTGTTGGGGGCCCATTATTCTGTGTTGAAGTTAAAGCACATTTGTTTTCTTTATGGATAAAGTTGGGAGCATGGGTGTTAATATCTTATGAACCTATTCAGGTCATAATATTCTCCATTATTCATCAATTCTCTGCAATGTTCTTAAATCTGCAGAAGATGCTGTTGACCCCATTCGTGGCTCTTTATTTTTGAATGATCCAAGTGATAATGCAACATTTCTTCCTTTTGGCTTTGGTACGCGTGCATGTGTGGGCGAGAAGTTTATAATTCAAGGAGTGGCCTCTTTGTTTGCTGCATTGCTTGAACAATATGAGGTTTGCTCCATACTCTTATAATTTTTTTGTTTAATTTACAGTTCTCTCTTCACATCACCGTTGTTTGCTGCTTTGTTGTGGCATGCTTGTCATTAGCCCTCAAATGCAAATTGTCTTACAAATAGGTGGCCAGAATGTGATAACAAAGGGCCCTTGAACCTTCTATGCTCAGGAGCCTTATACATAATTTTGATGATGCATTCTTATACAACTAATTATCTGCTAAATAGACTAATTTTCTCACTATGAAAGTTGAAAAAATTTGCCACGTGCTAACTCCAGAATATTAGGATAATGTTCATTTAAATGCTTTTGGAATCTATAGAAAGGTATCCTGGAGAACATAAAGAATTTGTTTCAAGAATGATACAAGATCATAACATGAAGGATCCCTTTAAAATTAAAAAATAGGTAAGAAATCACTCATTCAAGCTGTGCTTGCACGTATTGTCATGCACAGTGGTATCACATTGGTTTAGAATGGAACTATGAAATTAAGGCAAACACCACATAGGTTCACACCCAGAATTTTAAACATCTGTGTTTCTACCTACCTGCCTCATGCATCTACCGTTTGTCACTATGGAAGAAGCTTATTGGTAAGAAACTCATCATTTGATGTGATAGCTTCAAGCAAACAAATGGCACTGTAGCCTGATCCCTTTAAGTTTGATTTCTTCAATTTCCATTCAAGTATCATCATCTGAAAAGATGTTATACAAAACTTATGACTGGTAAACTACTGAATGCCATGCATTTGTTGGAGATTGCTATGCCTTTCATTGAATGAGCCATTGATGTAGGACTAATAGGACAACAAATTTATGATGAACAGATTTAGGTTTAAGTTAAAATTGAGACTACAATGTTTAAAGAATTGAGTTAGGTCCGCACATATTGAAGAATTTTACAAGAAAATGGAAATTGAAAGGGCAAATTAGTAGTGTGTTGCACACTTGGGAAGAATTCCTGTGTCAGCCAATAGAACCAGTAGAATTTTGCATGCAGTGTTTGCGAATTACTCAGGCAGAAGGCATGGCACCCTGCGGCTGAGAATGCCAAGGGGCAAAAGCTCATTCATCAATTCCTCTCTCCCTGAAAATGTTACATAGACACCTATAGAGAGAGACTCTTAACACTACCTGATTCTTTTAGAATATAGACTCAATATCTGATATATATATATATATAACACATCTTAAAGACTACTAATTAAAAACCAAATGGGTCTCTTAAACCACCTGAACAATAAAAATGTGGTTGCCAACCTTTTCTGGTAGGCTTGGAAATTAAAAGATACCCCTTTTTGTATTTTGCTGAAGCTCTGGTCCAGCATCTAAATTGGCTGTTTGACATCCACATTGACCATTCATCACATGTCTTGAAAAAAAACTACTTTTGTTTCCTAGCTATGAGACATTTGTTTGCATCAATGAATGAGGAAGTGGCACATAGTTTTCTTTATGTTTATCCATTTTGAAAAATACTTTTATCTTTCAAAAAGAGCGGAGGGTTTTGGTTTCAAGTGTTTTTCCTTCCAAAGTCGTGCTGATGGACAAACAGTTAGGGCGGGTGACATGTAGGTATGGAAAGAAGATGCTATGATTCCTTGAATTGTTACAAGTACAGTTCTAAAGTAACCTATGCTTTTTGCATAATGCCTGTAATGTTTATTTGTTAAAATAATTTTGTAGAATAACTGCTGACCTTTAGATTTGTAAGTGATCAGAGTTTCAAGTAAAGGGGTACTTTTGAAACTAAAAGATTGAAGTTCTGATATCCATTCCAGTTCTGCTTTAGTTCATGTTTATGGCCAGTGTTATTGAAGGTTTCATCGCATGAGGAAAGCTTCACTAGGCTGGCTTTGTTGCTCTACGAAAAACATAACATGAAAGTATTCATGTGTTGGTATTACTGATTTCTCCTTCATTTGGTGTAAGAATCCATGAGCTCATTATACTTCATTTGATGACAATGACAGGTGAGTCTCAAACCAGGATCTGGAGACAGCTCAAATTCAACTACTCCAGAGATATTTCTTGCGAGGAGAAATGCATGAAAGAAAGAAATCATCCAGAGAATACCATGTGAATTTTTATACGCTGACCAGGAATGGGGAAGCATATCATTCCCTTTTGTTATAATTAGCTCTCTTAGAAATTGATGGGGAGTCGCTTCCTGTTTTTGCTCACCAGCCAGGAAAGGAGGGGGGGGTATCGCATGAGTGTGTTTTGTTTCTCCTGTTTTTACCTCCCCAAGAATAGCCCGTAGTGCTGTCTTCAATGCTATTATTAATCACATGTTTTTGCCGCCCTCAGGGCCTGGTGGTTGCTAGTGAGCCTTGTGGTTTTCATCCCCATCTATATAATTGCATGTTTTTAGGTCATAATCGTGTCCTGTCAACTTTTTTCTCTCCTGGTGGGAGCTATATTGTATCATGATTGATGCTTAATGTTATGTACTATGTTCTCAGTTGTCAGTTTATCGAAATTACCGATGCTCTCGAGTATATAATGTTTTTCTGCACCCCAAGATAAGAAATTTTCCCTAGCCAAAACATTGAAGCCCTGCTCTCCATTTTGAACTTCTTTTTAATCTTTACTGACGACTGGACCCAAAATCGATATTATATATTCAAGCGAATGCTAATTATTAGCTTAGTAATAAGGAGAATTTTATAATTATGTGAAATGTATGGTATCAAGTACAAATCGCCTTGGATGCATTCACAAAGTGGGAGCTGTAGTGTGAACAGGATTCTTGCTTGCAACTAGTTTATTTGATTCGGAATGTTTGTGGTGTAAAAATGGCATGTATTTTAGTGCCTTGGCTTTTGGAAAAATGACTTTAATTTTTTAACTATCTTATGCAGTGAAAAGAAAAATAATCAATTTATGGTGCCAATTCTCTCATCTAGACTTCATGATTAGAGTTTCAAAAAAATGTAAGCTGAAATATATGCTCTTAAAATTATTTATGGATTTTGTCCAAACAAATACACTTACACATTATCCCTGAACGTGGGACCACTTTCCCTCCTGCTTATTTAAAATGCAAGTTATCAGAGCTTTGATGCACACATGTTGGTACATACTATAATTTTTCTAGAAGGCTAAAACTACAAATAAAGCCTCTAAAACATTCTTCTTAGCCTTTTTTTTTTTTCTCTCTCTCTTTTTAAATAAGAATGCAGGGTAAAAGTTGAATAAAATAAAAAACTTCAAAAACCCTATGAGCCTTTAATATATTTTATTATCTTAAAAATTAAAATCTAATTATCCCTTTTGTGGAAGTTGAAGCTGAATCCTATTAGGCCTAAAAGTTTCTGTTGTATGCATTGCATTCTTTCTTACTCTGTTTTTTAACAAAAATATATATATATTATAAATATATTAATTATCATTTATATGTAACCTCATGCGGATCATTGGAGCAGTCATCACTTGCATATGTTACACGTAGTTTTCTGTCCATTGCAAGCAGTGATGGATCCTAGGGCAACGAACGAAGAGTCAAGCATCATTCATTTTTCACGAGGTTCGGAAATGTCATGTAAATTTTATATATTAAAAAATAATTTTTCTTTGAATTTAAATTTTTTATTTAAAAATACACAATATAAAATAATGATCATAGAATAGAATGTATAATAAATGTCACGCAGTGTTAAAAAGAAATATGAAATATGCCTTTGAATAGTCCATGATATACTGTATGATGCTTGTTTTTATATTTTTTTATTATTATTATTACACATGGTGTATTTTTAAATGAAAAACCTTAAATTTAACATATCTATATATATATATATTAAGGTATAAGGTCTCCCAGCTCAACCTCGTCTCTTTGTCTCTGCAACATATCTTTCTGTTGTCATGGTCTCTCTCCTCTTAGGCTATGAAACAAAACCAAGAAATGTTATTGGCTACTGGCCGGTTGAGCTATGATTGTTCAGAATATATCAATCACGTTCCTTCTTTAAAGATCCCTATTAATATATGAACCTCTTCGATTAATCAAAATAATAATAAAGAAAACCACATAGTTGTTGGCTTGAGTGACAAGTGAATATACTCTTCATTTTTGGGTAAGTTGCATGGAAATAAGTTTTAATGATGTGAATTCTAAAGACGGGGGTTTTAGATCCAACACGCATAAATAATCGAATAAGAATCCAAGAAAGATAAATTAAATTTCACAAAACCTAAGTTAATGTTTAAAGGAATATGAATTTAAGGTATTAAAAAAAAGTATAAACATTATATTATAAAAGAGAATAGACTTGGAAGGAATAGTTCTCAAAGTTTATAAAAGAATGAAAGAGAAAATTTTTTACTCTCAATCTATACAATTGTATGCTCCTTAAATTTACAACGAGTCATCTATTTATATACTAATATAATAATTCTAAAAATCTTAAAATTAGAGAAAATAATAAACTCTTTAAATATGATAATACTCTTAATTTTCTATTATATACTAAAATTTTTTTTATAATAAATTTATATTTAAGAGTAAATTTTATTATTTAACTCTATCTCATTAAATACTCTAATAATATTAATAAAACTTTAGTCACCTTTCAAATTTGAATTCCCTTTATTTATAACTTGATTGGTCTAAATATCCTCAACTACTCTATTTAATATATAATTTTTTTTTAATCTAACTCACACGATTTAATTTTTTAAAATTCATAATAAATTTTTAAAAATTTCTGATACATCAACTTCTCCATGAATCTCAATACTTAATATTAGCATACTCATTTCACAGTTATAGGACCACATTTAATTTGTCTTGTCAAGTTACAAACGTAAAACGAACGCTCTAAAAAATATATTTTGAGACGCAAAAGAATGGAGAAACCTAAACGTATAATTAGTGCTATACATGGAACAGAGTAGGGTAAATTCATTGATTCGTTGGAACCTGGAAGTGAATATAATAATTCACATTAATATATCATTATATAAAGCAGAAACCCTATATTTATCTACAAAGTAACAAAATCATATTTTATCAAATTTTCATTTCAGGGAAATCAATTTTTAATATTAAGAAAAAAAAAACTCAAAACCTGTAACTCTTTTTAGATATTTGCTGGGATTAGAGGGTATAATAATCGACGCTGCATATGTGTAGAACATACCTGCAGACGTACATGTACAATTGTGCACATCTCCCAATCTCGAGCTGGGTGGGGCAATAAATAATTAATGAAGTTTAATCTTTCAAATCCTAAAAATAAACATTCAACGTCATATGGCTGGCTTCTGTAACCCAAATGGGTTGATGTCACGGGAGAAGACGGCCGCCCGCCATTGGATATCGTCTTCTTTTTGTAATAAACTGAAGTAACGTTTCAAAAAATATACATATATACAATTAGTGCTCAACTTGAAATATGTTTGTTTATAATATTTGTTAAAAGTGTTAATATAAATTATATTGCACTCTAATTATTCGTATTAGAATGTATTTTAAATATTTTAAACTATATCACTTAAATAATTATTTTATATTTATATTTAACAAATAATTAATACATTTTTTTTGAATAAATTATTCTGCATATCTATTCCATAAACAGCTATTTTATTCTCAACAGAAATCGTGTAAAATGAGAGAGGCTCGGAAGCTAGATAACAACTTGTTTTGCTTCCATTTTCCAAACACCCAAGATGGACAGTCTATTCTTGAGAACGGCCCATGTTTTTTTTTGACAAGAATGTATTTTACTGAATGAGCTTTCTAGCGATGAACAACTGTCTAAGTTAAACTTATTCTAGACTTATTTTTGGATTAGAGCTTATGATCTTCTGCTGAAAGGCACGAACAGATCAATGGTAATAGCTATGGGGAATAAGGTGGGAGCCTTAGTGGGTATCGACGAGGAGGGCATTGGAAGCTGTAGGAGAATTTTGAGACTTAAAAGTATGGTTCAAAGGTGAAGCAGCGGAATGGAGATGTTATATGGATCCGTTTTAAATGCAAAAGATTGCCGAACTTTTGCTATTGCTGTAGATATATGGGATATTTTTATAAAGATTGTGAATTATACAGGGAAGATGATGATTTGGGAAATTCTCTGGCTCCCCTGGTTCTCTCCTTCGGTGCAACATTGAGAGCCTCTTCTGGCACGCGTAAAAGCATACAGACAAAGGAAAGTGACATGAGAAGGCGTTGATCCTCAGCTCCTCGTTCTCTTTTCGACGTATCGGCCAATGATAATTTTTCCTCGTCTTCTGATAAATCGTCTACAGTAGCCATTTTCCATCGATGAACAACAATGTTCCTAAGGAAACGCTGTGTAAATTATGTTAGGTTAAGTCGGTCTATCCTTAAAGGATTGACCCAAGGGTAAAAATTCATTTCTTATTACCTATGTTCTTTAAAGGGAATGTGTTGGAAATTATAGCATGTCTAACACTTTTGGAAATCCATAGACACATATAAAAAAAATATATATATATGTATCTCATGGTCTTAAATAAGAAAATAAATGTTCTTCATTAATTATGATGATAAGAAGTTTTTGGACTGTAGACAAGCTATTATTTGATACGTTGATTGTTAGAAAAGAGTAATTATGATATTATCTTTTATTTCTAATATTGGGTATCAAAACTTTCTTAGATTGATTATAACATGAAACAGAGTATTAAAATTACTATTTATGTTTTTTATATGTAATTTTGGTATATATTTTGGATTAATATGTTTAGAAATTTGTTTCTCATATAAGTTATTATTTTTTATGAAAGTTTTTATGTAATGAAATATTGAATTATACAACATGCTATAAAAATTTCATAATTTTTTATTGTATATTTTACAAAAAATATATATATAAAATTTGTAGTACAAAATTTATATGTATAAAAAATACTTGTTGTAGAATTTTTAATTATATATTATTTGTCAATTTTGGATATTCAAATTTTGAATAATTGAGTTTCAAAGTTTTAAATCAAATCTAAAATTTTGAAAAAAATATAAAAAATTCTTAAAATAATTTTTAATTTCACATGTTTAAATGATTTTTTCAAACACACACACACACACACATATATATATTAAGACCAATTACATTAATTAATTAAAGAGGTCAAATTATGATATGTGTCCACATTTTACGATTACTGGCGATCTATACAATGGTGAGTACACTGCACTCCTTATACAGTGGAGTGAAGTAAGTGAAATAAGTTGTTTATTTGGCTAGTTTGGTGGGAGAAAGACTACCGACTCACATAATAATTACTATTGAGAAAATGTTATACGACAAACTTGACCAAAGTCATAAAAAGTCATTTTAATTTTACGTTTCATTGACCAATTACAGAATGTCACGTGTTGCATGCTATTTGTCATTTAATATTATTTTCTCTTAAAAATTCATAACAATTAGTAAGAATATTAGAAAAATATGAAATTTACACCAAAATTTTTCTAATTTTGTACTCTATAAAATTCTGATATTATATTTTTCACTTTTTATGTTGATAATTTCTAGTATACTTTTAACGAATAAATATAATTTGTATACTGCGAACTCCAACTAAAAGAATCATTAGAGAACATCTTAAAAGAATGAACTTTGAGTTTTTTTAACAACTTAAAAATCTATGTAGCATATAAAATTTTTTCTGCACTTTTAATGAATGCAAAATGAAAAATGATGAAGAGCTTATAAAATATGTCAAACATATGAGATTCTCCATCAATCATCTTGAAACCTCAATCACCAAAAGGCTTAAAGAAAAGGTAAAAATTGATATTGTACTTAAATCATTGATAGAATTCTTAAGGGTTGAGGTATACTATGAGTTGGAACACACCAAGTGCATTATTAAGTGGTATGATCACCTAGAAAATGCCTTTTAGAAAACATGAAAGCGTCATATTAAGCATGCTACAAGGTGTTTTGCTGAGCAAGATGAGACTTCATAAACTAGCAATTTTATACTTTAAACTCATTTTCTTTTCTAAACCATATGTAAGTAAGTAAATAAATAAATTTTTAAGTCATAATTGTGATGAATGATATTATTGTAGCATTGTTTTTATATTTGATGTTATGTTTTTTTTTTAATGTTTGATGTCATGTATGTAAAACTCTATTGCAAATATCTACTATATTGTTATATGTGGTCAATTATTATCTTTAATAATCAACACATATACTTTACATACATGACAAATTGATTAAAGAGTGAGAATTGTTATGTTGGTAAGATTATGAGAATCTTCACCTAAGAACTTAAATTTTGTATAAATTGAAATAAATTTAAATAATCTAGTATTAGTATGAAAGAAGATGATTAAGAACATTGTGTACTTCCAATTCTTTAACCAATTTTATATTAATGTTAATTTATTTCAATATTGGTGCAAAATGAATGGTCAAAGTGCTAGTGGTAATTATTGATAAATGTCTCAATATTGTCATAACTATAACTACAAAGAATATTTCTAATAAGTTTAACAAAGAGGATAAGCTAAGTGGTGAAAACTATGACATTTGGTATCGTAAGATTTAATATATCTTTAAAGAGTATAAAGTATTGAAAGTCATCAACTATGTCATGGTAGATCTTAGAGAGGGTTCTTTAACTCAATAAAGGTGAGACCAAGAGGCCTTTAAGGTTTGAAAAAGAAAGAATAATATGACTCATATAGTTTTGCTTAAAAATATAGAGGATGATTTCATCCTTGAGTTTGAGGAACATAAGACTACCTAGGCAATATGGTTGGCTTTGAAAAAACAAATTAGGGATACTTTGACCACTAGGCTAAGAGAGCTTATGGTTAATTTTGGCATTTATATAAAAAAGGCATATCATAGCATGAGACAACACCTAAGGGTGATGTCTAATATGATCAAATAGCTTAAAACAATTGGTCATACCCTTATGGATGAGCAACAAGTTCAGGTTGTCATTCACTCCATTCTTTCAAATTGGGAGTACATGAAAATTAATATGATGTATAATAAGACTATTAAGTCCTTTAAAGATATCTTATGTCATTTGATTTTAGAAGATGAGTGCTTTTGGGTTGCCAAGTCTTTTGGTCAAATGAATGTGGCTGAATCTGAGACTAGTTTAAAGGTTGTTTCTAGTTTAGAACATAAGTGACATTATAAGCATCATAAGAAAGGAAAAGAGAATGGAAAACCATAAAAGAAGCATAAGAATGATCATCGTAAGAGGTGTAATGTGAAGAAAAAGGATAAGACTAAAATGACATACTACAATTGTGGCAAACTGGGTCATAAATGCATTGATCCAAAAAAGATATCTTTCACTTTTACTTATTATTTAGCTAATGCTTCAAGCTTAGTATTGCTTAATGAATCTGATCCTTTGTAGATTGTAAACTCAAGGGCTATAGACCATGTAGCTAAAGATAGAGAAGCATATATAGAGTTTTGTCAAATTAGAGCTAGTTTAAGATGAGTGTACATTGGAAACAACATGAGGGTAGGAGTCAAGGGGATTCACACTTAAAAATTAGAAATGTGAGATGATTGAACCTTACTACTTCACAATGTTCTTTATGCAGTTCAAATTTGATAGAATCTTGTTTATGTTACTATTCTTTTATATTTAGGTTATAAACTTGTTTTCTAAGGTTGTGTTGTAAATATTTATGATGATACTTCTTATGTTAGTTTGGAAATCTATCAGATGGTTTGTTTATATTACATATTAACTATGGTATGTTTAATATATATAATAGTTGTTTTTCTATTATTGTATTAACCAATAACAATGTCATATGTGTAAATATTTGGCATGCTAGACTAGGTCATGTTGGGCAAGAGAGAATGAATAGATTAGCTAAAAGGGGCCCTTAAGGCTAACTCGCTGAAATTACATTACCTATATGTCAACACTGTTTAACAGGAAAAACAACAAAAAAACCATTTGACAAGGCTATTAGAGCCAAATTTTTGTTGCAATTAGTCCATTTTCACATATGTGGTCTAATAAGTGTTAGGGTGAGGCATAATGCCTTATATTTCACTACTTTCATAGATAATTACACATTTTAAGTTTGTATTTATCTAATCTCCCATAAATCTGAAGTATTAGAATGCTTTAAAAAATATTTAAGTATGCTAGAGAGAATTAGTTAAATAAAATAATTAAAACCTTAAAAATTGACTGAGGATATGAATATATCTTTAAATAGTTCAAGTAACTATGTAATGAAAAGGGTATAGTTAGACAACTATTCTTAAGGCTTCACAATAAAATGGTATTACATAGAGAAAAAATAGAACCCTATTAGAGATGGTTAAGTCTATGATGAGACAAGTGAATCTCATAATATATTATTAGAGTGATGATTTATTAACTATTTTTTATGTATTTAACCATCTACCCTTTAAATCTATTACTTCCATACCATATGAATTATAACTATGATGAAAGTCTGACTTAAGTAATTTCTGACCATGGGGGTTAACAATTTATGCTCATGATCCATCTAATAAATATGGGCTAAGAGGAAAAAAAAATGTATCTTTATAAGATACTGTGAACACTCCAAAAGGTATATGTTTATTGGTGAACAAATGGATGGATGTATTTCATAATTGGAATCACATGATGTCACATTCTTAAAGAATGAATTCCTCAATAGGGGAAATTGATAAAGATTTTTTTTATGGGATAAGTGATCAAAATGGCTATAGTGCATTAAACCACCAAATCAAATGGATTAGGAAATGCCTTGAGCTATCAATTTTAAGTGGGAATGTTATACCTTAAGTTGTGCAAGGTTTACCAGAACTTATATTGCATAAAAGCAATTGCAAAAGTATTTCACGTTGTCATTTTGAGATTGAAGGGGAAGCTTTTATGACTATCCTTCATGATGAGAAATAGCCTAAAATAGTGATTGAGGCTCTCTCATGCCCTATTAAGGAATAATGGAGGAAGGAAATGGAAGAAGAGATAAAATCCATGAAATCTAAAAAGGTTTGGGACTTGGTAGATTTTTCCCAAGGACGTAAAATTATTGAGAACAAATGGGTTCTTAAAATCAAAAGTAAGATAGATGGATACATAAAAAGGTATAAGGCTCACTTAGTGGCAAAAGGTTATACTTAACAAATGGGTATAGGCTATGAGGAAACTTTTTCACTAGTAGTAAGGTTTACTTCAATTTGCCTAATTCTTGCTATAGTAGTAAATACAAATTTAAAATTACATCAGATGGATGTCAAAACTACTTTTCTAAATGGAGATCTAAATAAAGAAATCTATATGGAATAACCTATAGATTTCATTATTCAAGGCTAAGAGAATAAAGTTTGTAAACTCCAAAGATCATTTTATGGCTTAAAAGAATCATCTAGATAGTGGCATTTGAGATTCCATCATGCAATAATCTCATATGACTTCTTAATAATTGATGAGGGTCATTCCATATATGTCAAAAGATTTGAAAATAAATTTGTAATTTTATCTTTATATATAAATGACATTCTATTAGTTAGAAAGAATAAGGAGTTTGTCACTACCAATAATGAATGGTTGTTCTCTAATTTTGAAATAAAGGACATGGGTGAGGCGATTTATATATTAAAAGTAGAGATTTGCAAGGATTGTTCCAAGATACTCTTAACTTTGTCATAAGACTCTTACATCCATAAAATCCTTGATTGATTTAAAATGGAAAATTGTAAATCAATTGATACTCTAGTTTCTAAAGATAATGGTCTAAACCTTAAAATGTGTCCTAAAACATGACAAGAGCATGAAGAAATGAAAAATGTACCATATTTTAGTACAGTGGGTAGTTTGATGTATGTTATGATATTTACACATCCTAACATTTGTTATGTCATGGGATTAGTGAGTTGATACTAATCAAATCCAAGAAAAGCACATTGGTAAGCTATAAAAAGAATACTTTGTTATCTTAAAGACACTACAGATTATTCCTTACATTATCAAAGAAATGATTTATGACTAATTAGTTATTCAGATATTGGTTAAGGAAAAGATATATTTGAACATAAATCTACATCATGATATACCTTTTTGCTAAATGATTGTGCCATATCATGAAGTAGTAAGAAGCAAACTTATATTGCCTTGTCAATTATAAAGGCAGAAATTGGAGCTTAGGGTCGTATTACAAGAATTTGTTTAACTTATAACATTTTTTGAACATTTGGGAGTATGTAACAATCAATAGAAAGTTATTACTTTGTATTGTGATGGTCAGGCAACTATTGCATATGCAAAAGATCTCAAGTTTCATTGTAGAACCAAACATATTGATACCAACTACAACTTTGTAAGACACACTGTTTCATAAAAAAGATGTGATTTTACAATACATTTTGACACATGGGATGATAACAAATCCACTAACTAAACCAATATTAAGAGTTGTATTTCAATCACATATGAATTCTATAGAATTTCATAGAATTTAATGTGTTTACATTATGATTATGTGTTGTTATATAGTTAAAGAGTTTGTTTCTTATTACATATGTATTAGCAATATTATCCCAAGTGTTGATTGTTACATAATTAATTTGATATAAGATGAATCCTATCGCAAGTTTCATTTCATAAGAAAAGTAAAAGTACGTCAAACAAGTTAAGATTTATTCACTCACACAAATATTTGTCCTTAACATTAAGAAATCGTGTAAAGATGAAATCATCATTTTAGCAAAATTTTATGTATATAAAGATAGACCCCATAAGAATAATAAGATGAGACTATAATGAGTAAGAGCAATAAAGATTCTCACTCCTTATATAAGTTGTTGAAAGCTAGATGTGAGATCTCAATTTGACACTTATGAATGAGGGGGTCACTTAAAGAACTCAAGTTATATACTTAAGAGCGATTAAACTAAGATTTGTATAGTGATGTTATAAGAAAAATGGATGAAATTACACACGTTCCATCTAGAGAATAATCACTGCAACACGTGTTTGATGCCACTGTGCTATTTGACTAATAAGAGAAATAGAAGAATCAATTTGTGCTTTTTCATTGTGTGAGTCCCTTGAGGTATTATTACCTTTAAAAATTGTGCCTTATGTGACTTTTGACCTTCTTCTAAGGTTTCAATATGATGTTTTCTACTTTAGTATATTACCTACAGTAAAAAATGATTCGACCTTGTAGAATATGTCAAGGAAAGTAATTGTATTATAGTTTAAGAACATAAATGTGAAATGAAGACTATTGTTGTTTAACATCTTTCATATTTATTCATTGATTAACTAAGATTTTTTATCAATGATTGGGTTACTGCCCATCATATGTGACTAGGAGATGTAAATTATATTAGGTTGGGTTAGCTCGCCTATGATGGGCTAATGTAACCCATTAAAGGGAAGTTAGAAGGAGTTAAAATTTTCTCCCCACTACAGATACACATTATAAAAAATTTCTTGCAAATTTTAGCATTTATAGATAAAATGGTTTGACACTTTTAGAAAGTGATAGATAGACAAAGAGAAAAAAAAATTGGCTAAGCTATGCTCTAAAACAAAAGAATATTTATTCTTCGTTGATTCATACAGTAATATATTATTGGGCTATGAACAAGGTGTTATTTGATACAACGATATCATCTTAATTGCAAGAAAAAACTAGTTTACTAGTAATCAATTTAATGCAAACTTTTAAAGGTCTTCAAGAATAATTATGATCCTAACTTTTGTTTCTAACATGAGGGAAATTCAAATTCAAGTTGCTGATCATGTGGAACAAATTAAAGATTGGGTAGGTAATGTCCATCTAAGGGAGAGTGATTTTTAGACTAAGGATCAATTTAATAATTATATTAGTATTTACAATAAATCACAATCGATAAAAATTGATTCCTCTTTGTGAGATTTTGGTAAAAGAATTTAATATTACAATGATGCAAATATTTTTGCAGGGCTCATAGCTAAAGCATTAAAGGCACATACAAGTCAAACTATCCTGGTAAATACTTAGGCCAATTAATCAACATATTGTCTCTCTTCAGTTTGTGTCATGCCCCACACAAATTTGCACAATTTTCAACCTACAAATAAGGTTTAGTTCCAGAATTCTTTAGAATTTTCTCCATATGTCTAGAGTTAGGTGGAAATCTCTAAGAACTTGTAGATATCTCAGATGTTTTCTTGTAATATAGAGAATTGTATAAAATGCTTTAGAGAAAAAATAGGAATAGTTGGATCAAATAGATCCTAGCAATGAGTGGGTGGATGACTATACATAGCCTAAGGGACTTCACCTATATTTATATAAAGACACTAATAAAGAGATAAAGAGCTGGAAAGCTACCAAGCAACATTTGAAAAAGCATTCTTGAAGTAATAAAGCATACTCCAAATTTTTTATATTACTTATGTTCTTTGTGTGCTATCTTTACTTTGTTCCACTAATGACATTTATAACTCTTGAAGGGAGGTTGACCAGTATTCTTTGCCAAGTGAGTCTACTAGCATTACATGGTTCCTTGGTAGAAAGACCAACTATGTATCAGAAACTAGTTTCCATAAAGTTCATGGAAATACTTTTCCTAGTAAGATGTTAGATTTACACAGTAAGATTATCTATATGGCTGAGCAGAGCAAGTAGTACCTAAAGAGATGAAGATTAAGGTCAAGGGATGCTTTAAAAGACACTAATGCAAGGCTTGTGAAGGTGGAGCTTGCCATAGCTGATAGGTAAGAGAAGTTTAAGGAAGTAGACCAACACATTGACGAGCTCAAGAAGGGGAGATGAGAGCTTCATGAGGAGATACATGGTGCATCAAACCAAGCCCTAGAGAAGTATCTAGATCAAGTGAAGACCTTGGAAGGGACTCTTCCACACAAGGTTGTTTCCTTAAAGGAAGAGCTTAAGAGAGTCTTTGATAAGTTAAGGAAGACATAAGATGAGCTAATCCTTTACAAAAGGGTAGTTACTTAGAGGGAAGGCATTGTCTTACCTGCAGTAGTTTTACTCTTTCAAAGGTGGAATTTTCAATACTTAAGGCATATAATGGATTGAAGAATGTGAAAAGGGTTGATAATTTTCTATAGAGCTTAGAGCAATACTTATAGACACTTGGTGTAACAGAGGATGCCAAAAAGATTGATAATATCGCACTATACCTTATAGATATTATATTAGTATGGTAGAGAAAAAGGTATATAGTGATACTGAGGGAGGTACTTACACCATCAATACATAGGATAAGTCTAAGAAAAAACTGAAGTGGCAATTCTATTCAAAGAATGTCAAGAAAGAGGCAAGAGCAAAGGTAAGACATCTGCAACAAAAGGGAAGCATACAAGAATATGTGATAGATTCTTTAACCTATAAAATTGGGTAAAAATGGAGATTCAAAGGTATGGTGTCCAAGATCTGGCCACCATTATTTACATTTTCAAGTCATTAATAAAGTTTAAGAAACTCAGGAAGCCAAAGTCTTATAAGGACAAAGGTGGCAAAGGAAAGAGTAAAGGAGATAACTATGCAAGTAAAAAGAGTTCTTATAAACCTAATAAGCACAAGGAAGGAAGAAGCACCAAGGACAACAAGAGGGGTGATAGACCAACTCTTAAATACTTCTTTTGTGATGGGTCACTTAAGGCAAAAGACTACCTAAAGAAAGCCAAGCTTTTTACTTTTGTCAAAGAAAGGGAGAAACAACAGCAACAACATGAGGAGATAAAGATGAGATCCTTGCAAATTCTCAATGCCATTATAACCAAGGTTGAAGTGTCTAAGATCAAAAGAAAGGGATAATTATATGTGAAAGCAAAGGTTGGTAGCCAAGTAGTGAGAGTATTAGTAGATACCAAAGCTTATAACAACTTCCTTTAAGTAAAAGAAGCAAAGCATTTAGGCATTGAGTATAACGAGGAGCAAGGATGGCTTAAGGTGATAAATTTGAATCTAAGGTCTATCTTTTACATTGCTTATGGCATGAAGGTAAGCCTAGGTGAGTGATGTGACTTTATGGACTTTTTTATTATGCTAATCGATGATTATCCAATTATGTTTGGCATGCAGTTTATGGATTGTGTCAACTCTATGCCTATTCCTTTTGCCAACACAATCTGTGTCCTCAAGGAAGGCAATATGTGCATGGTACCCTTAACAAGGAAGACAAGCCTATAGTCTAAGCAACTTGCAGCCATACAACTTTCCAAGGTGTAAAGAAGGCATAACTTACCTTCCTTATGACATTAAAGGAAAAACAGGAGGCTTTATCATCATATGACTTGCTTAAGGAAGTCTCTCAAATCCTTGAGGAGTTTAAGGATGTTATGTCATTTGAGTTACCAAAAATGCTCCCACCAAAGTGTAAGATGGATCACAAGATAGAGTTGGTCCCTAATAGGGACCATTCATTATGATGCCTCATTAAATAGTGCCTTTCGAGCTTGAGGAATTAAGGAGGCAAATTAAGGAGCTATTGGATGTGGAATACATCCCACCTCGAAGGCTCCATATGGTGCACTTGTGCTTTTCCAAAAGTCGTTTATGCATCGATTATACGATGCTTAACAAGATAATTATGAAGAATACATATCTTATTCAATTGATAGTCAACTTGTTTGATTAGCTTAGAGAAGTAAGGTGGTTCACCAAGCTAGATTCGAGATTAGGATATTATCAAGTCAGGATTGCAAAGGAAGATGAGTCTAAGACTACTTGTGTTACGCAGTATATACCTTTAAGTTCTTAGTAATGCCTTTTATACTCACTATTACCCCTGTCATTTTTTGTACTCTCATACATTGAGTTTTTTAGTCATTCTTGGATAAATTTGTCATTGTGTACCTAGATGATATTGTCGTTTATAGCAAGATGTTAGAGGAGTATGTTGAGCATCTATAACAAGTTTTCCAAGTACTAAAAGAGAATTAACTGTATGTGAAAAGGGAGAAGTGTGCCTTTACTCAATGAGAGATAATCTTTTTAAAACACATTATTCATGGAGGCAAGCTAAGGATGAACAAGTCCAAAGTGCAAGCCATCCATGATTGGGATCCACCAAAGAAGCTAATTGAGTTGTGATCCTTTCTAGGCCTCATCAACTATTATAGGAGATTTATCAAGGACTATCCTTCCATCACATCTCCACTCACTGATTTGTTGAAGAAGAATAGGACATAAAATTGGGATGTTAGGTGCAAATAAGCTTTTGATATGCTCAAGCAAGTGATAATCGAAGAACTAATGTTGGCCCTTCCTCACCACACTAAGCCATATGTGGTAGACGCCAATGCTTTTGATTTTGTGTTTAGTGGTGTCTTGATGCAAAAGAGTCATCTCATTGCCTATGAGAGCTATAAGTTAAATGTTGTTGAGCATCGATATACAGTCCAAAAGAAGGAGATGACTGCGGTGGCATATTGTTTGCAAACTTAGAGACACTACTTGTTAGAGTCCAAGTTTGCCATTGGTGTAAACAAGGGAAGTTTTAATGATTGAGCCAGTTAAGGAAGTTAAGGATGTAGATAATAATCACACGTATCCAAATTGTGATGACGTTCATGTTAAATTTATGGATGAGCCAACAGTCCATGCTTTGGTAAGATATTCTAATCCACAAACCATGAAAATTGATGGATTCCTTAAAGGATAACTAGTGATGGTACTTGCTGATTTGGGAAGTATCTATAATTTTATGGATGACAAGATTGCCAAAAAACTTACTTTTCCAATAAAGAATTGTAACAACTTTGCTTTGAAGGTTATAGATGAGAGAAATTTGACATGTCTAAGAAAGTACACAAACGTTGAGGTTAGCCTTCTTTATCCCTTTTTCATTTTATTATTAAATACTTCCTTCAAGAATTTAATTTGGGGTTTGTTCGTGGCAATAGTGATGTTTCATGACTAATAGAAGCAATTTATGTATCAACTTTTTGTTGAATATTTGGAATGATGTTATTTAAGATGTTGTGGATGACTATTCTAAAAAGAAATGCAAGATTCTTCCATATAGTTGGCTGCAATGATCAATTTTTTATGTTTCCTAGCCTAATTACTTTGAACAACACCCTTTTCCCTTCTTTTCCTCCCTTTCTCTCTTTGTCATATTCTCTTTGACCATAACTTAAGGTTAGGTATGTTTATGAATAACTTGAGGTTGAAAGATAGAAAGACAATGTTTTTCTATAATGAAATAAAAAATGATTAAATTTTCCCTAGCCATGTTTTAGATTTCCTTTTTGTTTTATTGGTTTGGTTTTTCTAAAGAATGCTTAAACTATAAACAAATGGTAGATGATTTAGCAAAATTTGATATGGTTCTCAAGGTCAACAAGGGAAGCACTAAAGAAAAGCTAAAGGTGGAGGTGCACCAAAATAGTAGGGAAGGCTTGCATCTGAATTAAATGGTGCCACACGCTTGAGCTTCAAAATTATTAACATTGCTTAAAGTATTTTAGACTATTAACTACTACTTTGTTGGTACTGTAATCCCTAAAAATTTAATGCTATATGGATTTGGTAAAAGGTAGTAAAAATGTACATTCATGTATCTACTACACTTTCTATTTTGGTGTCTAAAGTGAACCTTGATGTCAGGGTTGCTAGGCTCTATTAAAATGAGATTCTTTGAGTACATGGGCTAGACTGCTTAATGTGTGTAAGGAAAAGTGCAAAAGTAAAATTCCATCTTAAAAGTTCTTAGGTTTGATTATTGTGTCAAGGTGTGATTACCTACTTTTAAGGTATAAATAATTGCAAATGTATTTCAGAGATAAAGTCACTCAAAGATTACAAAGGTATCAACAAAAAGAGATTAGACGAACTTTAGGTTACTATTGTGTGCAAATACCAAACAAAGAAAAGGTGAGTAGCCTTTAATTCCAATAGAACATGTTGAGAGGTATGAAAAAAGTTGTGAAAGACTTTGAAACCATACATTGTTATCTCAATCTAATGTTAAAAGGGGGAAGTTTCAAGACTTATGTTGAGATGTTATGAAAGTGCTATTCCCAAACTATCTTGGCCATTGCTCATAGAGGCTTAAAGTTTTAATTTGTAACATGAAATTAAGAAAGTAATTAATAAATAAAACAAATTAAGGCTACTTATTCGATTGTAAAGTAACATGTAACTTGAAATAGGGTAGATGTTTTTCAAAGCATTAATTTGTGATGAAGTTCATCTAAGTGGACAATTATTATATTCATGAATTGAAACCCATTTTAAAAGAGACAATTATATGCAGTAGTAATTGGGCCACTAATCAAGTCATTTTTTATATCTAATTTTATGCATCTTATGCTTTTAAACCTTTCAAAATGGATTGATATTTCAACTAATATAAACAAATTTCACAAAACCAATGATTATACAATATAAAACAACAATAATCGTCATTAGAGGTCGTAGTTTAGTTATTGGGAATACTTATCTTATATTGACCTAAAATTGACTTTTTTTTTATTGTTGTTTGCCCTTTATATAAAGTAACAATTTATGTTAAGCACATGGTATCAAACTATAAATTTATTAACACTAAAATAGGACATCAAAAAAATTATTTGAGTTTAATAATATTTAGGTAAAGACTAATTCTTTACAAAGAGGTTGAATAGAAATATTAATTAATAATCTTCAACTTTAATTTATAAATATAATGATTTGAAACTCCACAAATCAATTGTCACAAATTATTTTAAAAATCAACCCATACCTATTGGTTGTATCAGGGAACTTGAGAATAAGTTAGACCTTTTATTTAGTATACTCCAAAAAAATAAATAAGAAAAGTCGAAATGGGGAAAATTTTGGATAAATCATTTTTACTTGCTAATTATGCAAATCATAGTTATTAAACCCAGTCCAGATATCAACCTAGACAAATGATTAAGTCACTAAGTTATTGGTTCAATTAATAGGTCAATAATTGGTCTAACCCGATCAATGTCTAGAGTAATTATCTTTTATGGTAATAAAATTGGATATTAAATAATTGTTTCATCTAATAAATAAACTACACCTTATGATTTTACTTTGTTACTAGTTTACTGTAGAAACAAAAAAATAATTTGAGTCAAGCCAAAAAAAGAAAATGATTACTAATGACAATTATCTAGAAATTAGAAATGAATTTGATGATTTCATTCTTCTTACATAAATTGGTTTACATATCTCATTATACATTTAATCTCCTTCCAAAACCTTGTTACTAGCCCTTGCATTGATCTAGAGAAATTAAAATATAACATAAATAGCTTGAACAAAATTGAGAAAGGGACCAAAAGTGCAAGTAACCTATAAGAATATCATTAATAAAATTAACTATAACTAAACAGCTCACAAATATGACATCAAATTAGAATCTAATTGTATAAAAAATAAATTCTAAATAATAATTTCAGCAATGGAAATCAAATTAAGATACGAAATGCATCAACATTTTAAAGTAAAAAAGCTAAGAACAAAAACATTATCATTAAAATTATTATTTTCCAAACAATAAGGAGTTTTATCATCATCAACTCATTAATTATCCAATTCTAACAAAAATTAGTTCATAAATCAAGAGAGAGAAAAGTTATAGGGTACAAATTGAAAGAGATAACTAAAGTGAAAATGAGTCTCGACAAAGAAAAGGAAATCAAAATTATAATCTAAAAGAGTATATTAGAGGAAGTGAAACAAGAGATGATTATTTGAGACCATTGATCTCTAAGACTTGGAGATAAGGGTGAGTCTGTCAATGTCCTTTAACCTTATAAGCCAAAGAATATGCATCAAAATATCAATAAGAATTCAATTAAACTCTTTGAGAGATGACAATGGAATTAGAATCCTTAAAAAAGAAGAAGGTGAAGTAAAGTAATGGTGGTCGTAAGTGCTAGAGGAGGACTTAGAGTTCCCTAAAGGCTACAAAACCTAAAAAAATAAATTGAATTTTGGCCAAAAAGCCAAATAAAAAGATTTAGTTTGGTTTTTTTTTTAGGTTATTTAAGTTTTAAAAGATCAACCGAGTTAATTAAGTTTTCGCAATTTAAAGAGCTAAGCAATTTTCAAACTAACCCAACATGGTCTAGTGGTTTGTTTAATAAGTCAATAATTTGATTGGCCAAGTCAAGCTAGGTTTTATCACACTGAGGCAATTTTGATTTAAAATATCAAAAATTATAATATGACCCTTAAACTTTATTTAACTTTTAATTGAAATTTAAATTTAATAATTAATATGCAAATAAATCTTAAATATTGTGCATTTTATAGATCTAGCATGACCTTTAAAAATTAAAATTGTGGTGGGGTTCATTGGCAACTTTTATGCATATTTCTTTAGAATGGCAATAACTACTCTCACCATAGCTTTGTGAAAAGTTTTATTAAAGGTTTCTCCATATGTACAAATCCTTCACCACCACACATCTTGTTCTTTCATTCATGACAAAGCCTATTTGGTATTGTTGTAACCAAACTTTGATTTAGATTTGAAAATAATGCTTCAATTGTTTGGAACAGGGGTATTCAAGAAAAAGTAAACATTTGGTTATTAAATCTAATTGAACCAAATTTATGATTAATCAAATTGATTATATAGTTAACGAATTGGTTATAGGTTAAAATGTTTTGTTTCATATTGGTTTCTAATGTTAAAAAAATGTGATTAATATAATTGAACTAAATATATACACTTTTATTGTAGAGGTAACATCGATAAATAAAGAGCATCTTATGTTTATCATTAGCAAGTTAATGGTCTTTCATCTTATGGGTGTAAACAAGATTAGTTCATGTCAATTTGATACTTAAATTCAAATTAATTTGACAATAGTGTTTTGAAAAATTTAAAATCACAATTCATCAAGATAAAGAATAAATAAATTAAATCATTGGCAATTGTGGATCAAATATGAATAATTAGATTTTTCCATTTCCTTCTCTCGTAATCTTTGGCTCCCTAGATGTATGTGAGAAGTAGTAGATTTAACATTTTTTGCATGGAGATATTCATGGTATAGGTGACAAGCTTTTATGTCAATATAATGTGAAAATGCTTCACTTAGAAAATACAAAAAATGAGAATATCAAAAAAAATTTTGCTTGCAGAACTTTGAGTCAATCTTATAAACAATAAATTATTTAAGACATATAGTTGCATTACACTAGTTTGAATAAAATACTTTGATGTTATATAATAATAATAAAAAAAATCACTACTTTAAACACAACATTTCTAATGTAATAAGTTACACTTTATATAGTTATTTTATAACAAGTTCAACATAATAAAAAATTGAACAAATGACATTATATGTATTATTTAATTTCAAATTAATAAAAATAAATAAATAAGAAATTTTTAAAAAAAATTTATTATATTTCTTTTTTCTTCTCTCTTCTTTTCTCTCTTCTTCTAAGGCCCCTCTTCTCCAAATCTAAATTTCTACCTCCCTCACTCAAGCTTCTTAAAGAATTAAAAAGAAAAAAAATTATTCTAAAAAGAAATAAAACTTCTCTTTCATCTCAAGAACTAAAAAAAAAAAAAAGAAGGAGAAAATATCATGCGTTATCATAAAAATATTATCTTTCTTTGTTTTAGTTAGCCTTTTATCTCTCAGTCTTAAAATTAAATCTCACTATAAATTGATTAACTTTTCTTTCTCTTTGCTCTTTAATTAGTAGTTAGCCTCTTCTTTAGAATATTAAGATTTGAAAGGATTGATTGAAATAAAGATTAAAAGGGATGAAAAAAAAAACAAAAAGAAAAATTGAGAGAGAGAGAGAGAGAGAGAGAGAGAAGGGATTGGATTTTTAGGATTTTCTTCTATTATTCCTTATTGTGGTGGTTGTAAGCACATTTATAGACACTTGGCTTGCTTACACCATAAAACTTAATGGAAAATACTAATAAGGCTAACGGTTATAGACACAACATTAATAGCTTGATTAACATAGACTAATAATGGGTGTCATGTGTTAATTCCTCACAACAACAAACTTAACATATTTGTTTTTAAAACATAATTAAAGACTCAAGATCGTAATAATCTTCCCCGCCTTAAACTAGTCTTGCCCTCAAGGTTGGAAATCTAGAAATTGAGCTATAATGAAACTATAATCCTCCCCTTGTAGCATCTTCAGCAAACAAGTTAAACCATTAAATAAGTAGGTAGGTGACAACATGGTTGTGATATTGAACTAGATGCCTTCCAAATACAACCACAAGTTCCTTCAATAATTGGCCATGAACACTTGTTAAGGGGAGATGTGGCATGACTTCACTATGAAGACTCATTGCTTTTTTTAGCAAGGAGACATGGAAGATAGAATGAATAGTGGATCCTATTAGCAAGTCTAGCTTGTAAGCTATAAAGTCCACTTTAGCCAAGATCTTGAAAGGTTTATAGTACTTAGATGTAAGTTTCAAGTTCTTGTGTAGCGCAATAGGAGTCTACCTATAAGTTTAGATTTTTAAGTAGACCCACTCTTCAACTCCAAACTTCTATTAGACCTACCTTTGTTTGCCTAATGCTTCATACGACTATAAGCATTATAAAGCTACTCATTTAGCAAGGTAGTCTTGTGGTGTCTCTCTTATAGACAGGATTCTACTGAGGCCACATAAGCCTAATAAGATATTATTTCAATTGACTGTGGTGTTTTATAGACATCGAGTGCTTGGAAAAAGGACATTCCTAAAGTAGAATAATGATAATTGTTATACCAATAATTAGTAAAAGGGAACCACTTCAACCAACTCTGAGGCCTTTGAAAAGTCATGCTTCTCAACTAGCTTTCCACATAACAATTTAGTCTTTTAGTCTACCTATCAATTTATGAGTAACAGGTTGAACTAAGGTAAAGCTTAATACCTAATAGTTTAAAAATTTCTTTCCAAAATAAGCTACTAAACAATTTATCTCTTTCAAAGACTAGGGTTTTTGGCATGCCATAAAGTTTATAAGTGTTTTTCATGAAACTCATAGTTATTGATGCAGTTGTAAAAAGATGTGTCATGGCTATGAAATGACCATATTTATTGAACTTATCTATTACCACTATTATGACCTCCTTTCCATTAAACTTTGGCAACCCTTTAATAAATTCTAGGTTAACATTTAACTAGGCTTGGGATGGTAATTGGAGAGGCTATAAAAGTCTGGGAGACTTGACATTCTCACTCTTGCATTTTTGCCTCACCTAATAAGCCTGCATATACTCTTTGACTGCCTGTTTAAACTTAGGCCAATAGAAGTATTGCCTTAGTCTATAATAGGTTTCCTTAACCTCAAAATAACCTTCCATAACTGAGTTATAAAATTTTTGTAACATTTTATCCCTTAAACTCCTAGTATCCTTTCAGTAGATCTTACCTTTATACCTTAAGATCCTATATTGTGAGGAATAATGAGGTTTAGTCACTCCTAGTAAGGTCAGTTCAATGATCAATTCCTTAACTTTTATGTCTTACTTAGAGATCATTTCCTTATACCACAACAATAATGCAGTAATAATGGTAGAATAAAGTCTTGTCTCTTTATTGATTGGAAAATCCACAAATTATTCTTTCATCTTTACTCTATACAAGGCATTAGTTGCATAATTACTAGGTCTCTTTTTGTAATGATTAAAGTAGTCTAATCCCAAGAACTTAGTTGCTCCTTCCAATTGAAAAAAGGTGTTTAACTATTGTTGTAAGAGAGATTTTAAACTTTCATGATTAGTTTAATCACAAAAAAGTTACCCTACGAATAATGTCTTCATTTGCTTATAGACATAAGAATAGCCAACAACTCATTTTCATAAATAAATAAGGTATGATATTTAGGGGTTAATTACTTGCTAAGATAAGCAAGATTCCTTCCTTCCTACATCGAGATTGCCCCAATACCCTACCCTCTAGCATCTATCCCTAAAATGAAAGGCTTGGAAAAATTAGGCAAAGCCAAGACATGATTTGTAATCATCATTCTCTTAAGCTTTCCAAAAGCGATATTGGCCTTAGAGTTCTAATGAAAGCTATCTCTTTTAAGTAACTCAATCAAGGGTTTACTTAATTGGTTATACCCTTCAATAAAGTTCTTATAGTACCCAATCAAGGATTTGATAGAAGTTGAAGTTGGCCAATACAAACTTCTCGAGATGCTTCTTAAATATTTAATTTATTAGAGTTTAAAAAGTAGCAGGAGCATTGGTTAAGCCAAAGAATATAATCTTAAACTCATAGTGGCCATGGTGAGTTCTAAAGGCTATTTTATAAATGTCTTCTTTTGTAATCCTAATTTAGTGTATTTAGATCTCAAGTATATTTTGGAAAAGATGGTGGCTTTATATAGTTCATCCAAAAGGTCAACTATAATTAATATGAAAAAATTTTTTATTAGTTAATGAATTCAATTATCAATAGTCAATATAAAACCTCAATGTTCTATCTTTCTTTTAAACTAACAATACAAGTGAGGCAAAGGAGCTAGTGCTAGGTTGAATAAAAGACTCTAACATCTCTTTTACTAGTCATTCAATCTTAGTTTTTTTATAATAAGGATACCTATAAGGTCTCACATTCATAAGCTAAGCTTTTAGCTTCAATGGTATTCTATGATCATGAAATATGGATGGAGGTAGCCCTTTAGGTTTAGCAAATACATCATAGTATTGATTTAAAATTGCTTGAAGGACTCTTAGTAAGCTTGCTTCTTCATCAATAGTCATCAATGCCAATAGATGAGTTTGGACACACACATTCTTTTTTTTTTTTTAACAAGGTTTGTAACTTATATCTTGTCATCAGTTAAAGGGATGTAGTTAAAGTGATACAATACAATTTTATAGGTCTACCATGTTTAAGAAAAGTTAATTTCAGTTTAAAAAAATTTAAAGTCAAAGTTTTTTAATCCAATCAACTACTAATACTAAATCATAAATCCCAATAGGTGTTAGCTTTAAATTTACCTTAAAGATATGACCATGTATTTTCCATTCAAATTGGTAACATTTATCCTTTGACCATTAATGGTTGAGTCTCCACCAACTCAAACTACAATTCTTGTGCTATATTGGAATCCAAGAAATTGTAAGTCGCACCTGTGTCTATTAGAATGATCAAACTTTTCTTTCCCACTTATCCTTTCAATTGAAATATGTTCTCCCTTACATCTCCTATAAGTACATAATGCTACAAAAGGTTCCTCATTATCATCCTTACCCTTTTCCATATTATTTACTTCTTTTGTTGCCTTAATCATGATTTGATAAATTTCTCCTTTTAGTATATAAAAAGTATGTCTCTTAATATATTGATGCCTAGGGAAATGCTCTTTCCATATATATAGCAAAGAGTATGTCTCCTAGTCATCTTAGAATTTTCTTATATGATATGAATATGGAATGTGAAACTATAAGCTTCCTTATGTTTTCAGATTTTGAATGGACATTGACTTCAGTCTATCTCCTAGTATAAGAAATAGTTTTAGGAGCTAGGGAGCTTGTTAACTAGCCTCCTCCCTTATTGAACTTGTTCTAGGTTTTTAATCCATCAATCACCTCTTTTTGGAGTCTTACCAAATGGTAAAGATAAACTAAGGATTTAGGTTAAGACGTCTTTATAGCTAATCTAATGGAGTCACTTAGGCCACTCATAAAACTTTCCATGAAGTATTCCTTTGATTGCTCAAGAATATAATTCTTCATCAGAGTATTTAAATCCTCAAAAGTCTCATAGTACTTTAATATTAATCCAGTTTATGTCAATTTCTTATATTCCTCAACAACACTTCTTAGCTCGCCTCCATTGAATTTAATACACAAATCATTAGAAATTTTATTTTAAGTCGTCATATTTTGATCCGATAACCAACACTGGAACCATGCTTCAGGTCTCTCACCAAGATACATTGTTATTATTTCCACCTTAGCCTTATCTTTAACATTATTTACCTTGAAGTATCAGTTACACTTGATGATCCACCCCTTAGGGTTATTTCCTCCAAAATAAGGCAAAGTAACCTTAGGTCCCCACCTAGTTTCAATGTCCTCCACACCTTGTTTCTCATTAGTACTTTCGTTGTCTCTTGTAATACATTCTTTAGGAATTGGCAAGATGCCAATAGAATCTATAATTACTCAAGATTTTGTGGCTTGTCTTGCCTTATCCAACTCAATTCTCTCCTTAACAATATTCTCTCCAAGCTTAGTGGTCAAACATCTGCCTCAATGCCTTCATCAATCAACTCCTCTAAGATCTAACCTATTGCACTGGTATTTGAAACCCCAACTTGAAGGGAAATAGCTTCTCTAATAAAATCTCATAGTTCTTGTTTAGTCTTGATGATTTCATATGTTTCAATCTTGGTGAAAACAACTTCATCAAAAATATCTTTACTAATTTTAACAACTTCGTGAGGTTAGGGATTTTCTATCTTCAAAACAATCAATTATCCAAATATGAAAAAATTTGTTTGCGATTTTTTATTCTAGGTTTTCTATTTTGGAGATGGAAGAGGTTTTGATTTCTTTTCTTTTGAAAGAGGTGGAGATCCAAATCTAAAGGCAAAGGATGGTGAAAGAGAAGAGAAGAGAGTCAAAATATGTGCAAAAAGTTTTTAAATATTTTATTTTTAGTTATTTTTTATTGTTATTAATTTTAAATTAAATGATATATAGTACATTGCATGCTTAATTTTTTTACATGTACATGCATCACGTGTATATACTAATAAATTTTTTTAATATTACAAAATGATTCTAAAAAGTGCAAATTGTTACTTTCAAAAAATCATATTATATTTGAGGAAGTGCACAAAAATAATAAATTATTTTTTATATTAACCCTTTCTTTTTCTACATAACATAAAAAAAAACATTATATCTCATAATAACATAAACTAACTTCACAATCACCCCTAAATTTTTCATTAAATGGTGCCTTTTGATCCTATGTTTCATTCACGGAATCACTCATCTTTTTATTTCTTGATTTTTTGTTACAAGTGGTGGTTTAGATAGATTATTATGGGTTTTTTTTTAACTCTCTACGTTGAAACAATTAAATATGATTTGTTTAAATTACAAATTACTTACTAACTTTTCTTAATGATTTTGATTTGATCCGGTTGACTCGATAATCAATTTGACCAAATTTGATGACCTGAAATTGACATGGAATATATATTTTGTTTTCATTTTATTTTATTTTTTATTTCAAAATTTTATCCTAAAATACAAAGGAAAAATTTTTTAACATCAATTAAATTTTTTTGACGTAATTTAAATTTATTTTATTTGTAATATTTCTATATATATATATATATTATGTCAAGAAATAAACTTATCTCAAAATAACAAATCAATCAGGGAGGAAGAACAAGCCAAAGAAGAGGATGATGGTGGTGTGGACATTGATCCCAAGGAGCAAGTAAAGCAGCCTTCATTTCCAAGCACTGGCATTCGTGATAACTGTTTTTGTACACATTTGGTTAGGTGGGTAGTTTTGATGCATGTGTAGGTAGGCAAATGGGCTTTTCTCCCCTTTATGTTCCTCTTTGTAATGAGCTTTTGATTCCAAAGCTTGAAAAGTGAGAAATTTCAGCTTTTCTATTAAAGATCAATAAATTCATATTTTCAATTAAATTATGGCACAGAGCATTGCGTACATTCGTGGAATGACTGAAGGCATTGTATTAAAAATATGAATGTACCAGAAGTATAGATGATGGGTTAAGTCTAGCAGCCAAATGCAGGATGAACTAATTATTAAGTAGAAAAACTGGCTAAACAAAAATACTGATCCTTTTGGATATAAAGGAGCTCAATAAGCTCGTAAAGGAATTGTTTCAAGCGCCAAAACAAGCACAAAGTAAAAGAGCTGAAAAAAAAAAATGCTATTCTTATTTTTGGTTTTTTTTTTTTTTGGGGGGGAGGGTTTGCAAGGCTCAAGTTCCTACAATCACTTCCAGGATATATGCAGGAGCAGACAATGCACAGAGCAAGGCAACAGAATTATATCCAACCACTTCCAGAATTTTATCTCAGTGCACAGAAATTCCAGAAGAAATGCAATGCTTAGAGTCTGCCCCACCACCCCACACATGAATGATCATTAAAATTTGCTCCTACAAAGAATATGCAAAGCTTAGTATTATACCTTGTCTTCATGGGATTAAATAACAGGAAGAGGCCACTGCAAGATAAATTTAACTGTTCTGAATAATCCCAACCTTTTTTCATTTTGTTAGTTTTTGGTACATAGTGAAGGGGAGGGGAAATGGAGATTAGAGGTTTCTGTCAATGCCATTTGGAACAAACACTTGAAGGTGATGCTTGGAAGTTCTTAGATCCCACGGCATAAGTTTCCCATCATAGGAAGAAGAGAGTAAATGAAACAATCATTTGTCCTACCACTTGCAAGCTGAAACCCAAGAATTATGAGAAGAGAACGGACAAATAGGTGCAGATTTTCCCAGAGAAGCAATGAGAGAAGAAAGATTCACCTCCTACATGAAGACAATTGAGCGCTCCCCCACAGAATTGCATACCATTAAGAAAATAAGAAAAGGTTAAATCAAGCATTTTAATTGATACATGTGTCATCAACATTCGTGTATGAAGCAAGCAAGAAAGAGAATATTATCCTCACTTACACAAAGTTCAACAAATTTTTGCCTGACTCGACATCCCATGTTCTAATGAAATGATCCCACGATGCAGAATACAAGGTGTCCCGTTGTGGCTAAAACAATGATGATACAGAACAAGAGTAGAAAAGGCCTCCCCTAATATTGGCAGAAACGGCAATGGAAGTTTGGGGGGCTTCAGTTCTGTCACAAAACGCGCTCGAATCCTCCCCTGTGTCCTCGTCCATCCCCACGGCACAGCCAGAAGCGAAGTTTGGAAGACCAGGCCCCAAGAGAGGTTTGTCGTTTAGTTTGTTCCAAAACGATGGCGTTTCATTTGGGCTCCACGTGGTTGACACCCATTTTCAGTTTAATTAGTTATAACTGCTAATGTTTTTAGATGACCAAACTACCCTCCTCCGTCTTGTCCTTTGAAAAATCTCTTTTCAACTAAACAGAGCGGGCTTTCGCATACTACTGAGAGGAGAAACAATCAAAGAAAAATTTACTGAGAAAGAAAGTCTGGAAAGAAATGTGGAACTTCATCTTGAAGTTCTTCGGATTATTGGGAGCTGTAGAAGATAAAGATCAACCGCATAATCAAGTACTGCGCTTTTTCTCTGCTTCTTTTCTTCTTCTTTCTTGAATTTCTTGAATCCTATGGGACTCCTATCTTCTTCCTCTCCAAATAGAGTCACAGAAAGTTTAAAAAAAAAAAAAAATGAATCAAGAAAACCTGACTTTGAATTCATCTTTTGTTGGTGGGTTGTGTCTTTGTACTCTTTGCACTCATCAAGATTTTAACCTTCTTGGTGCTACGACAGTGGAATTTGGATACTGATCTTGGCCTTATTTACTTGTTTCTGATTATTTATTTTATTTATTTAATGATTCTGATGGCTGATTATGGTTACTTTTGTGACCAATGGGTTTTTACCCTCTGTTGGACCCCTTGAATGTCAATGCTCATGAAGTCTTAGTCTTGTATTTTCCACATGCATTTCTTTGCTGGAACTTCAATTATTTTAGCTAGTGGAGCTCTTGGATTAGGCATTAATACCTATTTCGTTGAAGAAGTAAAATGTATGGCATATATTTCTAGACTATTCTGTACAGCTAGAGTGATTAAAGATTCCTTTTTTTATTTAATCTCCTTTTCAAGAGAGGCTGAAAGTTCAAAACGTAGATAAAAATCTTTTCCATGTGTCAATGTCCATAAAAATAGCTTCTAAATCTTAGATATGAAGCCTGAAGGGAGAACAAAAAGCAATGCTTTAACAAATGAATTGCAGTTGTTTCTCCGTGATGGTTTATGCTTGGTTTTTTGCTTGTTATGTGATTATGCTGGTAGGCTCTAAGTCATTAGGAAATACATAAATAATGGGTTGCAGTTTAATTTTGTGGAGGCTGAGTGTAATTGTGGTTTAGACTTGTGGTAGTGGATTCCTAGTTTTATTGGAATAATGAAATACCCATACTTTTAGATTATTGGTCTTGGATGCTGTTTGAGCATTTCTGGATTTGCAATTGTTTTGTTTAGGCTGGCAGTTGGGATATACCTACGGCCATTTGTAAATCATTCTGATACACGGGGAAGTTCCAAGTTTCTTGCTCTTGTTCTGTTTGCGTTCTACAAAGTCCTAATTTCTCTTTTTAATCACATATGTTCTCAGCTAAGTGACTAAATGTTTGTTATTGAAAAGCCCTTAACTTCATGACGAGTGTTCATGCTAATCAGGATCGCAAACAGAAAGGCACAGGCAATCGGTGAGGAAAAGGTGGAACCATGAAAGGCAAAGGCAAAGGCAAAGGCAATCAGGGAGGAAGAGGTAGAACTAGGACTAAGGGAAAAGATAAAGAGGTATTGGCTTAAAGTGTAATATTCTTGAATGCTTGAGTTTCTCTTGATTGTTTATAAGGGAATTTGGGCACTTTGCTGAAATTAGATTTGATTGTTTATAATGGAAAATGGGTACTTTTCTGGCCTTAAAAACAGGCTGCTAAAAAATATATTTTGGTTTCTTTCTTGTTCTCCTCCCTTGTCAATAATTATGCTGATAGACTCTAGCTATTGGGAAATTGCAGTTTTTTCTTTGTTGGGGCTGAGTATGTAGACTTGTAGTAGTGTATCCTTAGTCTTTTGCAACTGTTTTGATTAGGCTAGCAGTAAAGATAGGCGATACCGCCCACTTCCATGCAAAGTAAAAACAGCTGCTTCTATTTCTTAGTTAAGTAAACTAATTTTTTGTTATTGAAAAGTTTTAACGTCATGATGTTCATTCTAATAAGGTGGCAACAATGGCACTGTTGGAGCCAGGAATATGGTAAAAGGTACGAAGATACGGGAAATAGGAAAAGACGGACTGCAGAAACTTCAACGTCCATTACAGGTCTGGCTTACTTTACTGGAACTCTGAAATATCGATTATTGTGAATTATTAGACTATTAGTGTTGGATGTTCTTTGGCTATTTCTGCACAATTAGTTTGATTTGTAATTAGTTTGATTAATCCGGAAAAGTCTGGATAGCGTTGATATTGAAATTTTCAAATTTTTATAGGAGAAAGGCACACTGGTGGAGGATAGGGACAAGGAATTGGCCGATGAGGTGAAGGGTACATTAGACTCTATGTACAGAGAGAAGGAGGCCATGAAAGCATGCTTCAAGCGTCAAGAGGAGATGAGAAACATAAAGCGGAACATAGAGCGAGTGGGATTGCAGATTGAAAGGGAGAAGGATAAGCAAAAGATAAGCCAACTAAAGGAAAGACTAAGGAGATTGAAGAAGAACTGTCGACTCGGATTGGAAGAGGAAATGCGGCATCAGATCAACAAGGAAAAAAGTTCGATGAAAGAGACTTACGCGCAAGGCTTTGTGAATCTGAAGGAAAGGTGACAGTGACGAGCAAGAAAGATATTATTCGCATGGAAGAGATGAAATTTGATTTTACTCCTGTCATCACTGAGGATGAAAAGGAATTGATCAGCTATGCAGATGGTATGAAACTCATTCCTTATCTGTACCGGCAGAAGGCCTGAGAGAGTGGATGGCCGAGCTCTTGAGATGATCCTTGGGACCTGTATGGCGAAATTTGATTTCTCGTTTTGTTGCCATTTTCT